>OZ025301.1:114444812-115004812 GCA_964019185.1 Maratus speculifer
ATAGAAAATGCGAACGTCTTTTTGAAATTTCTGGCGAACCAGTTGACGTAGGACAGTGATTTTGTTTTCAAAAGATAGAACTCGACGAGACGAATAAAATGATAGCATTAAAAAAATATATCGCAGTTTACTGTAGTTTTTTATTTAACTTTTAACGAAAAAATGAAGACGAAAAATTCAACAAGCAATAGCTAACGTTATTATGGATGGATTAACTTCGTTTTTGGTTTATTTTTATCGTCTTGATAAAACTTAGAACAGTTGTTTTTTCATCTTTGTATGTTTGATGGTTTCTGAGAAAATCGAATTTATGTCTTAAACTCCCAGTTGAATATTGTCTTTTGTTGTTGCGATTGTAGTTTTTTTTAGTCATTGCCACCAAATTTAATATAGAAATTGTCATGTATGTATCATTATTCATTCAAATTTAACAAATCACGTGAAAAACATGGTTATTTGTTTTTATTGCGAAGCTTTTAGTTTCAGTTCTTTAATAATATAATTGTGAACGCAGTGTTATTATAATTTTTTTAATTTGAATCCATGGTTAATTTTTCAAATAACATGCATTTTATATGACCATGGGATGATTTTCTCGAGTCTCCTAACATTTTGAATTTTAGTAGTAGAAAAAAATGGGGAAAAAACAAATACATCGGAAAAAAAGTATCTGGGAAAACCAAAATTTCTTTTCATGAACTAAATGTAAGATTTTTTTAATCATGATCATATAACGTCCTAATTTACACGAGGAAAAGATATAGAGTAAAACAAAAACTTCACATTCTGTCCATATCTTAAATTGCATTCAATTGATTTTAAATAGGGATGTGATGTCAAATACGCATTAGGGTACCTAATTTGCACGAAAATTTTGTTATTTTGTCTGATATGATAAGCGGGCTAATGTTTATAAAAAATATATATTTATTTACCTTTAATTAATTTTGTTAAATTTTATAAATCATTTCATTCTGTTGTTATTAATTAAACTTTTCAATACTACTTGATTATCCCGTCGACCAATTTCGCCAAATTGTACAAATCATCAATTTATTCACCATGTAATTCATATTGGCATAATTTTTATTTTAAATAACGAAAGAAGAAATAAATTAGTAAAACATCAATAAAAGTACAAATAAAAAGTTGAATTCAAAATCACATTATGGCATAACAAATATGGGTAACATATTTAATGTAAACTGAATGTAACATTTATGATAATCCGTTATTGGCATTAAATTTTATAATTTGGCGATAATTTTTTGGTCGAAGGGTAATCAATTATCACCGGTTTTTAGTCATTATTATTTTTTTTTATAGAAAATAATAGAAAATAGTTACTAGAGGTACTACTTGCTTATTCCGTCGACCAAAGAACCATCGCCAAACTATAGTATTATATGCTAATAATGGATGATCGTGAATGTCGCATCCAGTGACATTAAATACGATGCACGTGTTTAAAACGCCATTAAGGGATTTTTATTTCGACTTTTTATTTGTATTTTTTAGCACTTTCCAACAAAGTTGAAAAGTGCTTATGCATTCGGTTTGTCTGGCCGTCTGTCCGTCTGGCCGGATGGCCGTCTGTCCGTCTGTCCGCGCTCTAACTCCCGTAAATATACTCGGATTGCTATGAAAATTTTATACGTTATTTATGTTTACCCTAGCACGAACCCTATTGAAAATAAAGTATCTACCATGATTAGTTTATCTACAGGGCGAATCAAAAGTTTCCCATTACATTACGGCCTATGGGGAAAAATCGTTAATATACTCGGATTGCCATGAAATTTTAGGACGTTATTGAAGTTTACCCTAGCACGAACCCTATTGAAAATGAAATATCTACCATGATCAGTTTATCTACAGGGCGAATCAAAAGTTTCCCATTACATTACGGCCTATGGGGAAAAATCGTTTATATGCTCCGATTGCCATGAAATTTTAGGACGTTATTGACGTTTACCCTAGCACAAGTCCTATCGAAAATGAAGTTTCTACCATGATTAGTTTATCTACAGGGCGAATCAAAAGTTTCCCATTACATTACGGCCTATGGGGAAAAATCGTTAATATACTCGGATTGCCATGAAATACGTTTACCCTAGCACAAGTCCTATCGAAAATGAAGTTTCTACCATGATTAGTTTATCTACAGGGCGAATCAAAAGTTTCCCATTACATATTTTAAATATATTAAGCTTTTTCATGTATAATAAAATTGATATATGTCTCTGAAGCTTAATATAAATTATACGCTACTGTCTTGCATAATATGAAGTACATAGCATTTACAGCGCCATACAAAAGATTTCAAATAGTATATTTTTTCCGAAGTACCGTATATGTGTCCGATGATGGCTGATGGAGGGATGAAATGCATTTTAATTATGATATGCGGGTTTTTATTTCGCTAAATATATCCACATTATATGGTGTGTATAAATGTATAGTTGATATACAGGGCTACCCATAAAGAGCTCACCAACGTTACTGAATATGAGCGTAAATTATTTAAACGTGGTTCTTAAATAAGCTATGCATTTTTACGCTGAGCTTCATTCAATTTACTGAGAAATGTTTGCAGAATATAGATAAAAGGATATACAGGGCCACGCAAAGAATTCGGTACATGGATGCGTATGAATGATGATTTATGAGAATGTGATTTCAGTTGTTTTAAAAGTGTTTTAGTTTACAATAAACATTAGCTTGATGCTGACGTGTAATAAAGGTACAATGTAAACTACAGGGCTGAACAAAAGTATTCAAGCATGTTTCCATCTAATAGTATGAATTGCTGAAAAAGAAATGTCAAGCTACTGGGTATTTTCTTGCTAAACTAAATTTTCCCATTATATCAACTGACATATGAAATACAGGGCTATTCAAAAGTACTGGAATACATATTTGGGTATATTTGGCTATACACTATTATTTCCCTAAATAACAAAGTTTTGTTAAAGATTTCATTAAGTGTTGGAAAGTGCTTCATAATCTATGCTTAACGCATGATTTTTCATACTTGTTATTAAGATTCTACAAATTATTTTTTATGTTATTTAAAATGAAAATTATATGTATAATTTCGCTATGAGTTTGGCAATTTGTATAGTTTGGAGAAATTGGTCGACGGGATAACTAAGTAGTACCTTAATATATATACATGTAATTGAAGTTTGAAAACTAAGCATTTGCGAAATTGGCGTCAGAAGAATATCGCACAATGTCGTGCATATATGGCATCTGTGCCAAGAAAGCATCAAATGAAAAAACACATGGTGATGCAAAAAACTTTTGTGATGGTGTGAAGTGAATGTAACATTTACGATCAGCAATTATTGGCATTTAAAAGTATTTTTGCTTGAGATATTGTCGAAAAAGCATTGCAAAGATATACTTTCTCTCTCCCTTCCATTTCCAAATGTACTAAATTTAAAATTATAAAAAAATCAGAGTTTACTTAAAACTGTGCATAAAAATTATAGTAATTATCCTAATTTTTCTAATAGAAATTCTCAATTTTCCGTTATTAACAAACGCTACTTTAAAATCGCAAATTTAATCGGCTAAATCGCCAAGTTGCATAATGATCATCGTCACTGAATATATAAATAATGCCATATTTGCAAACTTATCGGTCAAAAAACAGTGGAACCTTGGTTTACGGCCGCCTCTGTTTTTGACAAGTTCGGTTTATGACCAACTTCAGTGATCAAAATTTTACTCTTTCGGCGTAGGATAACTCGATTCGCGACCAAAGCTGTCGAATAGTTCAGTTGGCAACCCTCACATAACTCTTGTTAGAAGTCAAGTTTGGAGTAAAGTGCGCGTATCAGAGTGCTTTATGACCTTCAGTACAGTAAAAAATTTAACTTGTTGTTTTAATTTTAATCAGTTTTGCAAATTTTTAGCCTTTTTTATGACTTCAAAAATGAAAAAGCGTTTAGTGATAGCAGTAGTAAGAATCTTAAGCGAATTACTGATTAATTATGAAAAGAAGTAGTGACAAAACTTAAGAACGATGATCGTGGAATCAAAATAGCTAAACAATACGGTGTAGATGAACCGTCGATTACTCCGATTTTAAAGAAATAGTCGGATGTGGCAACCCCAAAACTATTTTCTATCTCATGCATTTAATGAGTCAAAATTCATTATTACCGTGCCAAAATCAAATGACAATCATATGCTCACCGTGAGGATTCTAAAGGCATGAAATTCCGAACATTAGTTTTTGAAATTTGAAATAGGACTGTTGCGGATATCGGGAAAAATACAGCATATATGCGACACTTGTTGGGAGATTTACCCAAAACACGCGATGAGCAATAATATAAATCAAAGTGTGCCTAAATCTCAAGTTTGATGAAAATTTGTGCATTAATTCCTGCGATAGGGATATGGCGTCCATCTTGCGCGGTCAGTAAAACGAATTTCTCGCAGGAAGCGATCTAGCTAGCCTTTTGCTCGGCACATAAGACGCTCGCTTTCTGACCGTGGGATCTCCAGTTCGATCCCTGCCTGGGCACATCACCTGCATTGGTGACCTCGGACAAACGAACACGCTTCACCACCTTCGCTCTAGACCAACAGATGGCAGCACTGAAAACACCCCCTCCAAGCAAAGCCTGTGTAACGCTTACAGCACACAACCAAAGCCTGTGAAACACTCACAGCACACAACCAAAGCCTGTGAAACACTCACAGCAAGCAAACCAAAGCCTGTGAAATGCTCACAGCACGCAAAGCCAATGATAACTCTCATAGCACAAAGCCTGCCACGCCGCACAACATCGAGGGGGCACACATGCGCTCGGCGGCAGCACAACAACAATGCATCACTCTGGCACGCGTCAGCACAACACGAGTGCATATCGCTCGTCCAACGTCAATGCGACGTTCTTCTCACTAGGGGTGGAGTACTGTGGCGTCCATCTTGTGCGGTCAGTAAAACGAGTTTCTCGCAGGAAGCGATCGAGCTAGCCTTTTGCTCGGCGAATAAGACGCTCACTTTCTGACCGTGGGATCTCCAGTTCGATCCCTGCCTGGGCACATCACCTGCAGAGATATTGTGATAATCGGAACAATTCAGCATAGCAGCGCCATGTGTTTGGTTATTGAAACCAAAACGTAAACAAAGCCAATTCATATAAAGATTAACTGAATTTGAAGTTTGATGAAAATCCATGCGTTAATTCTCGAGATAGAACTATTGCGAAAATAATGAAAAATGCAACACGGTTAAGCCATCTGTTGAACGATTTAAGTCAAAATGTAAACAGCAAATAGCATCAATTTATATCAGGGATTACCTGAATATAATTTTTTTAAATCCCATGCATTAGTTCTTGTATAGAGCGCCCAAAAAATTTATATCACATACAGAAATTCAGATACAAGAATGGATTATGATCGTGAACTGAGGTTCCACTGTATATTATATAAAAATTTAATTACTGCTGGTGATTTCAATGTCAATTTTACAAATAATACTAGAAATGAATTTTCAGTATATTTTCATCCTTGGTTTGGCGCAAATCTATTAAGGCTGTATTTCGAGCGACTTTCTCCAAGGAAGATAATTTAACCAATAATTTTCCTGTAAATGTCCTAGAATATTATTCAATAATTGGAATAAGCTATTCCAGTAGGTATCAGGAAGCAGAAATAAAAATATTTCACTTAATTTTTTTTAAATTTAAATGGGAAAATTCGTTTTTATGTGCATTGACTACAAAATTATGTTTAGCGACCTTTGGGTGCCATGATCACAAAAATCGCGCTAATGGCGGAAATATTTCATATTTATAACATCTGATTTTTAAAAAAGTAGATAAGAATGCCACGAATCCTATGCGAAAAGAATAAAAATTTCTATTCGCATTATTTTTCTATAAAATATGTATTATCTAAAATTAATTGAATCTGTCAATTTCTGTACGAACAAATTAAAATTAATTTCGTTTTTCCATGTTTTTTGTCCATTGATTAAATAGTTCAATATTGAGCGAAATAAGAAAAAGTACTGGGAATATTTAAAAGCAACTGAGGTTTTCTTATATTCAATATATAATTATCAAAAAATTTAAATGACTAGTATTAAAAAATGCTCTGACGAGCACCAAAAAAGGTTAATATGTTTTAAAGTATGAAAAAGTGTTTGACAAGAGCTTCTAATTGAGAATGAGAAAGGACAAGGGGTCCCTTCTTGGCTGCAATTCACTGGCAATGCCAAATTTGAAAAAAATCATATTTGCGCTTTTTCCATATAAAAGAAATCAGTCACTGTTACGATAAAATTGTGTAGTGTAAAGGCATAATTAGAAAAGACACCACGTAATTAAACATGAATGTAAAGCAAAATAGGGCCAAAACCATAGTTCCCGCAGCTAGTGTTGAATTCAGGCACTTTTATCCGGGAGGGTCTTCTGTGGTTTCGGGGGGGGGGGGGACACAATAGCGTTCTAAGGGGATTATACTTTTTTACCATTAAAAACACAAAATCTAAATTTTATTGGGGGGGGGCATTTGATACCTTCGGGAGGGAATGTCCCCCCGGCCCACCTCCTGCATTCAACACTGCCTGCAGCGTATCACATTCACGCAGTCCCACCATAAACTGTCGCAGTGTAAAACAGCACAGAAAACTGATTTGTAGTGCAGTTGCAGTGCAGAGTCAACAATGCAGTTAACATGTAAAGCACGATTGAAAGTTTTACTAAAAAGTAAAGATAGGGAGTTTTACGCAAATTTCTTTTATATGGAAAAAGCGCAAATATGATTTTTTCAACTTTGGCATTGACAGTGAATTGCAGCCAAGAAGGGACCACTTGTCCTTTCTCATTCTCAATTAGAAACTCTTGTCAAACACTTTTTCATACTTTAAAACATATTAACCTTTTTTGGTGCTCGTCAGAGCATTTTTTAATACTAGTTATAAATTTTTCTTGTACGGTCCAGTACGGCATATATACCGTACTACTACGAATAATAATAAACAGTATTATTATTTAAGATATTTCGCAATAGATGGCCGCAGATATGCCTTACGAAAATAAATAATTGATATTTAAATTATTATGAGTGAGCTTAAAAAAAAGAATGCTTAATTAATAGTATGAATAATAATAAGTAGCATATGCCGGCAATGGCATAATTCCGTCAACCAATCACAGGGCAGTATTTCGCCTAGTCGCTGTGCATATGTGAAATACTGATGAACCATGTTTGATAGGAACCTGGACAGAACTGCGCATGGGCGAAAAGAGTGATCCCATGTCGAAAATGGGTAGGTTCGTACCATCTCGAGATGAGTTTGTCTATTAAACATCCCAGATATGCCGAATTTTTTTGGCGAAAACCTTTTTATTGTTGGAATTGAATTATCTGTTTTTAAATATTGTATTGTAATTCTGTTACATTAAAATAAGTTATAAAAAGTCAAATATAATAAAAAAGATGATTTAAAGGTGTGATTATTAAACTTAGCTTAATAACTTTTCCCTAGCAATATAGTGTAACTTAATCTTTTTAGAAATAGCGGCTGCATGGAGTAATTTTAAAGCTTGCCACATTCGCGATGTTTTTAAAATTATTTCTTTATATTATTGTGTATATTATTTATTTATATTATTTGAATGTATCGGATATGAATATGGCGCAGATATCATATACGCACAGGGTTTAGTACAATTTTTTTCCAACTTCCAATCGGCGAAAACCTCATTTTCGAATACTAGTTACATATACATTTTTTAATTATTTTTCTGTTATTTAAAAACTTAACAATAAATAAAACATTTTTTAAATATATTAAATTTTAAAAAACTAATAACCATAGAACAAAAAGCATTTTATATAATATGAAAAAAGATAATTTAAGGTAAATAAACAGTTTATCAAAATATAATCAACAATAGCAGGGTTACCATATTAGGCAAAATTACGCCATTTTGGCCCCAAGCAAATCCCAGTGAGTATATGACACACATGTGCCCTAAGTTGTTGGAATTGGCGAATTTCTCGCATAGCTGCCAAGTCAGATGCCAAGCAATCGTTAAATCTGCGTTTTAGCCATAAATATAAATGTAAAAAGAAAAAAAAAGAAAAAGAAAGAAAGAAAAGAAAAAGAAAAAACACAGATGCTTTTATTAAAATTCACAAAATTCTAGGAGAAAATATATATTTTGGAAAGGCTTATTCCGAGAACTGATAGAAGGTTAACAATCTATTTAATTTAAAATAAAATTTTAATCAGAACAAAAATGAAAACTACGTAGAAGTGATCTAGGCCTATAGCAAAGAAAGTAGAATGGTACAAGAACCTCAGCTTCGAAAACACGTAACTATGCCATCTGTTGGCACCTTTGTAATCCTGTGCTACCATGCATAGTAGGAAAGCAAACATTACAGGATGAAGCACGAAGCAGTGCGCGCGCGCGCGTGCCAAGGACGAAAGGTATGTTTCCGTTGATATGCGCGCGCAGACTATCCTTTTTCCTTCGATCAAGAACTTCAACACTTGCTTGTTTTGGGTTTTGGTGGCGAGGGTCAGCCATCTTGCCTGCTCGTAACAGCAATGGATATTTTTAAACATTTTCAGCTTTTTAAAACAAGATAAGTGACAGATGCTTATGTATATGCTATTTATTTAAATGTTCCCATAAGTTTCCATTTTAATTTAAAGAATATTATCGCACTATTGTGCAGTTAAAATGTAAATTATGATGCCCTATATTATTAATACATTATTATTACGTATTTTTATATTAGTGTGCATTGTAAAGAGTCCATTTTTCTGAGATCAGATCTGATAGATCGCTGATAATGTACAATAATGTAATAATATAACAATGCAATAGTATTATTATTCTCTAATTATTATAGTAGTAATATATAGAATAGTATTATATAGTATAGTATTATTTAGTATAGTAGTATTGTACAGAATAGCATTATTATTATTATTATTCTGATCTTTCGAAAGACAGATCGCTGATAATGTGCAATAATTTAATATAATGTAACAACGCGATAGTATTATTCTTTAATTATTATAATAGTATTATATAGTATAATAATATTGTATAGAATATTATTAATATTCTTTTTTATTACAAATAAAAATAATGGTTTTATCACAGTTTTTTAATAAAAATGGAAACTTGTGTTAATATTTAAATTACATATAAATGCATAAAAATCTGTCGCTTACATTTTAAAATGAGAAGGATGAAAAATCATATATTATTAACGTCCTCATAATTTGAGTGAAAATGATTAATTGCAAAGAATTCATTGCTATCACAAATGAAAAAAAAAAAAAAAAAAAAAAACTTGAATGAAACAAAAACATTTTTTTATTCCATTTACAAATGAGTTAAAACGATATCTCAAAAGAAAACAATAATTTTCAATTGTTAAATATTTTCCCTTCCTTTAAGAGAATAGCATCAGTTCTTTCATATCTATATATACATTTCCCCTTAATGAAACAAAAAATAATAAACACTCATTAAATAATAATAATAATATACTTTTATTACTAAGATTAAAAAAAAAATAATGTTGTTCTTGAATCACTTCCTTATAAGTCTGAAAACAAGCAGGAATGTGAAAATACTATAAGATCGAAATGCGCGGGTCCCCCCCCCCTTCCCCCATCACGTGCTCTTCGCTGCGCTTTATCCCTGTAAAGTTTCTTTTCTAGCACTGCTCAAAGTAGCATAGGTTACGTAGCGGTGAGAGAAGTCTGCGTTTACATTGGGCCAATGAGAGCTTTCTATCTTTTTCCCTCTCTAAGATCTTTGCCTATAGGCTATTCCCCCTAAAGTCTGAATGGAATCGGCTGGGCCTTCTGCCAAGTGAGGATATTACATCAATGGTACATCAGCACACGTCCCGCCCATAACTAATAGAGCTGGAGGACGTGTATTTATAAACAATTTAAAATTTTGTATGATAAAAGTAAACGTCAATCGTTTCTTTATATATTAAAAAAGTCTGTTTTCTAACTTTTCTGACCTCAATAGATTTTAATGATTCTCATTCTATACCGATGTTAAATTGATGAAAAATTTGCTGCTACTTTAGAAAATATTATGTAAACAGATCTAAAATTCTCACCTTTGAATGAAGAAAGTGAATATATAATATACATATATGCTTATTTCCACACTATCCTTGAGGTAAAGCATTTAGCGTTTTATTTTTTATTTTTTACTGTAGTTTCTCTCGTAGGCATATTCTACTTATAATGACTGGTTTAATCCTATTTCAATCGTTTTACTATATTAGTAGTTCTTTGCATAGCTTCAAATTCTACACTCGATTCAGATTCGTCATTATCTATATATCTTTCTTTCGTTGTTCGCTGCTTTCAGTATTTTTTGTTTGCCTTTCGATATCATCATTGAATTCAGAAGTTAGCGCTTCCCTCCTTACTTGCAATGTGCAGGATACTGTCAATATCTTCCTCTTCTTCAAATTCAATTTTACTTGCATTATGACATGAAATTTCGCAGCAATTTATGCAAATATGAGAACATTTCAATCCAATTTTTCGGCATCCACATGCTTTTCTACATCCTTTGGAGCAAGCACAAAAAATTGATTCAATAATATTTTTTTGGTGCGGACGGTAAGGTAGCTAGAGTTGGAGACAAATTAGGTTCATTTTGCCAGCCAGCCACAGTTCTTACTCTGAAAGTTAACGAATGTTGTTATTTTGCATACTATTCCATTTATATTCCATATGACAATAAACTAAAGAAGAATTTTTGGAAGTGTTTAGAAAATATTGTATTTTAGTAAGATTCAACTTATATTACAACTTTCTACTTCTTTTTGCGCTTTGGTATGAGTGATTATTTAAGGATTTACCTTTTATTTTAACACTTAAAGAGTGAAATATATGTTTAAAATAAAAGAATCGTAAACAGCGCGAAGAGAATTAAACAAATAATAAATGCATAAATATAAATGAAATCATAGTAAATTCATCATAGCCATATACTAATATTACTACATATAAAGATTAGCAAAAGTATTTCTTAAAACGAAATAATACTCCATTAAATGACATACACTATTAATAGTACACCAGACCCAAACGAGTTAAAACATATTTTAAATTCATGAAATACGCTGCAATGATTTTTAAGAAATGTTTTTTCACAATATTCAAGAATTAGGTAGTTTTTTAAAATAACATTAGCATAATCGTACAACATATCGTACAACAAAGACGATGCTCCACCTACTTTATATAGCTAGGTCTTCTGTATTGCCCTTTTATTCAGAACGAATACAAATCTTAATGACGATGGGCGGAGTTTTGAATATAAATAAAAAGAATATTGCCCAGTTAAACTGATGGCACTGAGCTCACAGGCTACGCATACTAATTGTTCATTACACAACTTATATTTTCAAGGGTTAATTCCGTTCGAAAAAAAAAAATATTAAGGAGGGGGGATCAGCTCCTCCCTTTACCCTTTTCATACTTAATCATTGAACCCTCTAAACTGATCAGGTACATGCTTTATCATATAAAAAATCCATATCCAAAATTTAGAGCAAATCGGAAAATTCTTAATAAAAACCCATTTATATAATTTAAGAAGAGTTATCCTTCTTTTTTATATGCTTAACCATTAAATTTCCAAAACTATTCAGAGATTTGAACGAAATCTGACAATTCTGCGTGAAAAACCCATTTATATAAATTAAGGAGAGGGGCATTAAAACCCCCATTTCCCCTGTTTATATTTATCCAATGTAAGTCATGAATTTTAGAGAATTTTGGATTTTAATATCTCTGTCAGGTTTTCAGATACGGAGATGATTTTTTTTTTTTTTTTAGTTTAGGAATGGATAAGGAATAATTTCCTAATTGGGAATTTTGCTCTACGGGGGCCGTATAAAAATTTAATTTTCGTATTTTTTCAAATAGGCCCCCAATGGAGTTGCAACTCATCTTATCAGAAATTTCACCTTTTTTTATGAATATTTGCAATTGGAAGTATGGGTCAATACCTAATACCAATCACGGAAGCACTTCATCAGAATGATCCTATGTGTAAATTTTGAACAAAAACTAATATTTCTGCATGAAAAACCCATTCATATCAATTAAGGAGAGGGGCAAGAGCCCCCCGTTCCCCCTCTTGTACATATAGAATGAACTCCAAAAACTAATCAGGGGAGCGCCTTATCATGATATACCTATATACAAAATTTCAAGTGGATGGCATATTTTTATCATGAGTTATCGCGTTACGTACGTACGAACGTACGCACATACATACAGAACGGGTGGGCACATAAGCTCTCAGGCTATGATAGCCTGTGAGAAAAACAGCGAGATCGGATGTATTACTAGGTTTCTGACGTATAATCTGTAAAATTATACTGACAGCTTGATGCTTTGGAAATTTTATTGTTCACTAAAGAATAATTTCTGATAAAACAAAACCAATACATCTATCTATATTATAAAGGCCAAACGTAGCTGTGCGTAACGCATACGTCATTTTGCAAAATGACGATGGTTTAACACTTTCCCCTGCGACTGAACAATATATGATGTATTTTTTACTGTAACTAATTATGTAGATTTATTGTAAATCAATGAAACAATTCTTTCTTGAAGTTTTTCTTTCGTCGAATTTCGACGGATTCCACCTCGTTATATTAATCTGTATGAATATGCTTTAAGCAAATTTTACACTTTCTTATCTGGCATCGCCCTTTATTATTCTCAGTTAGTCCTTGAGTGCTCATAATTTATTTATTTTTTACTTTCTTCTATCTTTACAAGAAGAAAGTATTGGATTCATGAAAATTTTCGACTTCCGGTTTTCGACGGATTTATACGTTTTAGAAGGTCCTGAACACGTTTTGACTATTTTTAGAAAATGTCTGTCTGTCTGTCTGTCTGTATGTGACAAAAAATTTGTGGGCGCTCTATCTCAAGAACTAATGCTCGAAATTTAATAAAATTTTATATTCTGTTAGACCTTGATATGAATTAGTGCCTATTGGTTTTTGGTGAAAATTGGCCTGCAGGTGGCGCTGCTATACTACGTTTTTTATGATTTTCAAGATTGCTATATCTCAAGAACTAATGCACAGAATTTTACGAAACTTCAGATTCTGTGACCCTTTGATATACATAGACGCTGATTGAGTTTTGGTGTAAATTGGCCAGCAGGTGGCGCTGCTATGCCACGTTTTTCATGATTTTCATGATAGCTATATCTCAAGAACTAATGCACAGAATGTCACCAAACTTCAGATTCCGCGATACCTTGAGATACATAGTCGCTGATAAGGTTTTGGTGTGAATTTCCCTATAGGTGGCGCTGCTATGTTACATTTTGCGTGATTTTTGCGATAGCTATATCTCAAGAACTAATGCAGAGAACTTCATCAAATTTTAGATTCTGTTACACTAAAATATGTAATATAATTAGACGCTGATTACATTTTGGTATTGATCTTGCAACAGGTAGTGCAGCTATGCTGCATTTTGCACGATTTTTCCCATAGCTACATCTCAACAACCAACGCACAGAATTTCATCAAACTTCAGATTTTGTTACAAAATGACATATAACACAATTACACGATGATTACGTTTTGTTATAAATCCTTCAACTGATGGTGCTGCTGTGCTATATTTTACACGGTTTTTTTTTAACTAGCTATATCTCAAGAACTAATGCACAGAATTTCATCAAACTTGAGATTCTTTTATACCATAACATAATTAGACGCTTTTTTACGTTTTGACATAAATTGGCCAAGATATGGTGTTGCTCTGCAACGTTTTGCAATTTTTTTGTTATAACTGTATCTCTAATGGACGAAAACTGTAACTAACTAATGGACTGTAACTAATGTAACTGTAACTAATGGACGAAATTCCATCAAATTTCAGATTCTGTTAGGTCTTGACATAAATAGATACTTATTAGGTTTTAGTATAAATTACCCAACATCAGGCACTACTAAGCTCATTTTCTCAGAATATTAATTAAAGTTTGCGTTTTAGGCTTTTCGGATACCAGAATCTCATTAGGCTAGATCAAATGTTCGAAGAAATTCGATAGTGAGTAACTTTGGGGTCACCACGTTTTTTTTTTTTTTTTTTTTTTTTTTTTTTTTTTTTTTAAATATTAAAATGTACTTATGAGATAGAAGAAAGTTTTGGGATTGACACATCCAACTAGTTTAAATTATTCGCGTTAAGAATCTATTACAATAATAATGAAAAGCCTTCAATAAAGGGGAAGAACTGAATACTGTACTAATTTGAATAATTTTGGAGAATTTATTTCTTTTATTATGATTAATACTTATAAGTTATGGAATAAAACTTCTTTATAGGATCAGGATGTTTAATTTTTTTAGCAAATCTTTTCATCTAACATTTTACTGTTTTACATACACTTTATACTTCATTACGGATATAATTGTAATGAATTCTCCCTATGCATGTAATACGGGATTTTCTAACAAAAGGAAATCAGATGGATGATTTATTTGGTTTTTCTTGAAAAAAAAAAAAAAAAAAAAAAAAAAAAATGCAGGAAAACAAAAAAATTTGATCCAACCTCCGGCCCTCTTTCTTCACTTTCTTCAAATGACGGGCCATATAAGGGGTAGTTTCATTTTTAAAAGTTTCTACTGATTCCAATCGAGATGCTGAAATTTGCAAATGGTTTTTCTATTCTAACAGGGTGGATGACAAAACAAGCTATGCTCTTAACCGGAGCAATTAACAGTTGTGGGTCCCACGTGGTGATCATTTATTAACCATATGCAATTAACAGTTGTAGGTCCAAGTGTTGATCATTTATTAGCCATATGCAGTTAACAGTTGTAGGTCCACGTGATGATCACTTATGAGCCATATACATGGCCTGATTAATGCTCGGGCCTCCTGGGCCTCGGCCATGGGCCCACCAATTTCAGCGGCCCACAAATTATCTGGCTGAAATTTTGTTCCTTAATCAAATACATTTCAAAGTAAGTTTGATTAGTTTATATGCACAATTTCTTTTCTGATAATTGCAATTTAGTATTTTGAAAAATTGATAAATACTGTGAAATCTCGATTATATGTTCTTGGAATTTGCGTTTTCCTGCATGTAATTTTTCTCACAATTTAAGTTTTTCTATTGTTTGCATTTTATATTTTGGTCCCTGACGTAAAAACAAAGTTTTACTGTAATTTAAAAAAAAATATATACTTAATTTTTCTGTAAAAATCCTTTCAATTTGAAAGTACCTATAATTATCAAAACTTGCTGTATCCGGATAATACAATTTGAAGAAAATGCCAAAAACATACTGCGTCTGTTGGTTTCAATATAAACAAGGATTTTACAATGTCAGAATTATAGTTTAAAATGGTTACTAGACTGTTAGGAAAAACGCAATTTTTATGATTTTGGATAAGGCGAGTTTTGAAAAAGACGTCCTCATTTATTCTGCAACATAAATTATGGATCATAGATGTTTGTGAATTATACAAACGCTTATTTGAGAAAGTGGGCGGTAATTGATTTTCTTGTAATTTTTTTTTTTTTTTTTTTTTTTTTTTTGTAAATGTAAAATTTTTATCCAAAACAACTTTGTCAACTCATAAAGCAAACCTACTTTTTTCTGAAATTGTCCACAGGAATGGGGAGGTAGGGGGGGGCAACTTTTTAACACACCCTGGGCCCAACTCTTGCTTGATCGGGCTCTGGCCATATAGGATTCTGAGAAAAGAAATGGAGGTGCGAGATTACTATTTCTGAAAATCCTCCCCGTTAATCAAAGAGATGTATGAAAACAATTTCACTCAATTTCTTTTCTTTTTTTTTTTTTTTTTTTTTTTTTACTACCTTTTACTATGTTTATTCACCACACATGTAACATTTATCACTTTCTGATGTTCATTCTCAGAAAACAAGAGTAAAAAGAAATCCCTTTTTCTTAAGATTTTGGAAAAATATTACCAGTCTTACGAAAATTTCCTAGAAATAAGAATGAATAACTTAAGTCCGCAAGTAGACTTGAAATTCTCTAGCTCTAGGAATATTCTCTTGGATCTGAGAACGCTGCGCTAACATAACACTTAGAAAGAAAGATGATCTGATTTGTTTTATTTGCACACTATAGTGTCTAGAAGATACTATATGAATGATACTATATATATGAAGATACTTCTAGAAAATATAACATAAAGCATAACAATAACATTAAACACTATAACTGTAACTGAATAATTAACATCCACATTAGCAATGCAGACGATTTTTTAACTATCATGCAGAATCAGAATGTTCAAAGGTAGATTATTTTAATTATTATAACATTTACAATTAAAATTATCTGGTGTGAATAATAAAAAAAAAAGATATATTTAAAGTTTTATTATTTATTGTCATTTGAAAGTTTCAAATGCCAATAGGTCTTTCCTATTTCAAAGTATAATCCGAAAATGATCATTTTTACTTCAGTAACAAAATACTTCGGTATTTCAAGATCGAAAATAAACAATATTTTCATTAATATCAGCATTGAAGGTAGTCCAAGAGAGGACAGCACAAAAACTTATGTTAACAAGCACAAGACAAAAAGAAAACCTTTATTTTATCAAATAGTATAAATAGAGGAATTTAAAGATCTATATCTGCCGGATATGAAGAGGTGTATAAGCCCCCCCCCACCCCCACCCCCCCCCAAAAAAAATAATAATACCAAATAATAAGGCAAAGAAATATTTTTAATTCGTTACTCTTTCTTCTTTAAATTTAGCTATCTGTCTATCTATATATATTTATTATATATTGTTTTTCAGATTATATTATTTAAAAAAATTAAAATGCAATTCAAAATATCTATTAATTTTAGCTGTATTTAATAATTGATGATTATATACATGATTAACACTTTGAGATCTGAGCTACTTCAATTGCATATCTCCCTCTGGACTGAGAGTATTTGGCACTTTTCATAATGATAATAATAATAATACTTGGAATATATGTACTTAAATTTTTTTTAAATTGTTATAATCTCCAAACTGTTTTATTCATAAACAATCAATTATTTAAATGTACTAAAAGTGAATATTTTATGACAATCCATTAAACGAGAATGTTTCATATTAAAAAAAAAAAAAGAATTGCCATAAAACTGCTGTTATTAAGACTTTAGCCTACAGAGTCATTAGATATGGCAGTTCCAGTAATAGTTTTGAAAAAGAAAAAAGTAAAATTTATCACGATTTGATTAATAATAGCTACCCTATTGGCCTTGTTAAGAAAAATTTTAAAAATATTTTAGATTTTGTGAATTCTACTCATCCTTCTTTTCAACGTACTAAACCAAATTCTTTCATCTGTATCCCTTATTATAAGGGTATTTCTGATAAAATTTCTGGCATTTTAAGATAATTCAACAATGGTGTTTATTTTAAGCCAGTTAATAAAGTTAGTTCTTTCTTTAATAAGTTCTTCTTCTTAAATTTTAACACAATAAGGCTAAACCGTTCGGTGTTGTCTATGTCATTCCCTGTGGATATTGTGAAAGTGTATACATTGGTGAAACAGGCAGATATTTTGAAAAGGAACATTCCGGTGCACTGAAAAGTGGTAATTTAAATTCTACAATTTTCCAACATCGTCTTTAAACAAAATACATAGCGCAGTTTGCAACGCCAGTGTTTTAAAATCGGGTTGCAACAGTTATCACGGTAGATTACTCCTCAAAGGTTGGTTCACATATTTATGATTCTGAATTATGCTAGTTGTATCCCTAATGAATATTACCTATTTCTAAAAAAATAACTAACTGTAATTGTTCTTTATTTGTTCCACTGCAAAACTGCATATATTTCAAGCGTTCCAACTCCTATGGAAGATGTGTCCGCAAGATTAAAGGCGGGGTCAAGGCATATGCCATCTGGTGGCAGGGGTGCAAATGAATGCCCGGGTGTGACGTCATATATGCGCAGATGTTTATTATCTCCACATCTCTTGCGCATATTTTCTGAATTTTCTCTCAATCATGACAGATTAATCAAGTATACGAGATTTATTGCAAAATATTTTTGTTACAGTTTGTTTCGATAAAATCATGTACATTTTAAAAAATAGTCACACTATCATTTTAATTTTGGGATAAAAAGTACCAACTCATCAGTACCATATAATGCTACGAAAAATTGTGACTTTAACCTAAAATTAAAATGACAATGCGACTTTTTTTAAATACACCGATTTTTTTTATTAAAAATATGTGTATTTAAAAAAGGTCGCCTTGTTATTTTAGGGTAAAAGTCAATATTTTTCGTAGCATTATATGGTACTTAATGAGTACTAATTAGAACTTTTTCTCCCAAAATTATAATGATATTATGACTATTTTTTAAAATTTTTTTCGGTTTTATCGAAAGAAACTATAACAAAAATTTTTCGCAATAAATCTCGTATACTTGATTAATCTGCCATGATTGAAAGAATAGCTTGAAATTTATAATTGAATTTTTAATATGAATTTTCAAAATAGCTTTGTCTGTTAAAAAAAAAAAAAACCGAGAGATAGAGAGAGACTCTAATCTATGATTTTAGGAAAATTATTGTCTAGAACGTTAAATATTTAAACAAATAAAGTAACAATATTTCTTTATTTAACAAAACAACATTTAATACATACATTTAAAATTAAAATTATTCCGAATATACGTATAATGAAATAGGTTTTTTAATTAAAAGAATGAAATGTTTGCAAGTTAAATAATAAAAGTCGATACGACCAAGAAAACATTGGATTTTTATCGTCTGTAATTGATAAATGAAAAATAGAGCTAAAGTTGAATATTTTATTTAATATTGAATTCTATACATTACTAAACACTATATTATCATAAAATAGGAAATACTACGGTTTATACCATTTTGTATAATTTAGCTCATCAAAAATTTAGTAAAATGTGACACTATTTCAAAATTCTGCATTTATATAATCTACTTACTAAATTTAATGAGTCATCTTTCATTGCATTAAAAACATAATTATAATCGAACATATTTTAATCAGCGATATTTGTATCGCATAGTTAAATGATATTTCATCTTAGTATGTTTTATGTTAATATTTAGTCGTACTACACTTATTTATTCTATATTTATTTACAACATTTCAAACCTAAAACTTACTCTATGCGATATTTTAAAGTAACATCTTATAGAAACAAAAAAGTTTTGTTGTCATTCACACAAAAGAAACTGCAATCTACTTAATAATCTTCTAGTTATGCACCCCTGCCACTAGATGGGATATGCCTTGACCCCGCCCACCCCGTCTTTAATCTTGCGGACACCTCTTCCATAGAAGTTGGAACGCTTGAAATATATGCAGTTTTGTTCCACTGTTTGTTATGCAATAGATATTTATTTGTACTGTTGAGGCCTTGCGAATAGCTTAGCAAAACGTTTACTTTTTGTATTTCTTAAATATTTTTTTAGTATTTTTATTTTTTGTACATAAATTTTAATTTTTAAAATTTATTCAAGTCTGCCTTAATTTATTCAATCTTTTAATAGCTAAAAAATTGCTTAAGAATTTATAAAGCAAATCTAGCAAAACAAAAATGAAAATCCAAATTGCTTACAGTGGAATTAATTTTAGGATAAGAATTCAGGCTCATCTATAGACTGATTGAAAGCAAATTCGGCATCGACATTCTGGAGTTTAGTGACTCCCGAATTTTGTTTTTAGGGGATTTTTATATAGCTGAAATATCAAAATTGGTGGAAATTTCTTGAATGTCATCCTTATGAATTAATCGGCTGAAATATCTGCGATGTGTTTTGCCATACTCAAGGATGGGGAAATTCATTATTTTACCCTACACTAGGGCATAGAATTTCTGATAATAATTATATATATATATACAGGGTGATTCCGAATTTTTTTTACAATGAAAGAGGGGTGATAGTACACATCAAGACAAACAATACTAAATAGGAGACCAAGGGTCCAAAACGTTTTCCTAAGGAAATAGCCGCCATTAAAGTTTAGGGACCAAAATTTCAAATAAACATAAAAAACGGGAAAATCGGTCGATTGATTTGCGGTTTTCACTAAAATTATTCTTTATGTCGGCATTTTCTTGAAATTAAATTATAAAGATAAATTTCAAAAAATGCCGATAGAGGGCGCTTTAGACTTTGAGTAACGAACAACTATTTTTTGCATCTCCTTAAATGTTTTCGTAAGTTTACACTCAAACTTAAATTTTAAGCTCAAAATCTGTAGTTGGGAGTGGTTAAGTAACACAAACTGAGCTGTGTTCAGAGAGTTCAAATTTCAAATGATTAAAAAAAAACAGAAAAATTGGTCGATTAATTTGCGGTTTTCACTAAAACTATTCTTTATTTAGGTATTTTCGAGAAAATAAATTATAAAGATAAATTTCAAATAATGCCGATAGAGGGCGCTTTAGACTTTGGAGTAACGAACAACTATTTTTTGCCGTTATTGTTTGCATCTCTTTAAATGATTTTGGAAGGTTAGAGTTAAACTTAAATTTTGAGCTGAAAATCTGAATAGTAGGGAGTGGTTAAGTAGCACAAAGTGAACTGTGTTCAAGGAGGAGGGGGAGGTTCAAATTTAAAGTAATTATAGAAAATGGAAAAATTGGTCGATTCGTTTGCGGTTTAAAATAAAACTATTCTTTAAGTCAGTATCTTCTTGAAAATAATTTTTAAAGATAAATCAAGGGCGCTGTAAACTTCAGAGGAACCAACAATTCACTTTAACCATTATTTTTTGGTTCTAATTAAATGCTTGCAAAAGCATTTTAAATGTTCTCGGAAGCTTAGATTTAAACTTAAATTTTGAGCTCAAATCCTGAATTGTTACGAGGAGTTAAGAAGCGCAAACTGAAGTGTGTTCAGGAGTTACAATTTAACCCTCTTTCCTTATCGAGCACAATTCAATTTTTCGCTACTGAAACACTCCCAACGATTCAGAATTTCAGCCCAAAATTTAAGTCTATGCATTTGAAAGCATTTAATGAGATAAAAAAAAAATAACAATTAAAAATAGTTGTACGCTACTCCAAAGTCTAAGGCGCCCTCTATCGTATTTGTGAAATTTATCTTTAAAATTTTTTTCCAAGAAAACACTGATTGATCAAGAAAACTGCTGATTTAAAAATTAGTTTTAGCAAAAACCGCAAACGAATCGACCAATCTTTCCGTTTTTTAGAATTATTTAAAATTTGAACCCTCTGAACACAGCTAAGTTTGTCTACTTAACCACTCCCAGCTATTCAGATTTTGAGCTCAAAATTTCAGTTCAAGTCTAAGTTTACGAAAGCATTTAAAAAGATGCAAAAAATAACGCCAAAAAAGAGTGTTTCGTTACTCCAAAGTCTAAAGCGCCCTCTATCGGCATTTTTTGAAATTTATCTTTATAATTTATTTTCACGAAAATACCTAAATAAAGAATAGTTTTAGTAAAAACCGCAAATCAATCGACCAATTTTTCCGTTTTTTTATAATCATTTGAAATTTGAACCCTCTGAACACAGCTCAGTTTGTGTTACTTAACCACTCCCAACTACAGATTTTAAGCTCAAAATTTAAGTTTGAGTCTAAGCTTACGAAAACATTATATAGATGCAAAAAATACCGGCAAAAAATAGTTGTTCGTTACTCCAAAGTCTAAAGCGCCCTCTATCGGCATTTTTTGAAATTTATCTTTATAATTTAATTTCAAGAAAATGCCGACATAAAGAATAATTTTAGTGAAAACCGCAAATCAATCGCCCGATTTTTCTGTTTTTTATGTTTATTTGAAATTTTGGTCCCTAAACTTTAATGGCGGCTATTTCCTTAGGAAAACGTTTTGGACCCTTGGTCTCCTATTTAGTATTGTTTGGCTTGATGTGTACTATCACCCCTCTTTTATTGTAAAAAAAATTCGGAATCACCCTGTATTTTTAACTACAGGCTTTAAACTATATGCCTTTTCTTTTCTTTTTATATTTTATTAGGCTATGTATTTAAGACAATACTAATTTCTATAAATCTTAAACATTCCTCTTTTGTATATATTTCTGAATTTTATGAATTCTTTTTAATTGTGAAATATCGACCTTCTGATATTTGCAATGATTGATGTAAACAGTGAATGATAATTAATAATTTGTATTTTTAAAATAGGATAAAATTATATGTATAAGTATGTATTTACATAGTCAATCTTATGTTTTATAAGACATCGAAAATATTTAGTTATTTTTAAATAGCGGTATATGAAAAGGCAGGGCGGGTTGGGCAATATCAAGCCCTGGACCTCTCTTTACCTTGGTCCGACCTGTGGATTTATTATTTTTTAATCTTGTCCTTTTGCGATAAAGTCGAAAGAAAAATCAAAATAATTCGAATTCGAAAGAACCCTTTTCTGTAAAAGAAAAAGGTTCCTCTCCCTGCCCGTGAAAACTCTCACGAGCTAATGCTATTCCTATGAGGAGGCATTTTTCTAATAACTCTTTCGCATTTTGACATTTTTAAATATATTATTATTATTATTATTATTATTATTATTATTATTATTATTATTATTGCATTGGATTGCTGAACCGGCTCTGAAAGTGAAAGTAACTTTATAAAAAAATATCTGCGACCAAAATCGAAAAAGTAATGAAGGAGTGATCTTGAGAGGAACTTCAAGTATCCAATGAAAATATATATAGTACATACATGTATATTTAAAAAATATAAAATGCAAAAGAGTTATTAGGCACACACCAGTGAGACATGCAACAATTTCACCTAGATAACAAAGAAAAAACCGGTTTGACTTGCGTCCTGTTGCACGATTTTTGATGCATGTCTCCCTGGTGTGTGGCGCGCCTTAGAAAAATACTTCCCAATAGCAAAGAAAGTAGACTGGTACAAGAACCTCAGCTTCGAAAACACGTAACTACACCATCTGTTGGTACCTTTGTAATCCTGCGCTACCATGCATAGAGGCAGGGGCGTAAATCCCGGGGGGGTATGGGGGGTGCCGCACTCCCCCTCGAGAAAATCAGTCGGAAAATTTCGTGTTTATCGGTAAAACAATACACTTAGTTGGGGGGAAAATGGTATTTATCTGTTAAAATTTATAAATTGGAAAAACGAAAAAAATAAGTCGGGAAAATGTCCGTTTTGTCGGAAAAATGTTATTTATTATAAAGACTTAGAAGTTGGAAAAACGAAAAAATCAGTCGGAAAAATTCCCGTTCGATAGGGAAAATGTACGTTTAGTCATAAAAATGGTATTTACCTATAAGGACTTACAAATTGGAAAAATGTTCATTTAGTCGGAAAAAAGTTATTTACTATAATGACTTACAAATTGGAAAAACGAAAGAATCAGTCGGAAAAATTCCCGTTCAATAGGATAAACTTATGTTTAGTCAGGAAAATGGTATTTATCTATAAAACTAATAAATTGGAAAAACGAAAAAAATCAGTCCGGAAAATGTCCGTTTAGTCGGGAAAATGTTATTTACTATAAAGACTTAGAAGTCGGAAAAACGAAAAAATCAATCGGAAAAATTCCCTTTCGATAGGGAAAATTTACGTTTAAACTTTAAAAAGGTAGTTACGTATAAGGGCTTACGAATTGGAAAAATGTTCATTTAGTCGGAAAAAAGTTATTTACTATAATGACTTACAAATTGGAAAAACGAAACAATCAGTCGGAAAATTTCCTGTTCGATAGGAAAAACTTATGTTTAGTCCGGAAAGTAGTATTTATACCTATAAGGACTTACAAATTGGAAATATGAAAAAGTCAGTCGGAAAAATTTACGTTTGATCGGAAGAAGGTACGTTTAGTCGAAAACAATATATATTAGTGCTCGCGATAGGATACGTATAGCAGCTATATGTTTAAACGATATACGTATATCCGTATAATACGTTTTTCTGCTATACGGATACTTTAAAATATACGTTTAAACGTATCCGGATACGTATAAGGCGTATCAGTTAAACGTATATTTTAGAATACGTATATTTAATGTATACGTATATTCCACGTATCGTATCTAATTTAAATATTGGACTTCGTCAGTCTTATGTCACTGAATGAAGAATAATTTGGAAATCGGTGGCGTTACGACAGGAATCTGTATAGTATGTCTTATATATACAAGATCAAGCAATGAAAAGCGTATATTTTTAAAAACAGTTTGCAAAAATTTCATAAAATATCAGACTCCTGATTGGCCAATGTCGTTTCACTAACATTGAAATATCTATTTTCAAAATAGCGAGTTATTACCGTAAATTGCAAAAGTAATTTGCAACATTGTACTTTGAATTTATTTAGATTTTTTTGTTCATCTCAAGGTAATGAGCTCAGATACCCGTTATTTTACATTTTGTGTAGGTAATGTATACAAATTGTATCCATTGTAAATAACCAGCAAAATTAAACACTTTTGAGGAAAGAATGAGAGTATAAATGTTTCAGATTTATTGTGAATTCTTGTTAAATTTAGCTTTTTCTTTTTAATTATTTAAAAATTCTTTATTCACTTATTGTTTTACACTCAAGATTGCACCCGAGCATACAAGCTATTCTTTTCATGGAGCTAATATTTTCTAACTCTGTTAATGTATAATGAAATTTCATTTTTTTAATCTTGACATTCTCACCAAAACATACATAGAATCACTTCATATCAAGCATTAACTGAATCTGTAGTTTGATGAAAATCCGTGCATTAATTCTAGAGATAGAGCTATTGCAGAAATCGTAAATAAAATACAGCAAAGTACAGCCACCTGTTGAACGATTTACATACAAAACTAGTCAGCAACAATTTCTACCAGGGACCACTTGAATATATAGGGGAGACTGGGATGCATGTGAACAGTTCACATAAACATAGCTTTTTGTCATAACTGGGTTAATTTCTATATGCAAAACTACTCTATATAGTAAACAGAACTTTTTTTTTACGCATGGTATTTTTTTTAAATTAACTTTACAGTTCTTCTTACTTTTCTTAATAGTTTATTGAATTAAAAAAAAAAATATTCATATGTGCCCCAACGAAAGTGCAGCTGTGAACACATAAGAAAAACATGTGAACACAAGGAAAAAAAAAAATGTTGACATGTTTTTATTATATTTTTCATATGTTACCTTAATCATTAGTTGTATTATTTATTGAATTCACCATAAAGAAAAATATATGTATATTTATTTAGTTTCTGAGTTATATGTTTAAGCAAAATATTATAAAATAAAAATAAGTAGATTTGGGGGGGGGGATTAGATAATTGATAAAATATTGTTGCAATATAACAAAAAAAAAAAAAAAAAGAAAAGAAAGAAAGAAAGAAAGAAACTTGAGAAAATAATTAAAGAATTTAAATTTTGCTTAGAGCTTTTTGTTTGAGGGAGATTTTAGGCAGGGGGCATTCGGATAATATTTATAGGAAAACTGCCAAAAGGCGAAAGATTCTCATTCCTATATTTGCCTTATTTGCCTGTAAATTAAGGATAAAAAATTGTTTTACATTTATAAGCTTCCTCCAAATTTTATTTCTTTTGCTTTTAAAAGAAAGGGGGGAGTCAATAATGGAGATTTCACGGTAGTTATAAGTTTAAAAATTTTATTTTCTTAATATATATATCTATTTTCAAAATACCAAATAAAATAGCTGTTTTAGAAATGGAAGTAAAATAATACTACAAGTTTGCAGCAAATGAAACAGAAAAATTTGCAAAGTTGTTAGACGTAATATTTTTTGCATTAATGATGCATAAAAAATAGTATTGAAAACTGTTAAATAAAATGATGTATAGTATTTATTGCAATTTAGAAAACATGAAATTTATTTAAATTACAATTGAACGTAAAGAGCTTGTTGCTTTTTATGTATTTGCTGACAGTTGCGTTTGTAGAAGTTTCTATTACACAAAATCAACTTTAAATGATAGAAATGTCTTCTATTTCTATAAAAATATAGATAATGGAGCTGGCATTATTTTCACGAAGTTAACTAATAGGAATAGAATCCCTGAATGATTATTGGGCAATTTAATGACATATTCAGATCTGCCCCCAACTAGACTCTTCATAAGTGTCCCACATTCCCACAAGAGTTAAAATGACAAGTCATTAGCATTTCTCAATTTTAAAAATAAAAAATATCATAAACATTTATTAGTATCCACAGTATATGTTAAATAAAGAAAACAAAAGAATAAATAAATAAAATTATTCTTTTATCAAGCTGGAGATTTTACTTTTAAGTACAGTAAGCAGTATTTTGGCTCCTGGGGACAAACAAAATGTCGAAGAGTTTCAAAAATTTTTTCCATATGTCTATAGGTGCTCCCATCTTTGATAATTTTTTGAAATAAAAAAACATATAATAACTAGTGAAAAATGGCAATGTTCTCATATGCCCCATTTCCACATGTGCCCTAGTCTCTCCCATATATGTTACTTAATTCTATGTATTAGGTCTTGAGATAGAAAACCCACAAAATCTATGTCACATACAGACAGACAAAGTCACAGACTCATAAACTGACAGGCAGATATTTTGTAAAAACATGTTTTTCGGACTCTCTTATCCTTAAAACCTGTAAACCCGTTGAAAGTATTCCCGAATCCAATACTTTCTTCTTCTAAAGATACAAGAAAATATAAAAAACCAAGTACTGCGTCGCAGATTTTCCAAAGATTAGTTTGATTCTACCCACAACTAATGTAAGACATTTTATAATAAATAACTTAGTTTTTTGGAAAGAAAATCTAAACTGAGGAAGATTTTTTTAAGTACCTGCATAACAAGTGATAGTTAAGTAAACACATCGTAGTTCTTTGAACAAAGAATCGTGATGGGGATACTCTACCGGATATTTCTCAATGTCTCTAATCCGCAAAAAAATATTGAAACATCAAATTTCATACATTGAATGAAAAACGTTTAAACGTTTATACGTTTAACCGCTTGGGTAAAATCCGTATATACGATGTACCGTATATGTTGTTTCGTGTAATACGTATAACTGCCGATGCCGAATTATACGTATAGCAAATACGTATTTCGTATAATACGTATTATACGTATACTCGTATAAACGTATAATCGGGAGCTCTAATATATATATATAATAAATTGTAAACATTTATGAATTGGAGAAATTTTTTATTGTAGTTTTAATTAGAAGAAAAAAAGCAATTTTGAACAAAGAAAACTTATATAAATTTGTTCTTAGTCGGAAATATTTCAGATTTTCTTTTTTTGATAAAACTATACAGATAAACTTTGATTTATCGAATATTGTAAACTCTAAAACCTCAATATGACGAAAAAATTTCTCAGATATATATCCCAGCGATGTTAATATTATATGAAACCTTCATATTTTAATCAAAAACCTTGATATTCCGAATTTTTTTCGTGCACTTTGACTTCGAAATATCGAGATTCTGCTGTATTGTCGGAATTTTTTTTACTTTGGTTTGGAAATTTTTAGATATGCTGATTGAAGTGATGAAACTTCTACTTTTTGTCTAACTTTAAATTTAGTTATAAATTTATATCACTGAATTTAGGTGTATTTTTTTTTTTTTTTTCTAATGAAAATTGCAAATATTTAGTGCTTATCCTTATCAGTCTGGATATTTTCCAAACTACACGAATTTAATTTTTAATCGAAAATGATTATGATTTTATTTTTTCTACTAACTATTTTTTATTGTGAATTTTGTTTACTTTATGTAATTTTAATTAAAATAGATGGACGAAAATTGAAAACACCCAAATACTTTGAATTTTTACCGCGAATTAATCTGGATATTTTTTCAATCTATATGACTTTATTTCTGTCAGAAATATTTCGTTCGTTTTTTTTTTTTTCTTAATCAATTGTATTTGATTGTTTTTTTTTTTTTCATATTATTATGAAACACATTTTGTTTAATCGAAAAAAAACATAGATGACACCAACTTTTTACACAGATTGAAAGTATGTCATTAGAAAGAATTATAAATTTAAATAAAAAAAAACATAATAATAAACATATCTTTAACAATTTTTTGTTTTCAAAGTAGTCCTCGAGCAATCAAATTTCAATTTTACTCATAGAAGAAACGCTAAAAAGATGTTAACTCATGACTAAAAATTAAAGAGATAAAGCATTGTTTCCACTTCCAGGTAATGCTTTGGCACACTCATAAGAACCCTTTCCATGTATCAGTTACAAAACAAAACTAAGCTTGCGCCACGATGGGCATTCCCTACGAATCCCTTACAAATAATCTTCATAATATTTAACTCTATTCTGCTTAAACCATTAGTATACTAGCTGATGATCATATAGCATGAAATAGTTAAGGCTGTTAATCGTTATATGTTGCTATACGCTGATAATATTTTTTGTATATATTTAATAATTTCAATATTTTCTGTATCAATTATGCCACCTCCTAAATGAGAAGAACAAAAAATGCAATGCAAGTTGTGTAATTCGGTTTTTTTGAGACATCGTTTTATAGATCAACTGGCCATATTTCTACAGTCGTTTAAGGTAGGAACGGAAATTCGAGAAAGTAAATCTGCTAAACAAATAATTAATAACGTATTTTAGTACATTAGAAATTCTTTCTCTATAAAGGTAAAGGCGGTCGAAATTTTTTTAATACTAGGTATTTCTCATCAGCTGTTTTAGGTAGAAGTGTTGAATTAATGAAAATAAAACCACTAAAAAAATAAGCAAGTATTTCAGGACTTCAGAAATTGCCCTCTAAGTGAGTTAAAGGTATTCAAAAATTCTAAAACATTTGACCATATTCTAGCAACAGTTTTAGGTAGAGGCATGAAATTAAGCTAATTTAAATGTAATTTAACATGCATTTCAGAGATTTTAGAAATTCCCCTGTCTTTAAGAGGATTAAAGGGGGTGGGGGTATTAGAGGTCTGCACGGGCCGGAATTTCCAGGCCCGGCCCGGCCCGGCCCGTAGGAAAATTTTTTCGGCCCGACCCGGCCCGTTGTAAAATTTAAAAGTTCGGCCCGGGCCTGGCCCGGCCCGTTTAAATTTTTATATTTTAGGCCCGGCCCGTACAGAAATCAGTGAAAACAGGCCCGGCCCGGCCCGTTTTGGCCCGTTACAATTTCTACGATTTCTAAAAAATTCAGATTTTTTTCATATAATTAAGATTTCTTTAAAGAATACTGCATACATATCTATGGAATGATTTTACAGTATATTTTACAGGAAATACACATTAGCAACATTAGTGATTACTAAGATTCTTAGGCTTTCAACAATCAAACAAAGATTCATCAAAAAATTAATATGGCTTAGAATAAAAGAAAAAAGAAAGAAAGTTAAAAACATCTTAACTTTTGAAGCTGTTTAATAAAAGAAGATTTATAAAAATATTTCTATATCATTTTATTAAAGATTTTAAATCCAAATTCATTCGTTAACTCAAATATACGCCTTTCTGATACATTTCTAAATTCATTTTTTTATTTCAGAAACGCACTGCAGGTATCTTTATTCAGAAACTATATAATCAAGTGGCATTAACCGTTTTTTGATACAAGCAATTTAAGAATACTGAAAGGAAATAAATTATTGTTATAGTCAGCATTTTCAATAGAATTTCCGGAAACGATAGCATGGGAAGGGAGAAAAACCTGCAACCATTTGAGAAATTATTGTATCTGAACAAATTTATGCAAGTATTTTATTCATCAAAAATGAAAAATGCTGTTCGATTCCAAATGCCTTCAATAGTCAGGCTTATCACTTTTATGTTTTTACAATTAAAAATTAATCTGAAAATGTGTCAAACTTTCGCGTTATTGAGAAATTAATTTAGAAACCATCAAACTTTCGCGTTATTGAGAAATTAATTTAAAAACCATCAAGAAGTATATATCCAAAGATTAATCTAACATAAGTTCTTTATCGCTGTTAATAATTTTACAAATCATGTTGTCTGCCCTACAGATCTTGAGAACAATTAAGTCTTGTTCCGGTCCGGCAAGTCTATATGTAGAAAAATGATGCAAGCTTGATCTCGGCTCGGTATGAGTCAGCTAAAAATATATTAAAACGGGTTACACACAATTTAACTGTCCGATGCAGATCTCACACTGTACAAGTTACATTTTTATATTGATGCTGTCAAACTAGTATGGCTCGTGACGCACATTTATATTTATTCTCGTTAAAACCATTTGCGTTGAAAATAGATCATATTTTAGCGTTTCTGCTTAAATCTTCAGAACGGGCCGGCAGGCCCGAAAATTTTTTTATCGGCCCGACCCGGCCCGTATGGCCCGTTCAATTTTTTTGCCGGCCCGGCCCGTTAGAAAATTTGAAACGATTTCGCCGGGCCGGGTACGGGCCACGGGCCAGGCCCGGGCCCATGCAGACCTCTAGGGGGTACTGAAACTCTTAGATCACTTCGTGATATTTCTGTTTTAGATTAGTGATGAGATTCAGAATAACTAATCTACTAAAACATGCTTAAACATATATTTTATTGATTTTGGAAATTCTGAAGTAATGATGTTTAATGGGATGATAGTAAGTTTTAGGTCATTTCAACATATCTAAGTAGAAATTTTAGGTAGGAACGGGAAATTCAGTGTAATACTTCAGTGATTTTAGAGCTATTTTGTCTATTCTATCGCCAACATCGACTTTGAAGGAGAAAATGTAAAATTATACAAATAAGACAACAATAATGGATAATTTATTAGATGTTAAGAAAATACAGTTTTATTTACATTTTATATGTGTTATTTCATTTGATTCAATAATCTTTTAGGAAAACCGACTAGCATAGTGGGCAAAGGCTGCAAGTATGTGTATGTGCGTGTGTGTTAAATTTCATTTCGAAATATTCATCTAAACTATTTTAAATTTCTGGCATATTATTTATTTCCCCATTTCTTATTAATACCTAATATTTGTTCCGATTGAGTTTCCTTTTAATTTAAAAACGCGTTTATTAATAAACATCTTATTTGAAATCTTAATCTAAAGTTTTTAGTCCTTTATAAATTTTACCAGTTGCCCAATCTATAATATTCTGAGAGAAGCTAGTTTTCATTTTAGAATGTTTTAAAAGTTATTTTTTTGTTTTTATTCCCAATCTTAATTCCAGAAACCTGCTAGGCTTTTTACTTTGAAAACACCACGCTACGAGCTATGGGCTCCTTATTCCGCTCCCCTCTCGAGTCATTAGCTTAGCTGCCCATCTCTAAAAGTGCTTCTTTCACTGATTGGCTTGTTTCTGTACTACGTCAATATCTGTCGTCGCCTGCGAATCTAACAAAAAGCAGATGCAGTGGCTTTGGAGCTTAGATTTCTGTCTTGTTTCAAGTATTTCGACATATATTATCTCTTGTCTACGACACTTTATTTTTCTAACCTTTCTTTTGAAATTCATATTGTATGACATAGTGATTCATCCCAAAGAATGAAGTCTTTACGAATTTTTTCATATGTAAGACTCATTTTAATTTTTCATGTTTGATAAATATATGACTTAGAACAACAAACTCGCTCCATTTCTGATATCGAAATCACCGGATTATCAAATCTACTGCCTTGCTTCACTTACGCTCTGACCGTATATACAGTAGTACGACTGCAAAACAACCACCTTGTGTTGTCAATTTAAATTATCTGATTATTAGCTATTATGAAGAATTTCACGCAAGTTGACTGGATTTGACGACTACAAAATAACACAATATTTCATAAACTGCCAAGATTCCACGAATTTAATATATGACATTATATACTATATTATATGTATATGTGTGTGTGTACATACACATATACGCGTGTATATAATAGTCGGTATTTTATTTTTCTTAGTACTCGGAAATTTTCCTTTTTGGAGTCGGAAACTTATGAGGCTACACCCCCCTGCGCAACAACGGTGGTTTACGTCCCTGCATAGAGGAAAGCAAACATTACAGGATGAAGCATGAAGCAGTACGCGCGCGCGCGCGCCAAGGACGAAAGATAGTTTCGTTGATATGCGCACGCAGATGCCGCGTTTTTCCTCCGTTCAAGAACAACACTTGCTTGTTTCTTGTTTTGGGTAGCGTGGGTCAGCCAGGGGCGTAAATCCCGGGGGGGTTTGGGGGGGTGCAGCACCCCCCCAGAAGAAATCAGTCGGAAAATTACCAGATCGCTCGGAAAAAGTATCTTTAGTCGGAAAAAAAATAGTATTAACCTATAAAAACTTATAAACTGGAAAAACGGAAATATCATTCGGAAAATTTGCTGTTTAATCGGAAAAGGCATACCGTTTAATCGTAAAGTCGGAAAAAATAGAATTATGTAATACCCTATAAAAACTTATAAATTAGAAAAATCAGTTGGGAAAACTCTTGTTCGATTGGAAAAAATGGCATTAACTTATAAAAACTTATAAATTGGAAAAACTAAAATATCATTCGGAAAATTTTTCGTTTCCATCGGTAAAAAAGCATGTTTAGTCGGAAAAAACAGCATTACGTATTAACCTATAAAAATTTATAAATTGGAAAAACGGAAAAGTCAATCGGAAAAAATGGTGTTAACCTATAAAAACTTCTGAATTGGAAAAACGAAAATATCATTCGGAAAATTTCCCGTTCCATCGGAAAAGGCATGTTTAGTCGGAAAAAACAGTATTACGTATTAACCTCTAAAAGCTTATGAATTAGAAAAACGGAAAAATCAGTCGGAAAATTTCTTGTCTGATCGGGAAAAAATGGTATTAACCTATAAAAACTTATAAATTGAAAAAACAAAAGTATTCGGAATTTTTCTCGTTCCATCAGAAAAGGCATATTTAGTCGGAAAAAAAATAATATTACGTATTAACCCATAAAAATTTATCGGAAAAGTCAGTCGGAAAAATTCTTGTTCGATCGGAAAAAAAGTATGTTCAACCAAAAAAAAAGGGTATTAATCTATAAATATTTATGAATTGGAGAAATATTTTTGTAGTTTTTAATTAAATAAGAAAAACAAGTTAGATCGAAAAAAACCTATAAAATTTTATTCTTAGTCGAATTTATTTCCCTTTGTAGTTTCTAATAAGGAAAAACAATTTATAACGAAGAAAACATAAACTTATTCTTAACCGGAACTAATTAATTTAACTAATTGGTAATTTTTAAATTAGTTTAATTTATTAATTAATATAACTTATCAATATATAGGATTTTTTTTTTTTTATAAAACTAGTCAGAAAAATTTTGATTTGTCAAATATTGTGTACTCGGAAACCTCGATATGACGAAAAAAAATATTAATGTACATATTGTAGCAATGTTAATGTTATTTGTAACTGTGGTATTTTGAGTCAAACCTTAATATTCCGATTTTTTTTTTTTTTTTTTTTTTTTTTTTTTTGCCTTTTGACTTTGAAATATCGAAATATCGAAATTTATTTACTATAGGAAAGTTTTTAGTTTAGTCTCGAAATTTTAATCTATACTGATTGAAGTGAAGAAACTCCTATTTTTTTTTTTTTTTTTTTTTTTTATCTAAACTTTAAATTTAGTTAGAAATATGTATCACGGAATTTAAATAGTATCCGATGAAAATTCAAAACTGAATTGCAAATATTTAATATTTTTCCATATCGAAATCTGAATGTTTTCCACTCTATACAAATTTTACCTTTAATTGAAAATAATTATGGTTTTATTTTTTCCTGCTAACTAATATCGTATTTTCTTTTTATTTTATTAAAAAATATATAATTAAAAATGTGAAACTGTTTTTATTTACCTTTTTACGTAATTTTGGATTGATTTAAAAAAGTGCTGAAGAAATATATATAATATAGGATGAAAATTGAAAATACCGAAATACTTTGAATTTTTATCTCGAAATAATATGAATATTTTACAGTATACGAGTATATTTCTCCCAGAAATAATACGTTCGTTTATTTATTTATTTTTTCCTGAATCAATTGTATTCATTTTTTTTTAAATATTTTTATTAATACTATTGCATTTCGTTTAGTCCGAAAAATAAGGGGTAACATCAAGTTGTTGCGCTGTTTTAAGGTTTGTCGTTAGAAAAAATTAAAACATTAAGAAATCCCGTATTTTTGACAAATTTTTGTCTCTAAAACATTCCTTAAACAAGCAAATTAAAAAAAAAAAAAAAAAGCTAGAGATTTTAACTGACTTCTGAAAAATAGAAAGATAGAATATTTTTTTTTCTCTTCAAAGTAAAGCTTGGGCACCTAGACAACTGGGCGCTGAACTTCCTGTCCTATGTGTCAATTACAAAACAAGCAGCACCTGCATTAACTCTTTGTTTAAACAACCGTTAGTATTCAAGCTCATAGTACGAAATCATTCAATTACAAAGCGTTGATGCGAGAATATTTTGGTATTTGGTTAATAATTCAATATTTTTACATCAGTTATGTCTTCACCTAAATGTAAGAGACAATAAGTACAATCTGCGTTACGTAACTGCATTTTCGATAATGATTACAGGAACACATATAATAAACAAAAACATTCTGATAAAATTTCAGCCCATATACATATACCGTTTTGCATTGCTGGAGGTCCAAAAAAAAAAAAAACTTTTAAAGTAAGTAAGCTACTTTATTACAGAATATTTTAGATATAGTATAAAATGTGTAAATAACTATTGCTTTCATATTTAATAATAGATTTATTTATTTATTGAGGGGACAGATAAATTATTTAATAACTTGTAAAAATGCACTGTTATTCGATATATATTATTATTATTATTTTTTTTTTAACAGTTAGTATCGCAATTTCCGAACTATTTGCTAGTTTTGTTTCAAACTGGAGATGACAAGCTAGTTATTATTTAAATTTCATGAAGTTATTATTATTTTTAACTAATTTTTTTCTTTCAATATATTTGCTTTCTTTTTTGCCAACCATTTTACAATTCGCAAGTCAATGTATTTAATATTGTGCATGAAGTTAAAACTGTACTATGGATCTTATTATATTTTATCAATATTATTTCATTAATACTAAGAAAGTTAATTTATTTTTTGAAGTTCAAATGTCAATATATGTAAAATATTCTATATTTTTAAAACTTTGTTATAGTACCAGATATAATAATTTTGTCTCACTGCATAACAATAATTTGATTATTATTTTGTACATAGATTTTTTTTTGTGTGTGTGTGTGTGTGTATACAGGAATCTGTTTTTTTTTTTTTTTTTTTTTTTCCCAAGAGTCCTATTTTTGTGAATTATTTTTATTTTTGTGAATTATTTCTATTTTTGTGAAAAAAGTAAATTCACAAAATATTAGTTAACCTTTTACAGGCCAAATTCAGATCCAGGCATATTTTAAATTACTTTTTTGTACATTATGCCTTCTAATGCTTTAGTTAAGAGATATTAGTGATTAATATGGTGGAATTTTTTATATATATATAATTTTCAGAATGTTCCCAATTGGGAACATTGGTCACTTCCGGCGGTCATTTTCCAGTGGCCATTGATAATTTTTATGATTTTCGGTAGATTTCCTCATAAATGATGGGAATGTAACTTATATTCCAAAAAATCAAGTTATTCTAATTCGAAAAATCTATTTCAAAAAATCATTTTTATGACTGATCATTTTCCAGTGGTCATTGGTCATTTTTATGATTTTCTGTACCTTGCCTCATTAATGATAGGAATAAAACTTCTATTTCAAAAAATAAAGTCATTCTTTTACTATTTCTGCTAATTTTTTTTTGGTCAATTTTGATTAAATTAAATTTTTAATAAATGCTTAAACTTATGTTCCCAATTTGGAACATTGGCCTGTAAAAGGTTAATCCATTTCCGACCAGTCTTCGAAATTGGGCCATGTTTTAATTTTTCAGAAATAAACTAATATTTAGGCGGATGATCTAATCTTAATAAATAGAGATTTCTTATTCCATTCTTTTGCAATCATAATAAACAATCGAAAAACAGAATGTTTAGATTAATGTAAATAATGAAATTATAAACTTAGAAAAGCGAGTATGGTTAAATGTTAGTTAGTCCCACAAAGCCATTTAATATGAAAATGATTTTATTATTTATTAATTTTCAATAGAACTTCTTTCGTGTGTAACTTTTGTTAAGAAATAAAGAACCAAATGTAAATGTTGAAAGAACAATTACAAATTTTAAATAAAAGCACTAACTATAGTTCTGTGCAAAAAAACCACATGGAAATGTACCCCAAAGAAAAACACCCAAATATTTGATTAAAAAAAACACTGAAGTCATTGTTTTGTCTTGTTTCTAAGAAGTTTTTTTACAAACAGGACAAAACAAAAAATTGGTTTCAGTGACTATTTTTAGACAAAACATGAATGTGGTTTTTTTAGGATACATTTTCATGTGGTTTTTTTTTTTTTTTTTTTTTTTTTAGAGGACAGCACAGTAGTTGGATAAATATATATTTTAATAATATAACTAGTTAAGAAAGTAAATTTATCTATAACTCATAGCTTGTGGAGCAATAAGCGAGTATGAGGCAGAGATTAATAAGTAATAAAAATTAATTCTAATTACCAGTTCATTTGAAATCCCGTCAATGTAAAATTAGAACTCAATCATTAAAACGATACATAGAAATAAATTGAGTTTTTACACTAGATTTTTCTTTTTCAAAAGTATCAAATTCAAACGAGGACTAATTCCCTCTTCAAACAGAAAATCAGTAGAAAAGTTATTCCATATAGATTTTCAAATTTTTCATATAGAAAATTATTTCATTAATTTGCAACATAACATAAATTGAATACACACAAAATCATTATATTAATTTTGAAATAAGAACAAATTTTATCTAATAGATGACTTTAGTCTTGGCTTCATCATAATAATAATAATAAAAAAAGTAAATTTAAAAAAAAAATCTGTTTCTTTTTTATAGATTATTTTGCATATAAAACTAAAAGGCGAAAACAAATTACATTTCTTCACATGCAAATGGAAAATTTTAATTTCAATTTCTATTCATGTATCAGCCAATCTGTGCTCATTCAAAATAAGGATAACGGGGAGAAAGAGTAAAAAGCAAAATAACAATAAACGAAAGAGGCTGTAGTTTGTTTACGTTGAGTAAATGATATATTGAACACAAAAATCTAGATTTTTGCAGAAATTTACACTTATTACGCTGTTTTTTGAAAGGGCCGTATTTTTTATTTATTTATTTATTTATTTATTTTAAATATAATTCTGTGAAGAGTCCGTTTTTCTTAAATTTATTTTTTTGATGAGTCCGTTTTTCATAAATTTGTTTTTGTGAAGAGTCCGTTAACGAACTCAATTTTTGCCCTGGACAGACCCCTGATAGATAAGAAATAAAATTTAATCATTTGAAACTTGAAAATTTCGGCCTTGGGAGAAGATAAAATGGCGTAACTTTTGATTGTTTAAATCTAATTGATGATTAAATCGATCTTTAAACCTCTTTTGCAATTTGAAATTTTTTACTGATACTTTTTTTTCTTTTTTTGAGCCTGGTGTGCCTGTGTGTGTCGTGTAAGGGGGGTTGTAGAGAAACAAGAATTTTACTTTTGACTTATTCATTTCGTTTTTTTCTTTTGTATTTTGTGCATGTTTTCATACGGCGACAGCAAAACTGTTGGCTCTATTTAATTGCCTTTTTTATTTATTTATTTATTTATTTATTTATTTATTAAGAATAATTTGAGTATAATTTGAAAACACAATGAATTCGCACCTGAAAACTTACATACTTTGCTTTAATAATTTGTTATTTATCTTATAATGCATCTAATATATTTAAATGATATATCTAGTATATATTTTATCTAATGGCTGGGCAACGGCGGGTGGGTCAGCTAGTAGAGATACATATATAAAATAGTTTGTCCTGACTGACTGATAACCAACGTTCGGCCCAAAATATTGAATGTAGAACCATGAAAATTGGAGAGAAAATACTTCTTATGATGTACCTGTCCACTAAGATGGAATTTTTGAAATTACCTCCCCCCCCTAAGAGGGACGAGCGGGGGGACGGGGTCAAAAATTTTGGAAAAGCTTACCATATCTCAGCAAACATTTAAGGTAGGAGCGTGAAATTCCAGAAAATAAATCTACTAAAAATATTATTAAACACATAATCCAACGATTTTCGAAATCCCCCCTCAGGGGGATTAAAGGGGGGGGGGGTCGAAAAATTTAGGACATTTGGCACATCTCAGCAGTTTTTTTTTTAAATAATACCATGAGACGGCAGAAAATAAAATTATTAAAAACTAATTAAATAAGTGTTTCAGCAATATTTATAAATTTCTACTCCCGAGGGAGTTAAAGTAAGGGTGGGAAAATTCCATACTTTTTGGACCATGCGGCGTATCATAAGAGAGCCCTCAGATCATTCTTTAATATTATAAGCATTTCTCCCCTCCCCCTGACCCCCTCCAATTTCCCTACCGTGGACAATTTTCGATCTTTTTTTAAACTGTAGCGTTTTATCATTTTAGATCGGATTTTTTTACAGGGCCCTCCGATAAATATTATTTATGATATATGAAAAATTCACAGTTAGAGGAACAGTCTACTTTGGGAGGGGAAATATTTCCTAAATTTGGCCTACATCTCTCTTGTGATATATCGTTGGATACCCACTTAGTCCTCACAAGTCACCGCTTTTCTAAATTTAGCCGACACCTTTCGTGTGATATATCGTTGGAAAGCCCTGCGACTGCTTATTCATATTATGCACTACCCATGCCCCTCTCGGGTGGTACGATTATTCCTCGTCTACTAATGGGGAAAATATATTGTTACATAAGACTAATAATAGCATAATATAAGATTATTTGACTATCTCGATACACTAAGTCATAATTATCTTGAGAATTATAATATATATATTAATTTATATATATCTATGAATATATATGTATATGTATGTATACATATATAGTATATATATTAGTCCTCATGCTGGCCATAGTACTCGGAAATTTTCCTTCTTGAAAGTCGGAAATTTATGAGCCTACACCCCCCTACGCGACTAGAGTGGTTTACGCCCCTGGGGTCAGCCATCTTGCTTTATGCTGGTACTCGCCGGCTCGTAAAAGCAATGGATTTATTAAGCATTTACAGCTTTTTAAAACAGGGTAAGTGACGTATGTATATGTTATTTATTTAAATGTTCCCATAAGTTTCCATTTTAATTTAAAGAACATTATCGCACTATTGTGTAGTTAAAATATAATCTATGCCATATATTATTAATACATTATTATTACGTATTTTTATATTAGATACATTTATATTAGTGTGCTTTTATATTATTATCTTGATAGTATATTTATATTTTAATGTTATGATTACATTGTATTTCACAAACTTCAGTATCGCAAAAGCAGGGCTGCGGAGTCGGAGTCGGAGTCGTGGAGTCGGAGTCGGAGTCGGGCCCATTTTTGAGAAAAAGGAGTCGGAGTCGGAGTCGTAAAAAACCACCCGACTCCGACTCCGGCTTTTTTTTTAGACAGTTTGAAGTGAAATTAAACCGATAAAATGTAATTTTAAATCCATAGAAGGAATTCTTATTTTTATTTTTGGATTATATCGGACTACCCAAGTTAAAGAATCCCAATAAACTGTCCAGTGTACACAGGAGATGAAAGCTGTTTTTAATTAAAAGTTCTAGTAGATCACAGATTATTTGCGAACTATTAAAATTTTCATCTTCAATTTTATTTTCTTCTATCTTTACAAGAATAAAGTATTGGATTCTTGAAAAATTTCGATTTCCGGCATTCGATGGATTTATACGTTATAGAAGATCCTGAACTGAACACGATTTGATAGTTTTTTGAAAATGTCTGTCAGTGTCTGTCACTTCGTGAGTCTGTATGCGGCAAAAATTTCGGAGCGCTCTATCTCAAGAACTAATGGATGGAATTTCACAAAACTTTAGATTTTGTTAGATCTTGATAGAAACTGGATCTGATTAATTTTTGGTGTATATCACTCGACAGGTGGCTTTGCTATGTTGCATTAAACACAATTTCCACAGTAGCTATATCTTAAAAATTAATGCATGGATTTTTATAAAACTTTAGATTCAGTTAGTCCTTGATATAATTAGGTGCTGCAAATTTTTTGGTGCAAATCGCTCAATAGGTGGCGCTGCTATACTGCATTGTTCATGATATTGCAACAGCGCTATCTCAAAAACAAATGCTCGAATTTTCATCAAACTTTATATTTAATTAGTTTGTAATCTAGATTAGTATAGTTTAGTGTTTGGTGTAAATCGCCCTACAGGTAGCGCTGATATGCTGACTTTTTTACGATTTTGAAATAGCTCTGGCTTAATCACTAATGCATGGATGTTCATTAAACTTTAGATTCAGTTAGTATCTGATAGAAATTGATCCTGATTCGTTTTTGATGTACATCACTCAACATGTAGCGCTGTTATGCAGAATTTTAAAATTTCAGCAATAGCCCTATCTCAGAAATTAATGTACTTTCACCAGACTTCAAATTCAGTTAGAAGTTGATATAACTTGTTGACTAGATTTTGGTGTAAATCACATAAGAGGTGGCGCTGCTATGCTGCATTTTTCAGGAAGTATTAACATGTGTGATATAGAAGAAAGTTCTAAGATTAACACATCTGACTATTTTTTTTCCTTTCCATTGAAATTTTTCTGCTAGCATTAGTTAAAGTAGAAATTGTACAAATTTCCCCTTTTCGAGGCTACGGATCCGAAATAATAAAATATCCGTTTTGTTATCTCTTTTAGATTTCGGTAATTTAATTTTTCAGGTTTGTGGTATGTAAAATTAAAGAATTTGTAAAACGGAAAATATTTTTTTTTTCCAAAGCTCTAAGAACTAAATACCGAAATAATGACTTTTTGCCTCATTTTTCTTTCGTTCCCTTATAACTTTAACGAGCATCAACATTAGTATATTTGCTAGCCAGGAAGCCAGGAGTCGGAGTCGTTAAAATTTCCGGAGTCGGAGTTGGAGTCGGAGTCGGAGTCGAAGGCGTTAAAAATTCTGGAGTCGGAGTCGGAGTTGGAGTCGGCCATTTTTCCCACCGACTCCGCAGCCCTGCGCAAAAGTAATAACTACAAAATTGAAAACTTTTAATTCGACTTTTTTAATAAATCTAATAAGAAAGGGGAAATTTAAGTTTTAAGAATTGTAAAGAGTCCATTTTTCTGAGATCAGATCAATAATGTAATGTAATACTATACAATATACGATACAATAATGTAATACTATAACAACGCAATAGTATTATTATTATTTAATTAGTATAGTAGTATTGTGTAGAATAGTATTATTATTATTCTGATTTTTCTGATCTTGTGACAGATCGCTGATAATGTGCAATAATTTAATATAATATAACAACGCAATAGTATTATTATTCTTTAATTATTATAATATTATTATATAGAATAGTATTATATAGTACAGTATTATACAGTATAATAGTATTGTATAGAATATCATTATATTCTTTTTTTATTACAAATTAAAATAATGATTTTATCTCAGTTTTTTAATAAAAATGGAAACTTGTGTTAATATTTAAATTACATATAAATGCATAAAAATCTGTCGCTTACATTTTAAAATGAAGAGGATGAAAAATCATATATTATTAACGTCCTCATAATTTGAGAGAAAATGATTAATTGCAAAGAATTCATTACTATCACGAATAAAATTTAAAAGAAAACAATAGTTTTCAATTGTTAAATATTTTTCTTTCCTTTATGAGAATAGCATCAGTTCTTTCATATCTATACATACATTTCCCCTTAATGAAACAAAAAATAATAGACACTCATTAAATAATAATAATAATACAATATATACTATAAGATTGAAATGCGCGGGTCTCCCCCCATCACGTGCTCCTCGCTGTGCTGCATCCCTGTAAAGCTTGTTTTCTAGCACTGCTCAAATTAGCATAGGTTACGTAGCGGTGAAAGAAGTCTGAGTTTACATTGAGCCAATGAGAGCTTTCTATCTTTTTCCCTCTCTAAGATCTTTGCCAATAGCAATAGCATTAGCTTGCAAGTGTCTTCGCGGACAGGGACAGGAGCCTCAAAGGCCTAGAAGTGTTTAGAAAAGAAAGGTATATTAAGAACGAACACACAAAGAACTAAAATACGAATACTTAAAAAAAAAAGTAAGTTTTTTTTTTTTTTTTTTTTTTGAGAACTAAAAAACTTAGACACTTCTAATTTGTGTCAAGTTCTTGCACAGCTTTATTAAAGTGTATATAAACACTTGGAAAAAATTACTTACTTATAATCAATGTGTATAAACGGTTAGAATAAAATTAATGTAAGTGGGCGTGGCGTCCCTGTTATGCTTTCCCTTAACGCAACGGTTCACAACCTGGAATACGCGTGCGTGGTGGGACTGCAGGGATTGGGGATTCCTTAAAATAGTATTAGTAATGAGGGAAATAAAAATAAATGGTTAGAAAAGTCACAAAAAGTCTTAAGAAATGCTCTCTGACTATAACCATCCCATTCAAGAGCTGGCTTTTCAACGTATAATAAATGATAAAAGTACAGTAAATGACATACTGAAAGTTGAAATTAACGGTCTATAGAGGCACTGCATGTGGCCTTCCGTACAGAAAAATTGTCCATTTAATTTCCCTTTAACTGATGCTAAAGTGCCATTGAAATATTTCTTCACTGTATATGCTTTTGAAAGTTTTAGATATTCAAATTCGGGTATTTTATACTTTGCCATATAAGACAGAACACAAATCTCAAGAAAAATCTGAAATTGTGCTAAAGGATAATCATTTTGTACAAATTAATAATACATATAATCCAATGCGTTTTCACGGCACTATCCTGAAACGATAAGTTACATATTTTCTCCACCAGATGGTGTATTCAAACGCTTGAAATACCAATACCTAAAATAAACCTTGAAACTCATCGTCATGTAAAAAATATAATTGATTGAAAAAATGGTGTGATAACAGAACTTCCAATCACCATGCATTGATTGAATGCAATTTTGGTTAAGGTTATAGATGACGGAGTAGATTCGAGATTCTATTAATAACATCCCAGCCCATTCATTACTCTGCTTGTCTTCTTTTACGCAAGCTATTAAAATATGTTTGAAGAAGGTTAGAGAAGCATCATCCAAAGTCTGAGAATACAAAGAAGCGACGATATATGTTGATACGTAGAAAGCTTAAGCCAGTCTTCAATTGAAAAATAAAAGAAATAAATAAAAAGAATATTGCTCAGTTGATGGCATTGAGCTCACAGGCTATGCACACTAATTGTATATTACAGCCATACATAATAATGCCCTTCAAAAATCAAATTAAGGAAGGAAATAGCCCCTCCCTCATTTTCTTTTCTTATACTTAATAAATGAAACCCAAAACAAATAAGGGATACACTTTATCATATAATAAACCTGTATCCAAAATTCAAAGCAAGTCGGATAATTCTGAATATAAAACCCATTTATGTAATTTAAAAGGAGTTATCCCCCGTTACCTCCTTTGTATTTAAGCATTAAACCTCAAAAACTATTCAGAAATTCAGCATGACAGAAAGATCCTAAATCCAAAATTTAAAGTAAATTGGATAATTCTGCATAAAACTCCATTTAGCTAACTTAAGGGGAGAGGGGGTAATTTTCCATACCCCCTTTTGCATTTAAAAATGAGCCCACAACTAATCAGGGAAGTGTCTTATTACTATGAATCTGTATCCAAAAATGATAGCAAATCGATTAATTCTACATGAAAAGCCATTTACTAAAATAAAGGGGGATAGTGCCCCCTATTCCCTTTAATACTTTTCCAATGAATTCCAAAAACAAATCAGGGAAACGTCTTATCAGAATGAACTTATATCCAAAATTTGAAACAAATCGGTAAATTTTGGGTGAAAAATCCATTAACATAACATTAACAATCTTACAAACAAATCCATTAACTCGCAGGCTTTGATAGCCTGTAAACTAAAAAAAAAAAAAAAAAAAAAAAAAAAATTACAATTTAATCTATAAATAATGCATTGTGCCTAGATGTTCGTGTGGTTTGCACGAGTGGGACATGAAATGCAGGAATTCAGATTGTTTCATATAATTAAGATTCCTTTGAAGAATACTGCATACATATCTAAGGGATGATTTTACAGTATATTTTACAGGAAATAGACGTTAACAACATTAATGATTACTTAGATTCTTAGACTTTTAATAATAATAAAAAAAAAAAAAAAAAAAAAAAAAAAAAAAAAAAAAAAAAAAAAAGATTTAAAAATTAATATGGTTTAGAATAATAGAAAAAAATGTTAAAAACATCGTAATTTTTGAAGCTGTATAATAAAAGTGGATTTGTGAAAATATTTCTATATCATTTTATTAAAGATTCCAAATCCAAATTCATTTTCAAATCCAAAGAAACTACTTTTTGATAAATTTCTGATTTCATTCTTTTTCTCGGAAACGCATAAGATTAGCGGATGTTTTTATGTAGGAACTATATAATCGAATGACGCTATCCATTTTCTGATACAAGCAATTTAAGAAAATACTGTGAAAGTTAGCGTTTTGAATAGAATTTTCGGAAGCGACAGAATAGGAAAGGAGAAAAATCTGGAATCTCTTATATTTCACCAAGGTTAGATAAGCATCTTATTTACAAAAAAAAAAAAAAAAAAAAAAAAAAAAAAAAAAAAAAAAAACGCTGTTTGATTTCAAATCTTTTTAATAATCATCCTTGTCAATTTTGTACTTTTACAGTTAAAAATTAGTCATAAAATGTGTCAAACTTTCTCGTTGTTGAGAGGTGAATTTAAGAACCACCAAGAAGTTAATGTCCAAAGATCACATTAACATAAGTTCTTTATTGCGATTAATAATTTTACAAATTATGTTGCCGGCCGTACACATCTTAAGAACAATTATGTCTAGTTCCGACCCGGATCAAAACTGCATATATTTCAAGCGTTCCAACTCCTATGGAAGAGGTGTCCGCAAGATTAAAGGCGGGGTCAAGGCATATGCCATCTGGTGGCAGGGGTGCAAATGAATGCGCGAATTTGACGTCATATATGCGCAGATGTTTATTATCTCCACATCTCTTGCGCATATTTTCTGAATTTTCTCTCAATCATGACAGATTAATCAAGTATACGAGATTTATTGCAAAATATTTTTGTTACAGTTTGTTTCAATAAAATCATGTACATTCAAAAAAATAGTCACACTATCATTTTAATTTTGGGAGAAAATGTACTAACTAGTACTCATAAGTACCATATAATGCTACCAAAAATAGTGACTTTACCCTAAAATTAAAATGACAATGCGACTTTTTTGTAAATACACATATTTTTAATTAAAAATATGTGTATTTAAAAAAGGTCGCCTTGTTATTTTAAGGTAAAAGTCAAAATTTTTCGTAGCATTATATGGTACTTAATGAGTACTAATTAGTACTTTTTCTCCCAAAATTATAATGATATTGTAACTATTTTTTTAAATGTACATGATTTTATCGAAACAAACTATAACAAAAATATTTCGCAATAAATCTCGTATCCTTGATTAATCTGTCATGATTGAAAGAATAGCTTGAAATTTATAATTGAATTTTTAATATGAATTTTCAAAATAGCTTTGTCTGTTAAAAAAAAAAAAAAAAAAAAAAAAAAAAACAGAGAGAGAGAGACTCTAATCTACGATTTTAGGAAAATTATTGTCTAGAACGTTAAATATTTAAACAAATAAAGTAACAATATTTCTTTGTTTAACAAAACAACATTTAATACATATATTTAAAATTAAAGTTATTCCGAATATACGTATAACGAAACAGGTTTTTTAATTAAAAGAATGAAATGTTTGCAAATTAAATAATAAAAGTCGATACGACCGAGAAAACATTGGATTTTTATCGTCTGTAATTGATAAATGAAAAATAGAGCTAAAGTTGAATATTTTATTTAATATTGAATTCTATACATTTCTAAACACTATATTATCATAAAATATGAAATACTACGGTTTATACCATTTTGTATAATTTAGTTCATCAAAAATTTTGCAAAATGTGACACTATTTCAAAATTCTGCATTTATATAATCTACTTACTAAATTTAATGAGTCATCTTTCATTAAATTAAAAAAAATTGGTTGCCTGTAAAGTCGGTATACGGGCGAAAGTTTTACGTGACAACGACTTTGAGTTGTAAAATAATTTTAATGTGAATGAATGTGAATTCGCTGCAAGGAAGGGGCGGTGATATTAACAAAATTTTATTTTTACCTTTACACATACATACGTATTTATATACAAATATACATACAATAACTTGCAATACACTGTGTTTGTTAAACACATTTTACTTCATGTTTATTGATGTCAAATGTTGAATTTTGTAAACAGCATATTAAAGAATTTTTCAATGAGCAGAATATAACTAAAGTAAAATGGCTTTCACTAATCACATATCATTAGTTTTCCATAATATACCACCGAATTACGAAATAAACTACACTTATTTTCTTTGTACTTTATACTAATAACTAATACATAACGTATTTCGTCTTAGTTTGATACTATCTAAAATTCCTATTAAGCACCGCCCCTTCCTTGCAGCAAATTCACATTCACGTTCAGAAAATGGTCCCACAAGTGACCGGAAAAAGTTAAGAGAAAAGTGAGCGCGTATCGTGAGCGGAGCGTAACGTAACGTAACGCAGTTTCTTGAAGTGTCTCCCGGCAAACCAATTTACAAGACGTTGTCACGTCAATATTATTATAATCGAACATATTTTAATCAGCGATATTTGTATCGTAGTTAAATGATATTTCATCTTAGTACATTCTATGTTAATATTTAGTCGTACTACACTTATTTATTCTACATTTATTTACAACATTTTAAACCTAAAACTTATTCTATGCAATATTTTAAAGTAAAATTTTATAGAAACAAAAAAATTTTGTTGCCATTCACACAAAAGAAACTGCAATCTACTTAATAATCTTCTAGTTATGCACCCCTACCACTAGATGGCATATGCCTTGACCCCGCCCACCCCGCCTTTAATCTTGCGGACACCTCTTCCATAGAAGTTGGAACGCTTGAAATATATGCAGTTTTGGCCCGGATCGTCTATATGTAGAAAAACCATGTAAGCCTGATCTCGACACGGCATCAGTTTGCTATAAAAGTATTAAGCCCAGGTTACGTACAATGTAACTGTCCGATGCCGATCTCTACACTGTACAAGTTACATTTCTGTATTGATGTGTCCAAACTAGTATCGGTTCATGACGCACAGTTATACTTATGCTCGTTAAAGCCTATTCATTGAAAATTGCTCATATTTTATCCTTGGATGTTTAATTTAATAATACATCCATGATTTTATCACTTCTGCTTAAATCTGTGTAACGGGTTGGTAGGTCAGCTAATTTTTTTTCCGCCCGGCCCTGCCCGACCCGTATAGCCTGCTTATTTTTTTTCTACCGGCCCGGCCATTTATTTTATTTGTCGGCCCGACCTGTGCAAAAAAATTATTCTAATTTTGCCGGACTGGCCTTGCAGACCTCTAACACGAATCCATCTGAAAATGGTGAAAGTCCAAAGGAATTAATGCTTTACCTTACCTTTATTTGCAAGAAATCACAAAAGATAGTTTTGGGAGTTTATTCGATAAATATAAGAGGGGAACGGTGGCTAATGCCCCTCCTTTTAATTCATGTACTAGTAAATGGATTTTTCGTGCAAAATTATCAGATTTCATTTAAATTTTAGGTATAGGATAATTTTGATGAAGCGTTTCCATAAGTTTTGGGGGTTCATTGTATAAGTATAAAGAGGGCGAATGGGGGGCTAATCCCCCACCCTTAATTTAGATAAATGGGTTTTTCATGCAGATTTATCAGATTTCATTCAAATTTTAGACATAGGGTCTTTCTGATGAGGGCAACTCCATGATTAGTTTTGAGAATTCATTAGATAAATATAAGAAGAAGACGGGGGACTACCCCCTCCCTAATTTAGATAAGTGGGTTTTTCATGCAGAATTATAAGATTTCATTCAAATTTTATACATAACATCATTTTGCTGAGGCCACTTCCATGATTAGTTTGGGAGTTCATTGGATAAGTATAAGGAGGGAGGGAAGGGATCAATCCCCTTCCTTAATTTGGATAAATGCGTTTTTCATGCAGAATTATCAAATTTCATTCAAATTTTATACATAGAATCATTTTGATGAGGATACTTCCATGATTAGTTTTAGGAGTTCATTGGATAAGTATAAGTGGGAGGCGGGGAGCAAACCCCTCCTTAATTTAGGCTAATGAGTTTTTTGCATAGAATTTACCGATTTGTTTCAAATTTTGAATATAGGTTCATTCTGATTAGGCGCTTCTCTGATTTGTTTTGTGAATTCATTGGATAAGCATAAAGGGAGGTCGGGGGAGAAGGCTACCCCTTTTAATTTTGGTAAATGGTTTTTCAATCAGAATTAACCGATTTGCTTCAATTTTTGGAAACAGGTTATTGTGATAAGACACTTTCCTGATTAGTTGCGGGATTCTTTTGTTAAGTATAAGGGCTTTATGGGCGTTTTCCCCCTTTTTAAATTAGATAAATGGATTTTATTTTTATGCAGAATTATCCGATTTGCTTTAAATTCTGGTTGTTGGTTCTTTCTGATAAGGTGAATTTCTGAATAGTTTTGGAGGTTTGATGGTTAAGTATAAAGGTGGGAACGGGGGATAACTCCTCTTAAATTATATAAGTGGATTTTTATGCAGAATTATCAGACTTGCGTTGAATTTTGGATATAGGATTACTATAAGATAAAGCGTAGGCGTATTACGGATTAGTTTTGGGGATTCAATTATTAAGTATAAAGAGAAGAAATGGAGGGGGGGAGGGCTATTTCTACTCTTAATTTGTTTTCCGATTCATTATTCCTTGAAAATATATAAGGTTGTAATACACATATATAAATAAAAGTATGAAAATATATAATATATATTTGAACATATATAAGGTTGGTGTACATAGCCTGTGAGCTCAATGCCATCAGTTTAACTGAGCAATTTTCTTTTTATTTTCTTTGAAATAAATTTTGTAATTTTATTTTTTGCAATCCTTACTCTGTTTTGGATAAATCTGTAAATTTTTTTCTTCAGCTACGCAGTAATTGATTCTTGTCGTCTCGGGTCGATGTGAACTTTTTGTTTCTTATCCCTTTTTAAAATAAAAATGTATTTCAATTTATTTGATCTGCTATTTCTTTCATCTGTCTTTCAAACTGATGGATGCTGCCTTCTGGTTTAGCAGCTGTGATATGCGAGTCGTGATAACAGCTTTGATCGTGATCGGAAAAGAACTTTTGTAGTCAAGTCACAGCTGTGCCTGTGGGTGTTAATAACTGCTATTGCATCGCCAGCGCGGTTATTAAAAACAAATCTGTTTTCACTTATCTGTGTGTGACAGGACAAGACCGGCTTTTATTTACTGTATTCCGCTTTAAAATTAAGATTACTTTGCCTATAAGTTATTTTTAAATTTGACATAAAATCGGTAATAATGGTTAATACAAAAGTCAAGGTATGCTTTCTAATTTTTTGCGCTTAAAATCATGCTGTATTTTCAATAATGTTATTTAGGAAACTTGCTCATTCTCTCTCACTTAATTTTTATTTGGAAATATTATAAGATAGGAGGCAGTATTTAGCATTTATTTGGAATCTAAATACTTACATTATTGTCTGAACTTGGTATTTTAATGTATTAATTTCCACGTGTTTTAACTTTTGAGTACTAATATTTCACTCTGAAAGGCTTAACTCAATTTTACAAACTGATTTTCTACAGAGGGGTGTGTGCAGAAATGTAATCCCTACACTGATTACGTTTATGGACTCTTTACATTACCAGATTACTTATTGTGCCTATTTTATTTGCATTTACCTACCAGCAAAATTAGTCTTTTAGCAACCATATAAAGATAGTTGAAGTTAATATGGTTTGAGAAACTAAATGATTTAATTCTTGTTTCTCTGTACAATTGATATTCATATTTTTCAAATGTTTATTATCATTGTTTGTTGTTGTCATGTTAATACTTTAGTTATTATTTCTATTATCTGTTCTAGATTGGCATTATTGGTGGTTCTGGTTTGGATAATCCTGATATTTTGACTGACCGCCATGAAGTATTCACCACTAATGCTTATGGATCAGTATGTATTATCTGGCAGGTTTAAAATTTTATCCAATGAATTTGTTACAGAAAAATTGTATTTATCATTCCTGCCTTTAATACTAATCTTTCAAGATAGCCATACAGTAAACTCCCTTAAATCCACAAAACCTTAAAATCCACACATCACCATAGATGTAAATAGTGAAGACAAAATTGTAGAATTTTTTAGTTTTGTATCATTCTGTATGTATTTTACTATGTAATTCTCGTTAATATGATTGAATTCATGGTTTTTTCACAAAGGAAGTATAAACTTATTTTTAAAAAAATTGATACAAAGTTCTATAATGGGTCATTCCACGTGAAATCAACCAATTTAAGGAAAACTTGTTGCATCATAGTCACAGATTTTTTTTTAATTTTTATCATAGACAGACATAGTACTGAAACCCTCAAATCTGAAATTTAAAAGTAATTTTCACAATATTGGCCGAGATATGGCCATTTGAAAACTGGCCATTTTTACAAAATGGCGGCCATCTTGGAATTGTATCACTGTCTAAATATGGCCATAACTTGACAACTAATGGCTCAAAGTTTATATATCTGGTACCAATTTGAAGCTATTTGTACAAAGAATGAATATTTCACATCAAAACAATAATAAATTTTCATTTTTTTTACTTTTTATTATGTGCAAAGTGAAAATTTCACCCCAAAAAAGGGCAGATTGTAATGGCTCATAAAAAAAATGAATCATCATGAATTTTTCTGAAACTTGGTAAAAACGTTGCTCCATCTGTGTGCTTTAAATAAAAAAAAATTGGAAAGGTAAAATTTGTTGTTTTAAAATAAATGGTTTTTTACAGATAAGGTGTCATTAACCAAATAATGATATTTTTAGAATCTGTGAGCATTCCTGATTCAAAAAATAATGGTTAAAATAAAATTTTCTAACATCTAAATTAATGTAAAAGTATAATCAAAACCTCATTTGTACTAATTTTGTAGAAATCTGCCTCCAGCCCCCCTCCCCCCCACCCCCCCCCCAAAAAAAAAAAAAAAAATTAGACAATTCAAAAAATTTTACACTGAAAAAGATAAGATAATAATTAAGGAATATAATGTATAATTATAAAATACCTATAAATGCAATGCATACATATGGTGATTTACTTCACATATAGGGGCAAGTGGGGTAGAATGGGACAGTAGGTTTTTCTCTTTATGTATCATTCTAAATATTTCATCAATCACATATTAGATGAAGTAATGGTACCCCAATCTTCAGTTGAAAAAAGTAGCTAATTTACACAAGCTTGCAATTATATAAAGAAAAAGATTATTTCAAGAATCAAAACATGAATTCAAAATTTTAAATTTTGAATTCAAAACATGATGTAAAAATTTCATTATGTTTCTATAAGCTGATGTAATATTGCATCATGTTCTATATAAGCTGATGCAATTTAAAGAAAAGATTGCTACTGTACCTTCATCTGCTTCTTAATTGGCTATAATCAAAGTATGATGCTATCTTGCATCATGTTCTATATGAGCTGATGCAATTTAAAGAAAAGATTGCTGCTTTACTTCATCTGCTTCTTAATTGGCTATAATTAAAGTATGATGTAATCTTGCATCATAATGTCCAAGAAACTTGAGTAATTCCTTTTAAATACCATATACCACTTCTAAAGTTTTCAATGAAGTGTATTTAGACATACAATAATTATTTTGTACTTATTATACAGTGGAGATGGAGTGTTTTGTATGTAAAAAACTCAATGTTTCTCTGAGTACTGATGTTATTTCTGTTCTTCAATTATCCCCACGGGATTTACATTTATTAAAAAAAAGGTTACATTATATAATCCCAGATGAAAAAAGTTTTTTGCATGCGAATATATGCAAGGTTCACAAGGATAAATTTCTAAAATTTTATAGTTTAAATCAGAGACAGTGTTGTGATCCATTTAATAAACATCCAAATAGTAACAGAGCAAAATCACTGAAAACAATTTCTTTAGATATGTCTATGACAAATCCAGACATCCTCATTCCAGGAAAAAAATTATGTACTTCCTGCTATTCATCAATAAATAAGATGATTTCTATTGTTGACATGAAAAGCATCTCTGATCCAGAATTTAGTGAACCCACAGTAGTAATGGAACAATTAAACAAAAGCTGTGAAATGTTAGAGTTATCGCCAATAAAAATGAATAGGCGTAGCTCAAAGAGGAAACTTGGTTATTTGCAGACAAAAGTTACAAAAATTTTGAATGAAATGAAATAAAAAGTACTGTAAAAATAAATATTTAGTGTAAATAACTGCAAATTGATATTTCTTTATTGAATTATATAATATAAACACAATACTTTAATTTAGATGCTAGAAAATTTCATTTTAACCAATATTTCTTAAATTAAGAATACTTACAGATTTTAAAATAATCATTATTTGGGTCAATGACATCTTATATGTAGAAAACCATTTTTAAAACAACAAATTTTACCTCTCTAATTTTACAGTATAATGTTCCATATATAGAGAAACTGTTACATCTATGCATAATCAAATCATTATACAGAAAGCGTAAAAAGTATATGAACTAAATTTACTTTTCATTTTTGAAATAATCTTTTTCTTTATATAATTGCAAGCTTATGTAAATCAGCTACTTTTTTCAACTGAAGATTGGGGTACCATTACTTCACCTAATGTGTGATTGATGAAATATTTAGAATGATACTTAAAGAGAAAAACCTACTGTCCCATTCCACCCCACTCGCCCCTATATGTGAAGTAAATTATCATATATATATGCACTGCATTTATAGGTATTTTATAATTATACATTATATTCCTTAATTATTTCCTTATCTTTTTCAGTGTAAAATTTTTTGAATTGACTAATTTTTTTTTGGGGGGGGGAGGGGGGCTGGGGGCAGATTTCTACAAAATTAGTACAAATGAGGTTTTGATTATACTTTTACATTAATTTAGATGTTAGAAAATTTTATTTTAACCATTATTTTTTGAATCAGGAATGCTTACAGATTCTAAAAATATCATTATTTGGTTAATGACACCTTATGTGTAAAAAACCATTTATTTTAAAACAACAAATTTTACCTTTCTAATTTTTTTTTTATTTAAAGCACACAGATGGAGCAACGTTTTTACCAAGTTTCAGAAAAATTCATGATGATTCATTTTTTTTATGAGCCATTACAATCTGCCCTTTTTTGCGGTGAAATTTTCACTTTGCACATAATAAAAAGTAAAAAAATGAAAATTTATTATTGTTTCGATGTGAAATATTCATTCTTTGTACAAATAGCTTCAAATTGGTACCAGATATATAAAATTTGAGCCATTAGTTGTCAAGTTATGGCCATATTTAGACAGTGATACAATTCCAAGATGGCCGCCATTTTGTAAAAATGGCCAGTTTTCAAATGGCCATATCTCGGCCAATATTGTGAAAATTACTTTTAAATTTCAGATTTGAGGGTTTCACTACTATGTCTATCTATGATAAAATTAAAAAAAAAATCTGTGACTATGATGCAACACCCATTGGTTGAATTCATGTGGAATGACCCTAATACGCAGAGCCTGATTACTAACGGGGCACTCTCTCACCAGAAAAAATTTATAGAAATTTTCGTCTTCTTTAAACGCCCTTTTCATACAAGATTACTGTCATGAATAAGGAAAAATTCTTTATTTCTTTTTCCTGGTGGGAGAGTGCCCTGTTAGTAATCAGGCCCTGCTAATACGCACAAGTTGGGGCCAAAAATTGTGTAGATATTATGGCATATTGCAGATTATAGAGCATTATGGATTATTATGCATCATTTTATTAGTCCTAGATGGTGTTTTAATTCTATAATCTAATCAGTATAATATGAAAAAATAAATATGAAATCTCAGGGCTGCCAGTTGGTCCCTATATCCCTAAAAGGTCCCTATTTTTTTAACTTGGTCCCTAAAAGTCCCTATTTTCACTAAGAGGTCCCTAAAAGTCCATATTTTATCTATACTGTGTCTAAGTTAATTTTTCCTTACATTTTACCAAAATTTATCAAGAAAATTTACTTTTTTTTTTTAAATTTAATATTGTAGATGATATCTTATAACTGATCATAGTAGAAGAAATGAAAAAATTGTTGTAAAAAACTCTGCAATTTTAGACAGAGTCCTGAAAGAAACCTACAATTTTGTTCAAAAAATCTCGAGAAAAACACCTTTATTGGCAAAAGTTCGTGAGAAAAATTTGATTTTATTAAAAGATCGCTAGAAAAATGCGATTTTCGCTTAAGATCGTGAGAAAAATGTGATTTTTGTCTAGGGATTGTGAATAAATGCTATTTTCATAAGGAAATTTTCACCAAATGACCGGGAAAAACTGTGATTTTCGTCTTAAGATTGAAAAGAAACGGGATTTTTATCAAAAGATTGCGAGAAAAACACGATTCTTGTCAAAACATCACAAGAAAAATGCAGTTTTCGTCCAAAGACTGCGAAAAAAGCACTATTTTTGTCTAAAAATTGTGAGAAAAACTCATTTTTCATCAAAAAGATGTGAAAAAACCCTAATTTTGTTCAAAAATCTCAAGAAAACATGTTTATTGTCAAAAGATCGCGAGAAAAATGCGATTTTTATCAAAAGATTGTTAGAAAAATGCTACTTTCGTCTAAAGATCGCAAGAAAACGCCATTTTTGGCCAAAAAATTACGAGGAAAACTCGACTTTCGCCAAAATAATTTGAGGTAAATGCAGGGCTCGAAAAATAGCGTTCCCGGGATCCCGGGGAACCCAGAAATTCTTTCCGGGAACGCATATTTTATCACTAAGGTTCCCAGCCGGGAACCTAACCTTTTGCCGTGTCCTCAACAATGCCGCGGACGCATTATAACGTGTAAATTAAGCAAAAAAATAGCTCTTAAGCCAACTGGGGGATGCATAATTTCGTCGAAATATTACGGGAAAAGCCCGAATTTCAACAAAAGAATCGCAGAAAAAACGCAATTTTCATTAAAGGATTGCAAAAAACGGCAAATTTCGTTAAGAAATCGCGTAAAAGCGGCACATTTCGTTAAAAATTCATGGAAAACAATAAATTTCGTCAAAAAATCGGGAAAAATGGCAAATTTCATTAAGAAATCGCAAAAATCAGCAAATTTTGTTTAAAAATCATTGAAAACAACAAATTTTGTCCAAAAATAGCGAAAAGACAACACATTTCGTCAAAAAAATGTGAAAAGGCTCCAAAATTCGTCAAAAAATCGTGCGAAATAGCACACATTTCATTAAAAAATCACAAAAACGGCAAATCTCGTAAAAAAAAAATTGAAAAACAGCAGATTTCTTTAAAACATCGCGATAAAATGGCAGATTTCGTCTAAGAATCGTGAAAAAACGGCAAATTTCTTTTTAAAAATCGCGATAAAACGGCAAATTTCTTTTAAAAAATCGTGATAAAACGGAAAATTTTTTTAAAATACTCATACATAAATTTTTTCGGGAACTTATACTTTTCATCTGGGAACCTATATTTTTCATGTAGGTTCCCAGCTGGGAACCTTAAAATTTTCAGAATTTTCAAGCCCTGGGTAAATGCAATTTTCGTCAAAAGATCACCAGAAAAAGGCGATTTTGTCAAAAGATCGCGAGAAAAATGGGATTTTCGTCTAAAGATCGTGAAAAAAAAAACCCGCAATTTTTATCTAAAGATTGCGAAAAGAACCCAATTTTCGTTTAAAGATAGCAAAAAAAAAAAAAAAAAACACTATTTTTGTCTAAAGATTGCAGAAAAAATTCAAATTTTATCAAAGAATTTAAAATAAAAAGTTTTTAAAAACTTTTACATTAAAAGATCATGAGAAAGGTGGTATTTTCCCCTAAGTATCGAAGAGAAAATGCAAATTCCATCAAAGCATTACAAAAAAAAAAAAAAAAAAAAAAAAAAAACCCTGGGAATGCCATTGAAAAAAATGTATAATTAATGTAGGGAAGGATTTCCTCTCTCCCTCTTTGCTGTAACTTTTCATAAAATTTGCCGTGAATTTCAGGGTTTTTTAGAACTTTGAATTTCTTTTGCTACAGAAACTCATTTCATTTAAATTTATTACAAAAAAATCATTTATAACCTTTATTTCAATTATGTTTGTGTTCGTAAATGCAAATTATATAAGTGATGATGATTCTGAAAATAATTGTAATAAGTGTTAAATATTGCTGGAAAAAACAAAAAAGTGTACTATTCCTGAAACCAGTATTTTAATCCTAAAGTGTGCTAAAAATTTCTGAAATAGTCAGGAATGAACTTTAAATAGTTTACTTATGTTATAGTTTTTACAATGTTGATGTCTGTGTTGATACATATGTTAAGGTATTAAAACATGTGTCAATATATTTACATATAAATGAAATTTCCTATAAAATTCCTATATTTTCTTCAAAAAAATTCCTATATTTTCTATAATATTTTTGAAAAAAGTCACTTCTAGGCCTGATGGATGTGATGTGTCTGATTTTATTATTTTAGTATATAACTATTATAATGACTGGCCATCCAGGTGGGAAGATTTTAGTTTTATACAGGAAAAACTAAGTGTTCCTGCACATAGATTTATGAAACATGTGCCAAGCAGATGGTTAACTCTGGAACCTGCAGCAAATTTGTTGTTAGAACAATGGAATTGTCTCTAAAATATCTAGAAAAGAACAAAGGACACACAGTCAGCTACAAAAAAAAAAAAAAAAAAAAAAAAAAAAAAAAAAAAAAATTGTATATTTGAAGGAGAAAACAATGAAATGTCAGTTACTGTTTATTCTATCTAGTGCCAAACTATTTACCCAGTTTATTGCATTTTTCCAAAGGGAAGATCCTCTCATCTGCTTAGTGTATGATGAAATAAAATGCCTTATCATTAAAGTCTCAGTGCGTATTTGCAAACAGTCAACCATTAAATCTTTCAAGAATGATGTCAGTCAAGATCCCTTTGAGAGTAAAAATTTAATCTCTCCAAGAGATATTGTTTTTAATGAAGAATTGCAAAAAGAGTTTTTAAAATTATTTGAAAAAGATAAAGGTTATGTTTTAAGTGATGTGCAACATCATTATATAGCTTCTGGTAAATATCTTTATAATAAGGATATATTGCAAAATTAAAATTTGAAATATCTCAGTTGCTTAAACCCAAAATTCAAAAGTACTCCAAAAAGTTTTAAAAATATTGCTAAACTAGCACAAAAATTGCCTATAAACATTGAAATTGATGCCCTCTTAGATGAATGGAAAAGTTTGCAAGCTCAGTCAAGAAGAATCTGAAGTAAATAGGATTGATTCATTTTGGGCTATTTCTATTAACGCAAAAGAGGAAAATGAAGGATTAAAATATCCAAATCTCTCTTTTTATTTTGAAGATTAGCCTCAATTTGTACCATGGCAGTGCAGACGTAGAACGAGGATTTTCGCTTTCACATCAAATTCTTTCTGAAGACCGGGCCTCTATGAAAGAATGGATGCTAAGTGCTAGGCTAAACATAGCAGATGCTTTAAGACATCATTATGAAAACCATGCAGCTCTAGTACCAGTAACTAGTAAAATAATAAAAAAGGTTAATATTGCATATCAAAATTATCAAAGTTACCTAGAAAATGAAATGAGAGAAAAAGAAAAAAAAAAAGGAAAGTACAACTTGAAGTGGAAAAAGCTACAGAAGAGGAAGAAATCAGAAAAAAGAAGCTGAAAAAGATAAAAGTACAATTGTAGTTCTTGAAAAAAAGTTGGAAGATTTAAACAAAAATGTGAATGTAGAAGTAACTGTATTGCACTGAATGACCGATGAAGGCAATGAAAGGTTAAAATTTGCTTTAGAAAAAGGAAATTTAACTGAAGCTAAAGTGGTTAAAATTTGATTGCAGCTAGTATAACAGCTAACAAGAAACTAAAAGTAAAAAAGGATAAAGCTGATAGCTTCTCTAGTGTTATAAATATTAAAAAAAATAATTTAATTACAAATTTTATCAGTAACAAACCTAAAGAAGGTTAATTTAAGAAATTTGTAAATATTATATTTGATTAAATAAAAGTAAAAAAGAAAAAAGGCTTTTATTTGTTAAAAATTCTATTTGATTTGTATAAATATTATGTTTATTTTTCAGGTCCTTAAAAGGTCTCTATTTCAGACTTTTGGTCCCTAAAAAGTCCCTAATTTTTAATCATTAGGTCCCTAAGTCCCTACTATTTTGTACCAAAGTTGCTGGCAGCCCTGAAATCTAAAAATTAATGTAATAGGCTATTTCAAAAAATGCCTTTTTTAAGTTATTTTATTAAAAAAATTATGTGCATATAAATAAAAACAATTACATAGGTTCTGCCATACAGTTTTTTTTTCTTTACTGTTAATAAAATAGGAGTTATATTTATCAATTATTTTATCAATTATTTAATATATTTAAAAAAATAAATGTTTTATTATAATTTTTTTCATTTTTTTTTTATTATTCCTTTTACAAAAATTGTTTTTGGATCACTAATTCTTAAATTTTTTTAACTGCTTGTTTCATTGTTTACATTCGTAAAGTAATGCGAATAATAGAAAATTGAGGATTATGGAACTTTGACTGTATCACTATCTTTTTACTAAATATATTATGTATCAATCAAGCTTTTTTGGTTAAGATTGACTAAACCGGAAATAAAAATTCCTTATTTTATGACAGGGTGTCAATAATTTTAATCAGTTGATTTAAATCATGATTTTAATCAACTGATTTTTTTTTAATATCATTGATAAATCAAAAATTTTTATAAATCTTTAAAATGCCATAAAAGTATTAAAATCTAAGATTAATTTGAAATTTTTCTACAGATATTTTTCCTTATAAAAATTTAAAAAATAGTTTTGTGTACTTCTTAAAAATATGCATTCAAATAAATACAAACTGTTAAATGGTTCACTTACAAAACAATACATTTAAAAATATCAACGTTTCATATCGCATCAGTGAACGTCATCAGGAAAAAATAATTTTATCTTAATGACGTTCTCAGATGTAGTATAGAACGTTGATATTTTTAAATGTATCGTTTTGTAAGTGAACCATTTAACAGTTTGTATTTATTTGTATACATAACTTAAGAATAATTTATGGTGCAATTGTCCAATTCATAATTATTTAAATAATTGTTTCTAAGTTTAATTCCTGAAAATTGTAAAACATTTACTACAGTAAATTTGTAACGGCACAAAAAAAAAAAAAAAAAAAAAAAAAAAAAAATCATTTAAACATTATATTTAAATTTAATGTAGCTTGTGATGTCACAATTTCCTTTAAGTAATCAAATCATTCATTCTTTAATATAAAATAAGCATGATAAATATAATAAATTTCTACAAATAACTAGAATCTCATGTTCTTATTCTACTTTTGTGATAATAAATTTATACCAAATATTGCAGCTGCAGAAAAATGGTAGAATAACCTCTACCACAGCTGTTATAAAAGAATGTATTAGAGAAAAAGAACTAATAAAAATATTAAACACAGCAAAAGGTCCCCTGTTACATGTAGTAATGCTAATGTTTAATATTTTGATAATTTCAGATATAACAGGCAGTTCATAAATTAATTCTGTATGCGTGTATTTTGCATGTGTTCAGATCCAGAAAATATAATGATCAAGCAAGTGATCTCTGGATATCTCAGAGCCATAATGCCATTCCTGAACCCAGCTGCAGAATTTTTTTCTGCAGTCTGCAACACAACCAGAAACTTTAAAAACAGTCTGCAGAACTTAAGAACAAATCCCTCTTTCAATCCCTTGCATTACGTTATGTACAATAAAACCAAGTATTTGTTATTAACATAAAGAAAAGTGCTTTTAAAAATAAGTTACCTTTGTATTCAGAATTTTCAACACCATCATACATTATCTGAAATGGGTAGAAAATCTCCTGCTGGAGATAGTATAAATGTTTTTTTTTCTCCAATCTTATGATGAAGTATGCCTTTTTTCATGATTTCTTGACGAAATATGCCTTCCTTTTGCGATTTTTTGACGATATTTTCCATTTTTGTGAAATCTTTTGCTGAAATTTTTCATTTTGGCGTGATCTTTTGACAAAATTTGCCGTTTTTCTGTGATTTTCTGACAAAATTCATAGTTTTTCCTGATTTTCTAGCAAAATTTACCTTTTTGCACGATCTTTTGTGGAAATTTCCATTTATTGTGTGATACCTGGGCTACATTCTCTTTTTTTTTTTTTTTTTTTTTGCATTCTTTTAACAAGTTGTGGTTATTTTAGTGATACTTGAACAAAATCTATGTTTTTTCTGCTATCTATGATGAAATTGGTAGGATTTTCCTTTGAATGATTGACTAAATTGATTTTTTTCGGTGACAATGTCAAACTTTGCGGTAAGTTTTTTGTCTAAATTTTCAACCTTTTTTTTTTTTTTTTTAATTTTTGGAAATGATTTTCATAATTTTTCAGAAAATTCAGAATAGAATCATCCCTGATTTAGTTTAATTAGAATTGGAACTTCGTCAATAGCATGTGGTGCAGAACATAACTATGGCACATGGAAAATAATTTCTAGTAATTTTCTTTTTCTTTTAATTTTTCAACAGTTGAAAAATTGCAGACCATTCTAAGAGTCTGCGATGTACGTTGCAGCATTGTGCAGATTCTGTAGCCGGGTTCGAAAAAAACTCTTCCACAACATCAAACATTATTTTGGTTCGACAAGGTGGAGCTTTGTTTTGCATGAACAACATCTTATTGAAATCAGTGTCACTTTGGATAATGGGGATTAAATCATTCTTTGAAAACTTTCACATATCACTCAATCGTCACTGTGCCATCAATGAATATTGGACTGATGCTGTGACTGAACATTGCACACCACATAGTCATCCATTGAGGGTGGAGAGACTTCATGATCATGAAATGCAGATTCTCTGTTCCCCCCAAATGCACCAGTTTTGCTTATTTTTCAATCCATCCAAGTGATAGTGGGTTTTGTTGCTACGCATTGCATGCACATACTAATTCCCATCATTCCCTGAAGCCATTCACAAAGTTTGAACTTCATCATGCAAATCACTCAGAAGTTTAGACAATATTTAATTTCATATAATTCACTAATTGTCATTATCACCCTGTATCTTGTAAATTAAGTTTAAGGCGAATTTTTCTTAGTACAAATGCAAAATGAGCTGTCAATAATATTTGTATTTTTTGTCATATATTTTAATAATTAATGAAATTGAAATTATTTTCTCTTTTATTACTTATCGAATTGTTTCTTCCAAACCATTTTTTAACCCCTTAGGGACGATCAACATGTATACACGCCACAGAAAGGCTTAAAAATCCTTGTTTATCCCTACCAGTAAAATTTTACTCTACAATTTGGCTTATTCAATGAGAGTATTTTCTTGATTTAATGAGGCACAAATTTTTGTTTTTAAAAACCATTGACAAAACATTAAACATTTCATAAAAGGCTCCTGTTGCAAATGGGTTAAGGACCCTTTTGAAATCCACAAAAAGCACTTTTCATTTTTAAAAAATATTAAAACTTCTCCATGATACATTTTTTTTTTCTCTAAATATATGTGCCCAAAACCTTACAAAAATGATAGAACTTTATTTCTTGAGGGAAAAAAAACCCCATAGATATTATCAAAATATGTTATTAAATTTTATTTTTCAATCTATAACTTATAATTTTTTTTTTAATTAGTCAGTTTTTATTTATCATTATAAAAAATTGTATATATCCTCCCCTCCCCCCTTATTGTTACTAAACTTATTTTTGTCTTTCTTTAAGCCTAACAGCTTGTCTTTTTCTTTCTAGAATGAATATCAAATTATAAATTATCACTTTAGTAATTAAAGTATAAAAATGTATATTGTATAACTAGTTAAAGATTGTTTAATTATTATTACTTTAAAGTAATGTGATTTAAGTAACAGTGTGAATTATTGTTTAAATCAAAATCATTTCACCTTAGTAATAGTAAAAGTTTGCAAAATTATCAAATCTACATTCCCTTTGCTCCAGGGTTGTTTGGTTTAAACCAAGTTGGTTTAAACCAATGGGTTTTTTTTAAAAAAACCATGCTGGTTTTTTTTCATCTGGTTTTTTTATGTTTTACTTTACACATTGAAAAATGCAAAATCCAAGTTATGCAGAAGCTATAAGCTAAGTTGTAGAAAAATGATGAATTGATAAATTTCTAAAATGACAAATATTTTTAATCAACCCAGCTTTTCATATAAACTATAAGTCTACATGGCACAATAACCAATTTTTTAAGAATTAGCTGGTTAGAAAAAAATTAATTTTATTTCTACCTTTTTTTAAAGGTTTAAATATATATGTATATATATATATATATATATATAACATTAATTGTAAAATATTCATAGCAGAACGGCAAACTTGAGTTAAAAATGCACTTTTATTATTTAAATTGCTTGATTAGTTAAGATTTACTAAGGATTTGATCATTGCTCAAAGCCTCGAATATAACATTCTTAAGTAATTTTCTCCATTGATTTCTTTTTGTTATGTACACTAATAAATAATTGGCAGATTTTTGCTCTGTGTTTATTAAGTTAAACCTTTTTTTTTTTTTTTTTTTTTTTTTTTTTTTGCATCTTTAACATTGGGAATGGGGATTTTGCATTATGATTTATTCTGTTACTTATTGGGTTGGCATAATTTAAACCAATTGGTTTTTTAGAACAAATCTATATAATATTTTCTCATTTTTGTAATTTAAGTGTACTAAATTATTGCATGCAAGTAATTTCTATTTTTAAGTCATCTCAGCAGTTACCATGAGACATAGTGAGTCTAGTCTGGGCCATGTTAATATACATGTAGAATGCAAATTTCATGCAATGATGAACATATCTGAAGCTATAAAGAAATTAAATGATGTTATGTTAGAAAAGACAAAATGGATTAAAAATATGTAACATTTAGAAAAAAAAAAAAAATTATTTTCCTTTGTGTACGGAGGTGTACTAAATTAAAAAGAAAAACTAAATTAAAAAGAAAAAGCAAGTAGACTGTAAATTTAATGGAATTTTTTTTTTTTAAGAGTCGCCGCTTGATGCAGCATTAGAGCTTGTTGCTAAAAGACCGTTTTTCTCAATCCACTGCGTCACACAACACGTGAGCAGGGTTACAGTAAATTGCCGATTGGCGTATAATTGGCGTGGGCTGTGTTTGTCGCCAAGGCGATGTTACACGATCACAATACAGAAGCGGAACATCCCGCCTGGCGTTGAAATATTTTTATATTTCAAGATACATATGCAATACAAGTAATAATACAATATGATACAGATTATAAGCAAAAATAAATAAATAAAATAAATAAACACAAATAATACATGAAAAATTAATACATAATAAAGCACATTTAAAGTTTAGGATCTATGATGTTGTCCTCAATGGGTAATATACTTATTTTTGAAATAGGTCATTTAAAATTACCCTTAGCGGTACGAACTTCAACTACCCTGACTATCCCGTCCGCGCCTGGGAAAACCTTATTAATGCGGCCTAGTGCCCAAGTGCAATTTGTAACATTGTCGCTAAATTTTACAGAGCTTTTCCCACGACGAGCGAAGAATCTTTTTAGAGTTGCTATTATAGCCTCGGATGTCAAATCTGAGACAAAATCCAAGTGCACAGCTTTAGTGACCATACATACAAATATGGCAACATAGATTTTCTGAAAAGTACCCTTTCTTTGACCTTTATATTTTATTTCAAAAGGCCCACTTAAATCTAATCCCACATTTGAAAATGGGGAACTGGGCACTATTCTTTCAGGTGGGAGATCCCCCATCATTTGACCAGCCGTTATAGGTTTAATTTTAAAGCATTGTAAACACTCATGTACAATTTTACGCGCAATATTTCTGCCACCGAGAGGCCAATATTTTTGACGCACAGTGTTCAAAAGAGATTGGGGTCCTACATGAAAATCTCGTTTATGATAATATTGAAAAATTAATTTCGTCAAGCGACAGCTCGCCGGAAGTATAATGGGGTGTTTATGGTCAAAATTCAAATTTGATTTTGCTAGTTTTCCTCCCACCCTCAATAAGCTATCTCCATCTAAAAAAGGATTTAAGAATTTTAACTTACTTGCGCGATGAACCGAAGATCCCGCTTGGAGGGCCGAAATTTCATGTTTGAAATACTTTACCTGTTCATTTTTTATTAAATAAACCTCGGCTCTCTTTAATTCCTCCAGCAACAGAGGGCCGGTAGCAGATGTTGCTTTTTTACATTTATGTATGAATCTGAAAATATAAGCTAAAATTCTAATTAATTTTTGGAAATTATTGCTAAGATTAATTAAATTATCACACAAATTAGAGTCATTATGAATAGCAAATGTCAAGTTGCTGGGAGCTTTAAGCTCACTAGAATAATGTTCATCTTTAATGTCACTTATATTAGAGTTAGTTTTTGCTATTGTTTCTTCAAGAATTGAAAGAGGCGGGCCATGCCACCACAACTGGTTAGAAGACAGGTTTTCCACACTTGCACCTCTTGATATCAAGTCAGCTGGATTGTGTTCTGACGGAATATGAAACCATGGAAAGTTCTTAGTTTGTTCCTTAATTTGCACAACGCGGTTTCCCACAAACGTTTTCAGGAGATGAGGAGCAGTGTCTATCCAAGCTAAAGCAATAGTTGAATCAGAAAACAAATTGACTGAAGCTACTTGTTTGTCTAATGAATTTAAGACCTTGTTAGTGAGTTTAGCCAGAAGAAGACATGCTGACAGTTCGAGACGTGGTACTGTTATTACTTTGGTTGGACACACGCGGGATTTACTACATAATAAGTGACTGATGGTTTCACTAGAATTAGATGTTTGCATGTATATCACTGCGCCATAAGCCTTGGAAGACGCATCTGCGAAACCATTTAGCACCACTGATTGGTTCACAGCTAGGAAGCATCTTGGCACTTCAATGGATTCCAGTTCTTTAAGACTTTCGAGGAAGGTTTTCCATTGTTTGGCAACATGAGAGGGCAGCTTCTCATTCCACTCTATTTTAAGAAGCCATAGCTCCTGCATGAATATTTTTGCTTTAGCAATCACTGGTCCTAAGAGACCGAGAGGATCATAAATGCGGGCAATTTGCGAAAGTACATTTCTTTTTGTGAAATCACTCTTTGTGTTGATATTAACTTTATACCTAAACGTATCATTAAAACTGTTCCACAACATCCCTAATGTTTTAACAGTTATTTCTTCAGAATTTCTGTCCAGGGGAAACATGTGATTATCAGTAGATTGGACCTCATTGGTACACCATTTGTGTAAAACCATCCCTCCCTTTAGGAGGAGTTCAGTTAATTGCGATTTCATTAATCTGAATTCTTCTAAATTGGATGAGCCCGATAGGCAGTCATCCATATAAAAGTCCTTCAAAACAGTTTTCGATGCTAACGAGAATTCCTTTTTCTCATCTAGAGCTAATTGTTGTAATACTTTGGTGGCTAAGTAGGGGGCACAAGATGTTCCATACGAAACTGTTGTTAGCTGAAATACCTTAACCGGGGATGACATACTGTCTTTCCATAAAATTTTTAAATATTTGTACTGGGATGGATTTATTTCTATCATCCTAAACATTTGTTTAATATCCGCAGTAAAAGCATAAATATGCTTTCTAAATCTAATTAATATCGAAAAAAGATCATCTTGCAGAACTCCACCCTTACATAATAAATCGTTCAAAGATTTTCCGTTGGTTGACTTGGCACTAGCGTCAAAAACGACGCGTAGTTTTGTGGTTTTACTAGAGGGTCGTAAAACGCCGTGATGTGGTAAGTAATAGCCATCATTAAAGTTCGTGTTTTCTTTTATTTCATGCATGTGATTTAAATCTCTATATTCTTTAATAAATTCTGTGTATAAATTTTTCATAACAGGATCTCGATCTAAACGTTGCCACAGAGAGTTTAATCTTTTCAAAGCAAGATTTTTGGAATTTCCCAAATCGGGTTCTAAAACCTGTGGTTTAAACGGCATCGTGACCACAAACCTACCATCTGGTTTTCTGAAGTACGTTTTATCGAAGTGATCATTACAATATTCTAATTCTTCACTGTTACAGGGTTTTAAATTTTGTACTTCTTCAATTTCCCAGAAAGACTTCAAAGTGTCATTAAGTAATTCAAGATTTTTTGTTAAGAAACAATAATTAGTATTATTATTATTTACTGTTTAGTCATAAATACAACCAGATACAATATAACCGAAAATACTTGATTGCAAATATAAATTATTGCCTAACTTTATTTTTTCTTCATTTAAAAGAGAAAAATACAGTTCAGCACCGATAATTATCTCCACACTGCTTGGAATGTTAAATTGTTTATCCGCTAAACAAATATTTGCTGGAATTTTTAAATCTGATATGTTTATCTTTTTCGAGGGCGTGAAGTCACAAATGTTTGGAATGATTAATAACTCAATATCATAACTGGCACTATTCATTTTATTTGACAACTTTGATTTGATTCTAGATTTAATGTAAATAGGCAATTTATTTATTCCACTTACAGGAATATTTATTTTCTCTTTTTTCAAGCCTAATATTTGTGCTGCTTTAAATGTACAAAAACAATTCTGAGATGCGGAATCTAATATTGCCCTGAAAGGAATTCTGATGCCATTTACATCTGTCAAATAAATTATTGCAGTGCTAATTAAAACAGATTTATTATTATCATTTTCATATGAAAAAAATGAATGAGCAGTAGTTTCGTTTTGTGATAAATCTTCCGAAACAAAATTGCTATTTATTGTTTCATGTATTGGGAGATTGTTTATAGGATTGTTTACTGGTGTTGTATAGTTATGTAATGATGAATGATGGCTTGCGCTCTTGCAAACATGACAAGTGCTTTTTGAATTACAATAATTAATGAGGTGGGCTGAACTTAAACAATTGAAGCAAAGTTTATTTTTCTTAACAAGGTTAATTCGCTCACTTAACTTCATGCTTTTATATTTAACACAATGATATAAGGGGTGGTTTTCGGTTTTACAAATTACGCAACATTTACTTTGAGGTTTGTTTGTTTTTATGAATAAGGATTTTGCAGTATATTTAGAGGATACATTAGAACTTATACTATTTAAGATTTGACATCTTCGCTCAAGAAATTCTAAAAATTCATCAAAATTAGGCACTTCATTATCCTTTAATGTTAGTTCGTATTGTTTACGAGTTTCGTTATCTAGTTTATTTAGAATAATATTCAGCAAAATTGCGTTCGAGAAATTATCTCTATCATACTTTAAGATCTTTAAAGCCCTTAAATTTTTCTTCACGTTATCCAATAAAATGCGGAGATCCTTAGCGGATTCCTGTTTAATTGCACAAAGATTTAAAATATTCTTTATATGACAATCTACCATAACTCTTTTATTCTCGTATCTTTGTTCTAACGCATTGAAAAGTGAAACATAATTTTCATCTGGTGTAAGCAAACTCCTCGCTTCACCAGTCAAAGCAGAACGCAAATAAAATAATTTTTCATTATCTTTTAAATTTGAATTATCATTAATAAGCTCATTAAATGTACTTTTAAATACGGACCATTCTTCAATTCTGCCACTAAAAACCGGCAATATGACCCTAGGTAGCTTAATGCTAGACGTTTTAGCTTGGTCCTGCTCAATAGATTTTTTATTAGAATCAGTATTTTCATAATCAGCATTAATAGAGGATTTTAAGCTTACCTCTAGTTTTAGAATATCCTCGTCCAGTTGACTGAGTGCTTTTTCAATTTCTTCCAACTTTTCTTCCTCTATTATTCTATAATACTCTAGTTTAAGAGCTTCAAACTTTTCTTCTGTTTTCGACAGTAAGTCCAGGTGGGCTTTCCATTCGGATAAATTAAATGTTTTTCCATCCGTTGCGTTAAATATCCTGGTGACTTGGGCCTTGATATTCCCTCGCCTTCTGTTCAACGCTTTTATCTCAGTTTCCGACATTATTCATCTTGTTGACGAAATTCGATAAATTCAATATTTAATTCAATAGAAAAGACACTGGCTCGTTCATACCTCCGGGTCGCTAGGACCAAATGTACGGAGGTGTACTAAATTAAGAAGAAAAACTAAATTAAAAAGAAAAAGCAAGTAGACTGTAAATTTAATGGAATGTTTTTTTTTTTTTTTAACAGTCGCCGCTTGATGCAGCATTAGAGCTTGTTGCTAAGAGACCGTTTTTCTCAATCCACTGCGTCACACAACACGTGAGCAGGGTTACAGTAAATTGCCAATTGGCGTGGGCTGTGTTTGTCGCCAAGGCGATGTTACAAGATCACAATACAGAAGCAGAACACTTTGAAAAATGCAGATTTACAGTTAATAACATAAAATGATCTTTAAGATTTCAATCTAACTCTAAAAGAAAATTTTCTTGATTGGGGGGATTATCTTTAATAATAATAATAATAATAATAATAATAATAATAATAATAATAATAATAAAAGCTCAAGATATAAAGTCAAATAAGAAGACATTGAAAAATTTAGTGCTGGGGAAGCACCTGTTTACATTTAATTAAAATATGCAATAAGATATATTTAAATCTTCTATTGCATAACCAACTTAGATCAGCTGAGAAAATTGGGGAGAAAGGGAGAAGGCAAGGTTTGCTTGAGACATAATAGAAAGAAAGTCTCATAAAAATGCCTAAAAAGAAGTAATTTTTTGTTTAGACATTTAAAAGTACTAAACGTTAAAATATAGTGTGTAATGTGATGGCTATTTAAATGCTTTAGTGGAAGACAGTATTTATAAAACTGCTTTATATTTTAAGATCAATGTTTTCAAAATTTTAAAAAGCTATTAAATAGGTATTTTTGTTTATTTTAAGAATTTTGTTTGTCATTTTTTTTCTTTTCCTTTTAACCTGGTAGTTTCAGAGGAGAAATGTCAAATAGCAATACACAATACTTCTTAAAGTGTGTAGATTCTACTGCTAAAATCAAATCATTCCGAAAATTCTTTATAAAAAGCTTTATTTTCAATAAAATATAATTCATGTAGTCTTCTAACAGAAAAATCAGACATCTCATATAACAAATATTTCAAAGAAATTATTTTGAATAGCCTTGTGAAAATAATATATATGAAGCTATGTTTAATATTTAAATGATTTTCACTTTCTACATAACTAATTGTATATTAAATTATTACATTGATTAAAATTTCTTTTAAATCATATTATTACTTATATATTCAAAAATATTTATTTCTATTGATAAATATGCATGTATATGTAATAGGAAATCATTTTTTAAAAAAACCGGTTTAAACCAAAAAAACCTCGTTTAAACAAAAAAAACCCATGGTTTTTGGTTTTTTTCAAAAAAATCAGTTTTTTTACCAACCCTGCTTTGCTCATATATAAACTGCTTCCATCATTGATGCTTCTTCTTTCCTTTCTTCCTCCTTTATGCATATTTAACTTTAATTTTTCTTTGTTATGAGTAGTATTCCCACTTCCAGATCTATATTCATAAAAAGTGGAACAGTGACATCTAAATCATATCAAGATATAAAAGTATAGTAAATTGAATAGTACAGTAGACTCTCTTAAATCCGCACAGCTCAGGACTAGAGGTTGTGCGGATTTTAGAATTTTGCGGATTTCTGGTCATTGCTTTGTTTACATTTTTTAAACAGTAATTTGAGTGCAATTAATAATGTAATCGAAACTATAATGAATGCTTACAATATAATAAAATATTAAACTAAATAATGAACAAAAATAATAAAAATTTAGATAATTTTTAAAATAATAAGTACTAATAGCAAAGGTCAAGTTAATAATCAATAGTGCATGATTAAATATACATTATAAAGATTAAATGTAGTATTTTTCCAAAATATTGAACAAAACTTGCCTCATAAAAGTACATTACTAATTTACATCAAAATCATAAAGTAAGGATTTTTTTTTTTTTTTTTTTTTTTTTTTTTTCAAATTTAGCCATTCTTAATAACCAAAATATCTTGATTAATGCATAAATATATTTGGTAAGAGGATTGTAATTACCAGTGATATTAAAAATATCTTGAATCTTTTCCAAAAAAATTTATTCTTCCTTCATGAAAAAAACATGAATAGAGTATTATTAAAAAAAATTACAAATTAAAAAAGGTATGGAACTGATACAAAACTAAAAAAATCAAATTTTGTCCCAATATCTGAACTGAAAATTTCATTGTCTACATCCATAAAATATGTGCGGATTTTAGAGAATTGCGGATTTCTGGTTTGCGGATTTGAAGGAGTTTACTGTATTAAAATTGAATCTGCCTATAATTTTATAATATCAAGTATTTTTTTCAAGTATTAGTTTTATTTTATGGATTTTTAAATATTTATGCATATATTATATTGAAAGCATTTAAATATTAACTCCTTCAAAATAAACATCTCGTATACTTTTTTTAATGTTAGGTCACTATATTCCGAAATCATTATTTTTTGTTGTTAAAATTCTGTGATTAGATTAGAATTACTAATTAATTAGAATTAATTATCACAAGACAAGAATTATTGTTTAAAAAATGATATTCAAATTCAAAAATTATGTACACCTTATATAATTGATACATATATTGTCTATCACAAGGGGGTTAATGAACCATTTGCATTTATTTTATCTAATTGTTTTTTTTACTTTATTTTAGCCATCAGATTGTCTGATTGAAGGAAAAATAAAAAATGTTGACTGTGTGCTATTAGCTAGGTAACATTCATTAATTTTTTTAGTAATATTTTTTTTAATTGCTCTTAATTTATTCTTTGATACAAAATAACTTGTTCATTATATCAGTAAAACATTAGGGATGGGACGAATAGTGATTTGGCCGAATAGCCGAATACCGAATATTCGGCCGGCTGAATAGTAATTTTTTTTTTCCAATAAAGAAAATAAATTTTGATTATATATAATTTAAAAAATGAGAGCTCATTAATAATTATTAATCTTAAATGTGCTTTTAAATGTATTTTTAAATTTGAAAAACTTATTTTAACACAAAAAAATTGTGAAATTGCATTATATCCTTTATTCTAATGTACATCAAATTGATTTTCAATAAGTCAAGATGGGAAAATATTTCTACTGAAATATGAAGAATGTACTTCACTTTTACTATCAATTCATACTTCTTGCATTCAAAATCAATAATATTCTTAATCTCTCTCTCTCTCTCAGAACTCACAAGGACACATTTTCTGAAATAACCATTAATGAAATAAATTTGATCATTTAGAGTTTGTGTCCCTAGTGATAAGCAAATTTGTAAGAATGAGACTGTTCTGAAATCAGATGTCAAGCTTTAAATTACAAATGTTTAAAGTAGAATGCATATGTTAACAAAATCTTTGACATTTGAATTGACACATACAATATTCAACTTCAATATTCCATTTATGCAACAAGCATTAAAAGGATAAAGATAAAATTGATAACATGAAGGGAGGAAGATTAAATAAAAAATATATACATAATAATGTTACATATTTAAGTCAGTAATTATGCAAATAATTATTTAAAAGTGAAAACTATAGAATGAAAAAATTATTTTGTTGAGTATTTAGAATTTATATTAAAATATTTATAAAATCATCTTCAAAAAGCAAGTTGTGTCATCTAATGTGTATCGAGTTTGACACCAGTTCTGCTTTCAGGTGTACCGTTGTATTTGGAATGGTGATATATTATATTTAATTTTGAAAATGAATCTTTGTTAACACACCTAGTGAATAAATTTTTTCATTTCTTACTTTTTAGAAAATAAGTTATGAATTTCATAAGAGCCTTTTTTATATGTGCATGGAATTTTCAGACATTAATAATATTTGAGCGTTTTAGAATAAGGCAGTGTTTTTATTTCTTGAATTGTAATATATCATTCTCTAATGATGACATTTCCCGTACAATTAAATCTCCAACTTGGGCAGCATTTTCTAGAATATCACTAACTTTTATAGGAAATACAGAAAGGCTGTATATTTTTTAGTATCTGAATAACTCTATATTTTGCAAGTAAGAATGAGAATGACTTCATAAATGAAGTAGCCAGTTTGGATTAGGGAAAAAAAAATTGCAAGAATGGAATTCTTTAAATCCAAAATTTATTTGGCAAGATATCTTTCACTATTCGGCGAGATTTTAGCAATATTCTGCAAGATATCTCTAAATATTCGGCTACAGGTATTCGGCCGAAGTATTCGGTCAACAAGCCTTCAATATTCGGCCAACCGAGTATTCGGCAAAAGGGCCGAATAGGCCGAATACCAAATAGTGGCCGAATATTCGTCCCATCCCTATAAAACATAAAAGAAGACAGAAGTGAGTGTGTATATCATATTTGTTTTTATTAGTTATTTACAGGTGTTTTTTAAACATAATCTAGAGCTCACATTCCCCCTAAAATTCTTAAATTTCCTTGCTTTTTTTTTTTTTCCTCTAAAATTCCTAAGGTTCTCTCAAAATTTTCTTCTTGTTCCTAAAAAAATACATTTGCTCATTAAGATCATAAATTATATTTCAAAATCACCAAAATTTCTGCTGAAAATCACAAATTTTGTCAAAAAATCGTGAAAAACAAAACAAAAATAACAATATTTTGAAGCTCCATAATTGCATCGAAAGTAGGCGTTACCATTAAACAAGTAACAAATACCTGTGATTTTTGTGCCACATATGTTAACGTAATGTATATATAGGTATTTATTTCATTATTGCACTTATTATTATTAGTTTTTATTGATATTTTATGCTGTTTATTAGTATCCTCCATTAGATCTCCAATCTCTACATTTGTATTAATCAAAGATAATATAAATATACTGGCCTTCAATTTGGATAAAATTGCAATAGAGATTTTGTAAATTCTTTTTAATCCATTATCATTGCTAGACAATTAAAATATAAGACAATGGGTATATCACTAAAATAGTGTCTTTATAACATAAATCTGTCTAAAACAGAAAATAATTAGACACATAATAAAAAAATTATTGTAAAACTATTTTATAAACATTACAACTTGGTTGTTGTTTTTTAATTTTATTTTATTGCTGCCTGTAACATTAAGTGGGTAATTATAAAACTGCATTATAAATAAATAAATGACTAATTTAACCAGTTATGTTTAATACAAATACAGCATATTATTTATTAAATTCAATGAAATCTGTCAAAACATACATATGGCTGTAATAGTAAACAAATTACATATATCTTGCCAGGCTTTACTGTATTTGATAAATAACATGAATATTTTAAACATAACTAGTTAAATTAGTCATTTACTCATTTCATTAATCTTTTTTTATCATTCAATTTCATAAATGCTCACTTAATGTCACAAGGTAGAACCCGTCAAATTTTGACGAAAGAAAATGTTTAAGAAGGAACTGTTTCATTAACTTATAATAAACCTACAAAATTAGTTATGGTCAAAAATGCATTTTATATTGGCACGTCTAACTCTTAAACAAACGATATTCATCGTCAAATTAACAAAATGCTATTTCTCTAAAACGCAGCTGTAGAAATAGTTAAAATTAAACTTTATTATTTTTTACTGCTTACATATACAATTAAAGATATGTTATTATGATAACGTTATCAATTAAGGTTCTTATGCTAGTATTCCAAAATGATAAAAAACAAAATTTATTCAACTCAATCATAGATTTTTTTTTTTTTTTTTTTTTCCATGAAATCTATACTTGGCATCATTTTTGCCATATCAAAATTTACAAATGCACAAATCACATCTGTATTCACGTTACAAAAAAATTGCCATTTTAATTTGACAATTTTGATTCAAAACTTGAAGTCTCAATGCTATTAGCTGAAATAGATATTAAACTGTTGATAATCTTTTACGTGTAAATCAAATTTTGTAAATGAGCCCAAAATTCACCAGGTTTTATAACAGAAGATATTTAAGTTTTTATTTATTCCTTTTTAATGAGAAAATGGCAACATAAAGATACAACACTCAATTTTTTCCTTTGCTTTAAATAGAAATGGAGTACTCCTGTTGCCACGATTAGAAAAGAGGTATTAAAAGCTATAAAAAAATTAATATTCCAAAAACAAATTAAGATACAGTTTTCAAAGAAATTTCATTTAAAAGTACATTTTTTTCTCTACACGATGTTATAAAAATTGAAAATCTGCGGTGTCTAGAGCTATAAAAATATGCAGCTACAAAAATTGCAATACCAAAAATTCATTTAAAATTTGAAAGTGTTGCCATTCGCAAAATGACGTATGCGTTACGCACAGATACGTGTGGCCTTTATAATATAGATATGGCAGGGGTAAAATAAATAAATAAATACATATATATATATATATAATTAAAGGAAAATTGCTTGTATTTAAAAAAAATATATTAATAAATGATTTAAATGAATGTCTAATTAAACTGATATTTATTGAAAATAATGTTTTATTAAATACAGTAAAACCTGTAAATACAAAATGTTTCTATAATATTAATAGAAACTTTACTTAAACATAAATTTACAGAATATTATATTTAAAGTATGTATATATATTATTTTGCTTTTTCATGCCAATACGAAGATGAAACCACACACTTCATTTGTAGTTCCAAAGTATACTTGGGGCTTGACAATTTTGCTTTGGTTCTGCAAACTTCATTTGTTTTCATTTTATTTGTTATTTTTTTTTTTTCAGTGTAATAATTTTTTATTAAATTCAATGGCTCATATATTGTAATACAATTAGTGGTTATATATATAAATATATATTCCCTGTTCAATGTTGTATAATTTATTAAATTCAATGGGTCATATATTGTAATACAATTAATGGTTTTATATATGTATATATAATATTGCTAAAAAATATTTTTAGCTACCTTTGCTATATATTAAAAATATATAAAAGATACCATAAATAGGAAAAAATTCATAATGAATATTTTATACAAAATGAAAAGAATATATATATTTGTGTGTGTGCATTTTTAAAGCAGCCAATAAAAATATAAGTGAAAAAAATCGTTACTACTGATCATCAACCGCTAATAACCCCATCCCCCTTCTCATGTTCAAAATTATAATACTTTATTGTATAAAATGTTATTTTTATTAGAAGGTCTGTGTGTATTATGTTCAAAATTAAAACCTATAAAAAAAATTTCTTATTTTTTTATTTATTTAGGCATGGTAGAAAACATGAGATAATGCCTACAAATATCAACTATAGGGCAAATATTTTTGCTTTGAAAGAGCAAGGTTGTACTCATATTTTAGTAACAAATGCCTGTGGTTCTTTAAAAGAGGAAATAAAGCCAGGAGATATCATATTTGTTGACCAGTTTGTTGACAGGTAATATATGTACAATAAAATGTATGGTTTTAATTATCTTCTTGAAATCATTAATACCCTACATAATATTTTGGATATTGTTTTATAAAATTGTTAATATATAAACATCTCTAATCATTATTTTAAAAAGTAAATATATATATATTGCATTTAAATCTTTCAGAACAACAAAAAGGCATAGTACATTTTATGATGGCCAAGCGTCATCTTTAATAGGTGTCTGCCACATTCCAATGCATACTCCATTTTGTCCTGCTACTCGTGAGGTATATTTTAATGCATTATAGCATTATATGCATTTATATCTTTTTGTCTATTTTTTTTAGGTAGCTTTCATTACAAAAAGTAAAAAGCTTTTTTGCAGCCGTCCGGAGGAAAACACTTCCGGAAAATTTTGGTATATTTTCACCGATCATGACCCCCAGACCCCAAAACCACCCTCCGTTCAAATGTTGACATATATATATATATATATATATAACCATATATATATATATATATATATATATATATCTGATTTTTGTCATGCGATAACTAACGTATTTATGAACCGATTTGAATGAAACTTGGTATGTACATAGTACATACAAATGTCTCGACCGAGTTCGTTGGTCAGCATCATCCGCCATTTTGTTTCAAAATGGCGGCCATTTTAAATTTTTTAAAAAATTTAAAATTTAAAATTAAATGCGAAAAAATTAAAAGTTGAAAAATATTTTCCTTTTACGTGTTAGAACTTAAAACAAAGATTCCAGAACACTTTTTATTTTGTCTATATCTTAAAAAATGATTGAGTTATAGCACTTTGAACTTTTCTTATGGCTGACATTTTGAAACGATCTGATTTTTGTCACGTGATAACACGCGCACTTATGAACCGATTTCAATGAAACTTGGTATGTACATAGTACATACAAATGTCTCGACCGAGTTCGTTGGCCAGCATCATCCGCCATTTTGTTTCAAAATGGCGGCTATTTTAAATTTTTAAAAAAATTTAAAATGTAAAATTAAATGCGAAAAAATTAAAATTTGAAAAATATTTTCCTTTTACGTGTTAGAACTTAAAACAAAGATTCCAGAACACTTTTTATTTTGTCTATATCTTAAAAAATGATTGAGTTATAGCACTTTGAATTTTTCTTATGGCTGACATTTTGAAACGATCTGATTTTTGTCACGTGATAACACGCGTACTTATGAACCGATTTCAATGAAACTTGGCATGTACATAGTACATACAAATGTCTCGACCGAGTTCGTTGGTCAGCATCATGCGCCATTTTGTTTCAAAATGGCGGCCGTTTTAAATTTTTAAAAAAATTTAAAATTTAAAATTAAATGCGAAAAAATTAAAAGTTGAAAAATATTTTCCTTTTACGTGTTAGAACTTAAAACAAAGATTCCAGAACACTTTTTATTTTGTCTATATCTTAAAAAATGATTGAGTTATAGCACTTTGAATTTTTCTTATGGCTGGCATTTTGAAACGATGAGTTCTGATTTTTGTCACGTGATAACACGCGTACTTATAAACCGATTTCAATGAAACTTGGTATGTACATAGTACATACAAATGTCTCGACCGAGTTCGTTGGCCAGCATCATCCGCCATTTTGTTTAAAAATGGTGGCCATTTTAATTTTTTTAAAAATTAAAAAATTTAAAATTAAATGCGAAAAAATCAAAATTTGAAAAATATTTTTCTTTTACGTGTTAGAACATAAAACGACGATTCCAGAACACTTTTTATTTTGTCTATATCTTACAAAATGATTGAGTTATAGCACTTTGAATTTTTCTTATGTCTGACATTTTGAAACGATCTGATTTTTGTCACGTGATAACACGCGTATTTATCAACCGATTTCAATGAAACTTGGGATGTACATAGTACATACAAATGTCTCGACCGAGTTCGTTGGCCAGCATCATCCACCATTTTGTTTCAAAATGGTGGCCATTTTAAATTTTTTTAAAAATTTAAAATTTAAAATTAAATGCGAAAAAATTAAAAATTGAAAAATATTTTTATTTTTCGTGTTAGAACTTTAAACAACGATTCCAGAACACTTTTTATTTTGTCTATATCTTATAAAATGACTGAGTTATAGCACTTTGAATTTTGCTTATGGCTGACATTTTGAAACGGTCTGATCTGAACGATCCCCAATGTTGCTTTAAAATGGCATACACTTTATGATATCGTAAAATTTGGTGACTCTCTAAATCGCTTAAAATAAAATCAGGTTGAATAAAAGATGACTAATTTCTAAAAATTCCTATTAATATTCAGTCTTGACAAAAACTAGTTTCAATCTTATAAAATCACTAATTTTATAAGATTATTTCCACTAATTTGAGCTTAGTGTTTTTGAACAATGTAACTTACCTTAAAATAAATAAATAAATATATAAGTATATGAAAGCTACCTCTTCCTCCCGGCATTGCCGGAAGGACTTTTTAATTTTAATTTTAAGTTATTTCAATGTAACAGATAATTAAAGCCTGATTTCCCATTTAACATACTGACATATTTAAAATTTATGAAACTTTATATAAGAATTTGGCCTTCTAAAAATTTATTGTCCATTATTTAAATAAGTTTCTCTTGTATTTGATTTGAAAATATATATATATATGTGTATACATATTTATTTAACAAAGCAGCGATTCTGTTTCGAAAATTACTTATTAGTTTATTTTTTATTAATTTATTTTTTCTTAGAAAACATAAAATAAACATTTGTTAGACTTATGCACACCAAAAGGATTATTTTTACTTTACATGAATATGTTTACAATGATTTTGAGATATAGTTAATCAAATGAATATTTGTAAGCTCAGTGCACAAATATTTTGAAGCAAGTTTGTACAGTTTGTTTGAAACTTTATTTGAAAGCTTGCAATAAAAAAATATTAAAGAGAGGGGTTTCAATTGTAAACCTCAAAGAAAGATTGTTATTGATTTGGAAGGGGAATTGGGATAAAGAGCTTTAGCTCGGAGATTATTAGTAATTCTATTCAAGAAATTTTTGTGTTTTTTGAGTAATGTATCATTTTTTTTACCCTCAGCATGCCTATGCGCTTACACCGCTAGACTAGAATTTTCTTGAAATACACATGGAAAAGTCAGGGAATTTCATCCTCCTATAAGAGTAGCAATCCTGATATATGTATACAGTGCTTAAAATACATTATTTGAAAACCTTTCAGTCCCATAAATCTTTTAGTTCAATAATCATTTAGCATATTTTTTTCTTTTAAGTCAATTATCATTGAGGGAAAAAAAAATAAATAAACTCAAATTTGAATTATTTTACGTTTTATGTATTTTTAAAATTGATGTCTACTTATAGACCATGATTGGGAGGGCCAACAGAGTTCCCAGCGTCATGGAAAATTTGAAAAGTCAAGGAATTTCAAAGTAGTCAGGGAAAGTTTTGGAAATTTCAAAATATACAGAAAAAGTCAGAGAATTTTCAAAAAAGTCGTGAAAAAGTCTTGGAAAAAAATTAAAAATGACAAATTCATCAAATAGTCTCTGAAAAAAAAAAAAAAAAAAAAAAAATAGATCAAAAAATTTATCTAATAATCATTAAAAAATAAATTGGAAGAACGAATGTAGAAAAGAATTGCTAATTTTGACAAAGGATTGTAAAAATAAGTGGCAAATTTTGTTACATGCCTATTGGTTATAGAATGTTTTGAGATTTGTTCAGGGAATTTGTCAGTCATGTTTTGCTGAGAACCTTGGCTAATGCTTTAAGGGATATGAAAAATTACACAAACAGTAAAAAATTTTTGTTCAAATAATATCCAATTATATTAAGTCATCAATCTTGCCATTTTTACTTACAGATTATATTTCCCAAATTAATGTTTTCATTTGGAAAATAAAATGTCTTCACAATATATATATATATATATATATATATATATATATATATATATATATACACGAAGGAAAAACATCAGAACCAGCTGTTGTAAAAAATTAAATATCATACTTTAAAATTGAAATTTCACAATTTCTTTTTCCTTTCAGAAACACTTCCAAAAAAATTTTACTTTCCCAAATTTTTTATTTTTTTTTCACTTATTCTTATTATGGACATATACTTGTGTTATTGTAAACAAACAATGTTGCTTTATGTGTAATTTATTAGCTCCTTAAGAAAACTATTTAATAAACCATAAATAAATACATTTTTTATTGTTATAAGATAATAATGCTTTAATTTTTTTTTCAGCATTTTAAAGTGATGATTTTTTTTAACATATTTTTTAGATTTTAATCAATACTGCTAAGAAACTGAATATTCCTCACCATGAAAAAGGAACTATTGTTATAATAGAAGGGCCCAGATTTTCTACTAAAGCGGAAAGTCATCTATATAGAGCATGGAATTGTGATCTTGTTGGGATGACTACAGTTCCAGAAGTATGTTGCCTTTTTTAGAAATGAATTATTCTGCTTTATTGTGTGTGGGATAATTATTCTTAAAAAAAAAAAAGATCTGATATGTTTACAGTTTTTAGATTTTCTTCATTTTATACAATTTCAGTTAATGCAGTAATTTTTTCTTAGATGATTCTTCAATTAACCTTTTCCACTCGTATGTCCAGTCTGATTGGACATCATCTTTCTAAAATTTGTTTATGTCAGCAGTAAACAGGGTTGGTTGACTTAAATTAAGTGATTTTAAACATGGTTTGAACCAAATCTTTTTTAGAATTTAAGTTTTTAAAATTATTTTGTATAAATTTCTATTTGAAGCACTTTATTTCAGAAATAAACATTAGATATAATGGCTCTAATAATAATTTTATGTGTATTTACAAATGTATATATAAAAGATCTTTATAACACAATCCTAAAAATCCAAAGTTGTGTATTATACAGAATTTTACTTTGTACAAATTGCATTTCATGAATTATTAAATTTACTTTGTTGCCCAAATATGTTTAAAACCTATTGATAGACAGTAGGGGTCCTCTATATTGCATTCCTTGGGACCAAAAGTTATGCAGATTATAAATTTCAGTGTATATAGATCATTTCACATATCGTTAAATTTACTTTATAATCATGATCTAAATATACTTGGACCAAATCATTCATTCATTACATTACTCATTTTCAAAATATGTTATTGTAATAAAAGCAATTTTTTTCATAATGAAGCTTTTAATTAAATATATAAATATGAAATAATTTATTAAATTTTGTCCTCTAGAAAAAAGCAATTTTTTCTCAATGTGAAAAGCTTGCTGGTTTGTCTTAGTTGTAAAATTCATTGTTTATGTCTGAGAAGTTGAGTTATAAGCAGTGTTCTCGCTGTCACTCGCCAATGCGCCAAATTGCGACTAAATTTTTCATTTGGCGAGTAAACAAGCGATTAGATTCGCCAAACTGTTAGTGCTAATTTTTACATTTTTCATACATTTGCATTAGATATATATTTAATATATACATATTTTTTATATTTATAGCAGATAATTGAAATTAGATTAATAACAGTTGTTGTCCCAGTTATAAAAACTTAGGTTATTTTAGATTTTTTCATTTGGCGAATGTTTTTTATTTTTAATTGGCCAAATAACTAAAGTTGTTCAAATGTCAGTGAGAACACTGGTTATATAGCAAAATGCATTGCATTGAATTCATTGTAAAGATTACCTATTGTTTAGATGTCTCTCTTGTTTGTTTTAATTTTCTTTCTTTTATTTTCACACTTGTGATTTCATTTCAATTATATATGTATGTGTGTGTGTGTGTAATATTGAGAGATTCTTTATGATGAAACAAAGGTAAATGTACGACAAAACATTAATAATTCAAAATGGGAAATTAGAAATCATTTCATTTGTATTTTCCTCTATACATTATTTTTGTTAAATATGCTATATAATAACTTGTTATGTGTCCTTTATCATGATCAGAATTTCTTATTCAGAAAAAAAAATTGTTATTTATTAACTTTATATTTTAGGTTGTTCTTGCCAATGAACTTGGACTGTGTTATGCTTCTATTTGCATGTCTACTGATTATGATTGTTGGCGTGAAGATGATGCTGTAAGTTACTTTCTCTTACTTATTTTATGGGTGAGGGATCCCACTTATTACTGACCATAATACATTTTTATAATATAACTACTTTATATGTTCTCTTTTGTAAATAGAGAGTGTAATATTTATAGTTCATTTACAGTAATACTCAAAAAAAGATTTTCAGTACATTGTGACCTATGAACAGGCATGAAAGAGTTCCTCTTAAAGGAGGAATTTCACTTTTTTTAAAGCAATTTTGGACATTTTCTGGATTGATGCAAAAATACAAAGAAAATTTGGAAGGAGGGAGGGGCGTCCAGGAAAATTTTGTGATCTGACATTTTGTCTATTCAAACCCTTGGAGTTTCTTCTTGAATTGTGCAAAAGAGACAAAACAAAAGGTGAGCTTGCATCATATAAGCATCTGAAAGTAGTGTAAATGAAGTTATTCAAAGTGTCTTTCAAGAATGAAATATTACTTTAGACTTTAAAAATTCAAAGTGAAAGTTTATATTTGGTGTAGAATATTTCATACTATATATACAATACTCTTGGATCATTTCCATGATACCTTTTTCAAGATTTATTTCTGACAGATAAACCATTCAGGATAATGTTTGCTTTGGAAAATCAATGACTGTACTTCACACAAGTTGATCAGTTACATTTGGATTTACACCTTTAACATTGATAATGCTTAAGGGTGTATTCGAAAAAACGCTTTTCCACCTTCAACAACTCGAAATTTTCCGATACAATTTCAGGCACATTTTTAAAAGTAGAAACATGAAACTTGTTGAGTGGATTCTTGAAGGGACGTATAAGGTGCCATGTGATGTCTTTTTACGCTCAATTCGTTAGAATTTGAGTTATAAACAATCACCTTATCAGTATGACCCCTTTTTTCGTTCCCAGGTCTCCCGTTTGGGAAAAATTGTCCGAAATGCTGTTTTTGATTGCTTTTTTTTGTAATATTTTCTGCATTTATCAAAGAATCGACAATCACGGCACGTTGTGCACTTTCCAAATAAGAGATTTTGAAAGTTTGGTGTATTTGAGAGCAAAAATGAATTCAAAAATAAATCGGAAAATAAGCAGTTTGAATCAAAATACACCCTTAAAAAAAAAAAAAAGTAATCATACATGCTAATTTTAGATTTAATTTTATTGTATAGGTAATCTGTTAAAATGACACTTAAATTATAAGAGTTTGGTACCACTGTATAGATGGAAAGGATTTTCCTCTTTTTTTCTCACTTCTCACTTTCATGCCTGTATGAAAAGAAAACCATTTGCTGTTTAATTTAATGTTGCATAATTTAAAACATAATGAAATTTGTAAGCATTTCTGAGCACATGCTTTGTTTTGAATATGTGATGCAAGTATTTATCATTCCTTTACAAGGTCACCCAAAAGAATTCAGTTACATAATGTCTACAGGAGAAAACTGTTTGATGATATTACATTATTTCAAACATAATGAAATTTATAGGGATTACTGAGTTTTATTACAAGATGCTATGCTATAAAATGTAACATGCATAGCATTTATCATTCATTTACAAGGATAAACAAAAGATTTGTATTACAGTACTGTCTATGAGTGATAATTGCTGGCAGCGTGAATGTAATTCTGATATGCATTTTTAAGTTTAACAAGTTCAACAACAGCCCCAAGATAAACCAGAGTGGTAATAACAGTTTCTCTATCTCTACTGCCAGTGAAGTAGTAAACTATATTTTTGTGATAGTTAACTACATACACTGTGGCATGTACAAATTCTACAAATTAAATACGAGGCTGATCAAAACTATTCTTAATCGTTACAGTGTATATGCATGTATTGTCTAAGGGTGTTTTTTAATTGAATTATGTATAAAATTATGTTTTAAAATTTGAAATGAAATTTCAATTTTGAAATTTGTGCTATTGCAAATTTTTAAATTTCTAAATATTGCATATTTTCAGTTTTTACACCATCATATAGGAAGGGAAATGTTCTTTTAAATGCAATATGTTTAAAAATTGTATTTCAATTTATTTTTGAGATATTAATTTTTTTGCAGTTTTTAATACCAATTTTGTAATTGTGGCAACAGAAGTACTCTATTTCTTTTAAAAGTGAAGGAGAAAAACAACAAAAAAATGAACTGATGATATTTTAAATGAATATTTTACTTTAAAATAATAGTCTTTTTCAAAATTTTATGATTTGTTGTGTGACAAGAAGTATTCAGCTGTAAGTACACAAAATTTCAACTCTCTGACTTATATAGTTTTTGGGTTCAGTCTCTGTGACAGACAGAGGACAGAGACAAACAGGGTTTTGTCAGATGAACAAAACCCTAAAAACATAAACAAAACAGTGACCAGAAATCTGCTGTATTAACATGTGTTAACTGTTTGACGACTATGCAGCACTATCGCGCTTCCAGATTTCAAGTCCAAGCAAGCTAAGTGGTGCTAACGCGCTGTCATTTCAGTACGAATCTGTATCTCTGTGTGTGAGCAAATATTTTGACGCTCTTGCTTTTGTAACGAAACTGTTACCAAAAAGCAATAGTGCTACTTAGCTTGTTTGGACTTGAAATCTGGAATCACAATAACGCTGCATAGTCGTCAAATGGTTAAGACCTGTAGCAGAGAAAAATGTTACTCTGTCATAATAACCATCAAAATAAAAGATTTGTAACAATTATAGTTGCCCAAGAAATATTCTGGAATCAAAAGTGGGAATCAATTGCAGATCTTTAGTGAAGCAATATGATAAAAGGAAAGCACCATTTTCTAAATTTCTTGGGCAATTTTTAAAACTTTTTTCAAATTAATGACAAAAATGGTAATTGATTGGTAAATTTTTAAATCAACATTTTTTTTTTTTTTTTTTCATTCCCACTAGTCACCTTGTGGCCAATAGCAGCTGCTAATTTTGCCGTTTATGTAACACATAATTTCTAATCAAATGGTATTTTTTACATTTCTCTGTGATAAATTAGTGATAACATAGTATGTTTGTTGTTATTATTTTGACCAATTGTACATTTATCATTGAAATTCTCAGCATTTTTAATCTATTATCGCTCTTAATTTATTCCTGTAATTTTTTGAATTCAGGTATGTGTTGACAATGTCATGGCAGTTATGAAGGAAAACGCTCATAAGGCTACTCAACTTCTGATGAATGCTATTCCTGTAATTGCCGAGAAAGATTGGTCTAAAATTTTAGAAGAAAAAAAGGTATTTATAGATCTTTTTATTTTTATCATGTATTATTATTAACATTATTGAATTTCCTTATCAAAAATTTGTGTTTGAAATCTGCAATTCATTTACACATTTAAAAAATTAAGTTTAAAAAAAATTATTTAAGTGTATTGATTTTTTAATTATATTGCTTTAATTTCAATGCAAACTAAATTAGTTTGAGTTTTTGACTGACTTGCCAAGTCTACTGAAGACTTCTGATTTTTGCGTATTTTCGACATTCGTGATTTTGTAATATAATTTTAAATGTCCTGTTATTTTAAATTAATGATAAGAGTTGCAAACATGTCTTTCTCGTCTTTTATTAGTAGCATTGGTTTCATAAACTTTTTTTTTCTAACTGCTGACTTACCAAATGCTATATACTAAATACTTATTTATGTCAAAGGAAAAAAAAAGTTTCATGTTGAACTTGTTTAGATAAATGTAATTTAAATAACTTTAGTTTTGTCAGTTTTAGTTTGTTTTAAGTATAATGTTGTTATATATATATATATATATATATATATATATATATATATATATAAATTTGCAATTTAAAATGAAATTCCTAATTTAAATTAATTAAAATTGTTTTGAGCTTAAAGTCCAACTGATCATTGTCGATTCGATTTTGTTGCTATAGAAACATCTGGCTGTTATTTTTTAATATGCTTAAATGTATGAAAATAATTTTTCTCAATAATATCAATCCTTATATATATTATAAATGTGAAAGTGTGTCCGAAAATTGGAATGAACTTGGCTTCAAAACGGATGGATTAATGTCTTTGAATTTTTCTATATAGAGAGAATATTGGTCTGAAATGAACATAGGCTAATTTTTATTTATATAATTCAAATATTTTTCTTAAGAATTCAACATTTCACTATTTTTCATACAGAATAAATTGAAAAATTTTCCATAATATTTAATCATCTTTCTTTTTTCGTTGCCAAAAAATAAAAAATCCGGAATAATCATTTCCCTTCTGTAATTAATTTTCAACTGAAAGATTTTCACGTGATAAAACAAAATGAAATAAATAAATGGACCGTATTCTGTTTTTCGGTTTGAGGTTAAAAACCGCTATTTTACCAATTGTGACGTCAGAGGAGTACTGTTTTTCTTCTTATATCACACAGACGATTATATAAAATTTCTTTTACACTTAGAAGACTTCACAAGAATACAACCTCACACTTTACAAGAATATAAATATTTTAGTAATTTTCCCAGATATTAATCCGCAATAAAAATGAACCTTTTTCTTTCTTTCGGTTTGAGGCTATAAAATTCAACTTTTTACCAATTGTGACGTCATAGGAATACTTTCCATTAAGAATTTTAAAAATATCAATGTAATGTCATATCTGAAACAAAGTACAAGTTTTCAAATTTTCTAAAATTCTGTTTTTTTTTTTTTCGTTTTATGGAAACTACCCCCTTTTTGACATTTTCTAACATGATCTAAAAGTTTTTACGACTTCAACCTGTCTGTATACCGGATGCCGAGTGCCTGGGGTCTGCCGTCTGTTTGTCCGTGTTTCAACTTGAGTAAATATAGTGGGATTCATACGAAAATAACATATGTTATTGAGATTTTCCATAGCATGTGCGGCATTGAAAATGAACCAGGTAGCAATTATAGCTGAATCACAGGAGCACTCAAAAGGAGACTTTACATTATGGTCTACAGCGAAAAAATCATTTGTTGTGTATTTTGATAATGTTACATAATTTTAAATGTAATGAAATTTACATGCATTTTTAAGGTTCACAAGAACATGGTTATTATCGAATATGTTAAGTATAGTACTTATAGTGTGCGTACAGGGAGCTCAAAAGCATTTCAATATATCATGGTCTGTGAAGAAAATCCGTTTGCAGTGTATTTTAATAATGTTATTTTATTAAGGTTATTTTAATAATATTGAAATTGATATCAGTTTCTGAAGTGCACTAAAACAGGATTTCTGTAAAAAATGGGGTGAAAAGTTTTAACATTCATTTACAAGATCACAGAAAAATGTTCGGTAATATAATAGTCTACGGGAAAAAAATATTCCCAGCGTATTTTACTTGCGTTACACTATTTCAAACATGATGAAATTGGTATACTGAGATAATCAATACAATGATAAATACTGAAATTTACTGCAATATGCTTGCAGTAAAGTATGATTTGCATCACATTTGTTGTTCATTTACAGAGACGAATAAAAGATTTTGGACCTGTGTCCAGATCTCAGATATTGTATCCAAAGTATGGTCTATTAGAAAAGATTGTTGAAGAGCTTTTTCAATTATCGTATGTATTTTAAGGAAAACTAATGCATCCTGAAGTTCAGGTGCATTTGGTATAATAAGAGATGTTTGTAGAATTTAAATAAATCATGTATCGGACTATACAATAAACTGGATATATGGTCACCTGTGCAATAGCGATTCCCGGAAATATGAATTCAATAATTTGAATCGGGTTTTTCGCTTGAATAATTTAAGCTAAAAATGTGTCGTATAAATATTTCAACATAATATACAGGACTGTACAAAAGAATTCAAGTACGTTTCTGTCTATTATTAGAAATTGCTAAAGGTGAATTTTAATCTTCGTTATACTTTTTCTAAGCAAAATTTTAACATTCTATTTAGAATATTTACAAACACATAGATCATATACACAGCTGTAGAAAAGAATGGGCCGGCGAAGTTATGTATTATGGAAATGTTGGATACTTTATTTATTACCTAGGTTTAACATGATTTTTCTTTCTTTGATATGGAATTCTGAAATGCACTACAACATGATTTCTGTACAATTGGGGTGTGTTACAGTTGTTCTGCAGTATAAATGGTTGCACTTTCATTTTCGCGATTGTTAATCTAACCCATTTTCCATTTATTTGACTGAGTTCTTTAAGTTCCCTATAAAGAAAAACTACTGCATAGCCTCCTATAAGGTATGTGTTAGTTACATATGTTTTAAATTATTGTTAATGAAATGTTTTGTTTAATTGAAGCGTTTATCTTTTTTTAATGCTACGTGAACGACGTCACGGGTAACAGCTAGTTTTTAATATATATGAAAATATTTTTTCCATTGATAAATAACTACGGCAACAAGCAATATATGTAATGCAATATATATATATATATATATATATATATATATAGGGTAACATCCCCAGTAATTGGAATATTAAGGATTTGTTTTTAAACTTACTTTTATTTTCATTACCAAGAAATAAAATACTTGCTTAGAAATATTTTTAAATCAAAGAGTGCATATCTGTGCATCTATTTTGCCCACTAAAAGCAAAAATATTTGAAAAAGTATTTATATAAAAATATATTTATAAAAAGTTGTTGTAATCACCAGTAATTGACACTTAGACTTTTACACAATTAAAGTAACCTTTTTCAACTAAACAAAACTGTTCCCAATTAAAATTTAAAATATCTTACAAATCAGATAATAATAAATTGAAATGCATGCTTTTCTTAAGTCAGAGAAGAAGCATTTGCAACAAAAATGGCTAATTTGATATAAGCCATAATTGTTTCACTTTCCTAGGCACTATTGTCATTTAGTAGCATAAATCAAAGTTATAATCTCTGTAAAGTAAATGAGCATATAACTGGTATATGGTCTTGCATTTTTAAAAGACTGGATATAAATCTTATTTTAGGACATTTTGTAGGATGTGCCAATCACTGGTGCCTGCCAATTACTGGGGATGTTATCCTATAATATATTAAACTCTCTCATTGTTTATGTTTAAATTCATTATATACCATTTACATGCATTATAAAAATTCAACAGTTTTCAGTTGTATTAAAATTGTTTACTTATGGCGACAAAAAGTGCTGCTTACCAAATCGCGTGACATTTTCATCTTTTCATGCCAAATATTAGAAAGTATTTTAATTTTTTACAGATTTTCTACTGTAATTATGCCATTAATTTTGATTGATCCTTTATTGCATACATAAGTAGTTTAAATAGCATTTCTTTCAAAACATTCTGAGTATGCCCAGTATGGAGACCTTCCTTGTAAGCTGTATATCAAGGCATAATAATATTTTTAAAAAAAAAAAATCTAAACTTGCATGTAACACATTAATTTGCAGAAAAACAAATCCTGATTTTGCACTTACTTCCCCCCCCCCCCCCTGTATTATTCAGATAAAGCTCTCTTTCATCATTTTAAAATAATTAAAAGTATAAAAAAAATTTCTTTTTTTGCAATTTATTTATTTATTTTTCTTGTTTTTGTTTCAGCTTTTAATTATTATTATTGTTTCATTTCAGAAATGTGCTGAAAGTGCTGTAATGTTATGAAAATAGAATGAAGTCTTCCTTAATGCCATACAAACTGCCATTGTTTTAAATCTTAACATTAAAATATTCTAATTTATAATCATGTTGATTTGTTTATAATTAAACATTTATCTTATTACCAAAAGAAAAGGGAAATTTATTACATGAGATTATTTATCTAAAAATAATTATTATTGTTGTCTTTTAATTATCAGTATTAATGATGTTCTAGTCATTATGTGACTTTTCAATTTATACAGAATATTTTTGCAGAATATTTATACAAAATAAAATTTAATTTTACACTTTAGAGTGTTTTAATTTTTAATATGCATAATTTATTTTATTTTTTAATGACACTTATTGCATTTTGCTACAAAAGTATCATAACTCAAAAAACTTTGTTTTTCTGAAAATCTGAAAAACTGTTTCAGTTATAATGGGTTAAATGGGCATGTTACAAACCCAACTACTGCCTTGTTGCTAGATTTTAAGTGCACCATCTTTTATTTTAGGAGATTGATAGAGGAATAAAAACCATGTAGAAAGGCAGTCATAAATCATTAAGCATAATTTTTGAGTTGTGACACTTTTGTAGCAAGGGTGAGATAAATTGATAGTGTTATCTTCATTATTATTATTATTTTATTTTATTTTAATCAAGTGAAAACTATTTTGAAAAAATAAATATGTATTTTTTTTTTAATATATATGCACAGTACCTATACATTTACTTTAATATAATTTTTTTAATTAATATTTTTGTGAAGCAACACCTTAATGTATTAAAATTTGAAAAGATAACTTCCAATATTGTCAACCTTTCTCTAAAGCACAACTCTCTAATCTTTTATGTCCTGACGATACTTTAAAGTACCATTAAAATAACTTATTATAAAATTCCTTTAATACATTTATTAGAAGCAATACAGCATAGAATGTGTTATACATGGTTGCTACACAACCTGGAAAACCTAGATAACCTGGAAAAGTCAGAGAATTGGGGAATCAGCCAAATAAATCATGGAATTTGTTAAACTTTCATAGTGATCTCTAAGAGAGTTTGATCGTTGTGTGGCCAGAAATGAGAATCTTCCATGATTTGGCAAACTGCACATTTAAAAATAGAAAAAAAAAAAAAAAAAAAAAAAAAAAAAAAAATCAGCTACCTCTTTTTTTTTCCAAAAATTTTCTTTTTTATCCTCCACATTTGTATTTATATTAGTGTCATTATTTCAGATTTTAAAGCTTTTTCGAGCCGTTATTTTCATGTAATAATAAGTAATTATCACAAACTTCCATCTTACCACTCTGTTTGCTCTTCCCTTTTGACTCCAGTTGAAAATATGTTTTAATTAGGCAACGATTTTGAGATATACTGGTTAACAAAATTAATATTTGTAAACTCGGTGCACAAATATTTTGTCGCAAGTTTGTACAATTTGTAGGAAGCTTTCATTCAAAGCTTGCAATCATAATTATTAAAGAAAGCGATTCCAGTTGTAAACTTCAAAACAAGATTGTTATTGATTTGGGAGAGGAAATGAGATAAAAAGCTTTAGCTCAGAGATTTTAAGCAACTCTATTTAAGAAATTTTAGTGTTTTTTGAGTAAAAACCATTTTTTTATCCTCAGCGTGTCCACTTCACGCTACACGGCTAGACTGGAATTTTCTTGAAATACACCTGGAAAAGTCATTGAAATTCATTCTCCCATATGAGTTGCAACCCTAGATAGCTTACTTTATTTTAAAAGTATTATTGGCTCCACAAAACAGAAATCTGTTTACAAGGATGATTTATTTTTTGCTTGCATCTGTTCTTTCTTGACATCCCAGTAGCCGAAAATTCTGTGTGACAGATAGAAAGTGTGTGTGACGGATAGATACTGTCTGGCTGCAGTAAGAAAAACTCTAGAACCGGTCTCAGGTTCGTTCTGTTGCCAAGGTAACTGGTGAGTCGACTTTATTTTAGGGAAGTCCAGCATTTCCTTTTCTCCCATTCAACCAATCAATCCACAAATAAGCAGTCTTTTTTTTTTTTTTTTTTTTTTTTTTTTTTGTCCAATGGATGAAGTTTTCTCCCTACAAGTTTGGAAGCAGGGAACCTACTCAGGGTTTTTTTTTTTTTTTTTTAATCTCAGTCAGACAGTACTTCAGTGACAAAAAGTAATCTGCTGATAAAATATTTTTACAATTGAAATGTAATTAATCAGACAATCACTTACCTGTAACTTTTTAGGAATTATATATATATATATATTTAATATTTATGAGTGGATTTTACACTGTGATTACTATATGAATAATGAGCTAAGCTCAGAATATTTATACAGCTGCTAAAACAGTGTACAATGGAAACAATACAAAAAGTTGAAAATCTATATGACATTTAAAATTTGCATGGCATTTAAACATTAAAAACGATGTTAAATTTTCCCGACAGTTTCAACCAAAGCTCCAAAACACTTGGCCATTTTCAAGGAATACTAAGGATACACTGACTAGGGTATACTCTCCAACTCGACAAGAAATGGAGGGAAAATCAAAAACGCAAGATTAAAAAATTCTCTCTTTTGCCCCTTGCATTTTCCCTGTATCTCTCATTGAGTTGGAGAGTATACTTTTGCCAGTGTATCTTTAGTATTCCTTGAAAATGGGCAAATGTTTTGGTTAAAACTGTTGGATTGTTTTTAATATTTAAACCTCACATATATTTTAAATGTCATGCAGATTTTTAACTTTTTCTATTATTTCCATCATACACTGTTTTAGCAATTGTATAACAGCTTATTATTCATATTATAAATTTTTATTAATAATAATCTCAACTTTTTGTATTAAGTAATGGAGAGCTAAACATAATATGAAGCAAAATAAAGGTTAGATGAAAAAGAATTTATAAAAGAGAAAAAAAAAAATCTGTGATGCTCGTCTCAAACTTTCTGCTACCAAGTTTGATGTTGAAAGATTTTGGGAACGTTTGTTCGTAAATATTTCTTTTGTGAAAATATTATATTTTTACATTTCCTAATTCTGCATTCTTAAGATAAATAAATGAATAAAAAGTTTGAGTGAAGTTATAAATGTTACACAAAATCTCTATAAATTCAAATTTAATTGGCAAAATCCTTCTAAAATTTGTTAAATGATTGTATAAATGTTCTAATGTAGTTTAAAAAAATTCATAAAGTGCCTTAGAAGATGAAATTTTCATGAATTTATAACTTGGGACATAAAGTGTGAAATATCAGGAAGAGGGTGAGAGATTACATAAAATGATCTAAAAAGTGAAAAAAAAAAAAAAAAAAATTGATGGTAGCAGTTTGAATTTTGAAAATCTCACTTGTCTTTGCCCCCCCCCCTTTTTTTTAAAAAAAAAAATTAATAACTGATTTTGGTGCATAATTTTAGACATACAGGTATCCTTCTGCTAATTCTTCTAACCCTGCAACCAGCAGTTTCTTCAGAACATAATACAAACAAACATCTATTTTATTTATTTATATATTTTTCAATTGGGTGTTAAACTTAATTAAAAAAGTTTTTTAGTGACAATGAATGCTTATTTTAAAACAAATAAGTTCCTGTTATTCAAAATATTGTTTATTGTTGACTGTATTTTTTCCCATTTTCTCTGAAACTTGGATCATTTGGTGATAGGTAGACTTGTCTTTTGAGAATATTTATGAATTATGCATTTTTAGATATCTTCAAAGCAACTGAAGTGCTTGTTAGAACGCTGATCTTGCATAAATCAAAACAAGTGATAATCTGAATGACCAAGGTTTGGAGGCTATGCATATGTAATGTTATCATTTTAGAAAGAAGATCTGTTACATGATATCATAAGTTATCTCAGTGGGAGATAGGGGGTTTATCTCTTTATATCGTTATCATTGCTGATTCACCTAAAATTTTCTTTTTTATTTGTAACTTGGTCTTTACATCAAAATAGTATATTCATTACAACTATCTTTTTTTTTTAGTCTGTTACTTATTTTTATGAAAATACAAAATATTTCTAAAATGTGAAAAACTCTATTGTTTGTGATTCGTATTCTTGTATGCATGTATAGTATGCTGTTCGACAATCATGTATGAAGTGTGTTTGAAATGATACTTGTGTTTGCTGATAAATGAAAGAGAAAGAATCTTGTCCATCTGTTTTGTTGATAAATTCTTCTGTCCCCATCTCATACTGGAATGTTGCAAGAAGATATTATTACTTTTCAATGCATTGTGTAACTATTAATATTACTTCTTTTAAATGTTACTTGATATAAAGTTATTTCATATATAAAGAGACATTTTATTGACTTCTCTTCATTTGAATCAAAAAAGTATGCAAAAAATAATTGTATCTGTATTTGTATTTCACTACAAGCAAATTCCAACAATCTAAAGAATTTTCTTACATTGATAAAATGATAACAATATCATTACTGGGGAAGGGGGGGGGGGAATTCAAGGAATGATAATGTATAATATGAGGTGAGAGGATCTAAAATTTCCAAAAAGTTGATAACATTATATATGCACAGCTCCTTGGGGAATATCCAGGATTCTTGCTACTGCATGCCATTGCACCAAATTGCTCTATTTGGCAAGTAAAAGAATAATCACACATGCCAAATTGTGAATGATCAATTTCTACTCGTGTATGCATGTGAAAAAACATTGGAGATTCTTAAATGCATTGATGTCTCTCTTAAATGTTTAATCTCATCATGCCATTTACATTTTTTTGTTTATAGAGATATTGATACACCAATTTCTTTTAAACAGGGATGCCACTTTTCCGCTTTTTGGCGGATTTCCGCTTTTTTTAATTTTTAAGAATTCGCAATTTTTGTTAAGCGATCACGAGATAAAATAACGATTTTCGTCGAACGATCGCGAAATAAAACAGCCTTTTCCATCAAACGATCGCGAAATACAATAACCTTTTTCGTCAAGCGATCGCGAAATATAACATCGATTTTCGTTAAAAAATCGGGGGAAAAAACCCGGCTATTTTCATCAAACAGTCGCGATATAAAGCAGCAATTTTCATCAAACAGTCGCGATATAAAGCAGCAATTTTCATCAAACGGTCGCGATATAAAGCAGCAATTTTCATCAAACGGTCGCGATATAAAGCAGCAATTTTCATCAAACGGTCGCGAAACGAAACGGTGATTTTCTTGAAACGATCGCAATGTGAAACGGCGATTTTTGTCAAACGATCGCAATGTGAAACGGCGATTTTTGTCAAACGATCGCAATGTGAAACGGCGATTTTTGTCAAACGATCGCTAAATAAAACGGAGATTTTCGTCAAACGATCGCGATATAAAACGGCGATTTTCGTCAAACGATCGCGATATAAAACGGCGATTTTCGTCAAACGATCGCGATATAAAACGGCGATTTTCGTCAGACGATCGCGGAACGAAACGGTGATTTTTGTCAAAGGATCGCGATGTGAAACGATGATTTTTGTCAAACGATCGTGATGTGAAACGGCGATTTTCGTCAAACGATCGCGATGTGGAACGATGATTTTCGTCAAGCGATCATGATGTGAAACGGCTATTTTCGTCAAACGATCGCTAAATAAAACGACGATTTTCGTCAAACGATCGTGATATGAAACGGCGATTTTCGTCAAACGATCGCGAAACGAAGCGGTGATTTTTCTGAAACGATCGCAATGTGAAACGACGATTTTTGTCAAAAGATCACGATGTGGAACGATGATTTTCATCAAACGATCATGATGTGAAACGGCGATTTTCGTCAAACGATCGCTAAATAAAACGGTGATTTTCGCCAAACGATCATGAAATAAAACAGTTATTTTCGTCAAATAAGAAAAACAACCTGCAAAATTTTGCTATTCACTCGTGGAATAATCATTGAATCTATTGCTGGGTTACTTGAATTGGTTTAAAATGATGCGATACATAAAATTCTTCACTGAATCTGTTGCTGGGTTACCTTAATTGATGTAAAATACTGTGAACTAAAGAAAAATCATTTTAACTTACTCTTATAAATTAAAAGTTTACAACAAAAGAAAAGCTGTAATTCTTTTATTTAGTTTATTATAAACAATATAATTTTCAAAATTCACACATAAAGTTGTGAAAAATGTCGTAAATTTTACTTTACGCATAATTTCCTCTTTTTTGCTATTTTCTGAGTGGCATCCCTGTTTAAAAACAGCCAAACACAGAAATGATTATGTAATACATGATTAATTATTACAGTTCATCATTATGTACCGGCTTTGTGCCGATAAAGACACAAAATTACTCGCATCAAGTGCCAAATAGAGTAAAATTTTGTTTCAATGCAGCTTTGATATTAGCCATTTACCATATTTAACAACTGTATGCAAAGTAATCATTGACCAGTCAAATTTTTCTATCGAGTCAAAATCTTCAAACAATTTTTATCGTATATCTTTCACTATTTTATCAATGATAGTTATTTTAAATTTTTACTTACACTACTAAAAGAATGTTTGAAGCATTCATGCATTTAGAGCTAGGAGACATTTAGAATGTTCTTATTTATAGCAGCTTTTGTAGAATATAGTCAAATTTCTATTTTATAAACAGTTATAAAAAATTGGATATTTTCAGAACATTGAAAAGAAAAGGATACAATAACTGGTTAATGATGCATTTTTCAGTGTTTCACACCAAATTATTTTGCTAGCATTTCTTTTTATTTGGTGACTATTTTTTATTTCATAGTCACCAAATTGCTAATGTTGGTAGCCAGCAAGAATTCTGGGAATATCGTAGGTGGGGTTGCAATCCCATTCAAACAGCTATAGCATTTTCTTCATCATTCATGAGATAGGGAGCTGAGTGTTTTGTGCTGGAAAATCATTTTGTTATATCTTCTGGCATATACAGTTTGTTTTGCTTTTACTTGTCATTTCAGCTGCACAAGTTGCAGGGTTCATACTCATCAGGGGAATATGGGATTCCTGGGAAAATCAGGGGATGAATTTTAGATGACTACAAAAAAATTTCCAAACCTATGAAAACCTGCCAAATTCTGGAAAATTGGGGATAATTGTTACTGTTTGTGTGCTTTATTATCATATGTAATATCAAAATGTTGTTTATTGTTGATATGGAAAAATTTTACATTCCACAAAATACATCAGGGGATTCTCAGAGGATTGGAATACAAGTATGAACTCTGAGTTGTCATTAACCATCTAAAGTCAGGATTTAACCAATTTTTAGCTCTGAATAGACAACCCCATTCTGATCGAACCAAATATTCACACCTCAAATGAACAATAACAATTCACCTTTGCTGTTTATGTGAATGTTTGCCCACTATCATTTTCTGTGCTTGTTATTATCGTAATGTACCTGTTTGTTATTCACAGTAGTGATACAATGAAAAAAAAACTTTTCTTTACTATTAAAGCTACAATTCACATGTGTAAGTCTTTTGTTGTTTTCAAATGCTTTTGATCATATTTGTGAATAAGAACCTAGAAGGTCTCAAATGTTCAATATAAACAGCATCATTGTACATAGAACTTCAAAAATTCATCAAAATTAAATCTAAAAATACAATATTTGCAATCTACTTTTTTTCCAAAGGTATATTTTAATTTTGATGTGTATTATTGACAATACTTTTTACACTGACAATTTTTTTTTTCATTATGCTCCTGCCACTGAAATGTGTGCATGGCCCTGAGATTGAATAGCAAAATTAAGGTTGGTCCGGCAGAATTAGGACAATTTTTTTAATGGACAAGGTGACAAGAATTAAGTGGACTAACCGTTCCAATATAAATATACAAATAAAATCAATAAAATATGAACCATTTTTAAACGATATTACTTTCATGAAAAAAAAAAAAAGTATAAATATGCTGCACAAGCTGATGTTAGCTTCACAAAGTCAATTTAGAAATATAACATGACCAGCATAAAGCTCGGCAATGGATAATTACAAATGTCTGAGTCTGTGCTTAATTTTTTCAGCAGATCTGGAATCAAGCTTACTTTTTTTTCTGCTCTTCGAACTGTATTGGACCAGACACATTCGGTTCCTGGGTGTGTCAGGCATGCAATATGTTTTTTAAAAATAGAAATAGTGATAATCAACTTCTGTTAACAGAATCGTTGGAAAAAATACCTTAAAGTGGTCTCAAGAACACAAAACTGTCTGAAATATTTTCTGACTTATTTTTAATTATAAAGGCATGAAGCTGCCAGACCTGTCTATTGAAGCTATTTGGAATGGAATCATTTTCCATTGTTTGATAAATAAATTACTTATAAAGTTTTACACAACTCTTGTCACATTGCAATAGGCTCTTTTTCTGTACTGTGTTATCGTTTGGAGATTTGATTCAAATTTCCAACTTTGACAGTATTTTCTGAAAAATCTTTTGTCTCTATCAAAAATGGAAAACACCATTTGCTTATATAGTTTGCGATTGAGAACACCTACCAATTTTATGCATTTCTAAACCAAAATGAATTCATATATCTTAGGTTGATGGTCAACAGTACATTTCAATTTTTGACAAATCGGCATATTTGTATATTTTACTATGAAAATATGATATACAGTGGCAGCTCTTCTATTGGCACATATGAGCATATGAATCCTGAAAGAAAAATTGAGAAATAGTTTAGCAAATTAAATTAATTATAATAAAATTTCTAATTTTTTATATGAGTATTATTCATATATAATATTCATGTATTCATTATAAAAATATACACGAGGAATAACTCCAAAACTCCAGATATATAAACAAAATAGTACGTCATATATTTTTGCGAAGATTTTTTTCTGGAATCCCATAAGGGACTGTCAACAAATTGAAAAAGAACGAAGATCTTTTGGATAACCCTGTCAAAACTAATGTAGCAAAAGCATACAAACTGCAGATTATGGTTAAGTGGCTTATGGTAATAAACTGTGTTCATTTTTATGCGGATAGCATGTATACTAGTAGAGAAATTAAGGTTTTTATAAAAACGGTCCCAAAATTGCCAAGTTTTTTGCTTATAATTTGCAAAGTTCTTAATAAAAAACAATCTTCTTTTCGGAAAATATGAGAAACAACATTGTACATAATTCCCTGCTATCAAAATTCAGAAATATTAATAATTGTATGAAAAACAAGCAGGTTTACTAAATAAATTTTCACTGCGCATGCGTCAACTCTATAAAAATTTCATTTACATATTGTGTTAGCTAAATGTATAGAGAAAATTTTGTTAAAGTTTTAAAATCATAGCTTGAAAATTCTGAAAATTATCGTCGGAAGAATAAGATCAAAATTCGATATTCTAAAAATGAAACAAAAAAATGAGGGCTGTATCCATATTCCATTGATTAGTGTCTACACAATATTGCACATCTTACTAATATTTGGATACAGCTCATTTTTTTTGTTTCATTTTGGGAATATCGGATTTTGATCTTATTCTGTCGACAATAATTTTCAAACTGTGATTTTGAAACTTTAAACTGCTCTATACATTTAGCTAACACAAATGAAATTTTTATAGAATTAACGCATGCACAGTGAAAAATTATTTAGTAAAGCTACTCATTTTTGATATAATTACTAATATACTTTAATTTTTATTACAGGATATTATGTACAATGTCATTTCTCATATTTTCTGAAAAGAACATTGTTTTTTACTAAGAACTTCGCAAATTATAAGTGCAAAATTTGGAACAATTTTTATAAAAACCTTAATTTCTCTACGAGTATACATGTTATCCGCATAAAAATGAACACAGTTTACTACCATAAGCCACTTAATCATAATCTGCAGTTTGAACGCTTTTACTACATTAGTTTTGACAGGGTTATTCAAAAGATCCTCGTTCTTTTTCAATTTGTTGACGGTCCCCTATGGGATCTCGGGGGAAAAAAATCTTTGTGAAAATATATAACTTGTACTATTTTGTTTATATATCTGAAGTTTCAGAGTTATTTCTCATGTATATTTTTAGACATTTAACAAAATGTCTAAAATTGCAAGTGTCAAGATCTTTTTTGCGGTGACTATATTCTGCAGTACTGTTTTACTGTATTCAGCTCAAAAAAATGCTCTTCAAAAGGTGAAGATTCAGCATTAAATTTTATTATCTGTACAAGCATCGAGTTACATGAATATTTTTGCTTTGTAAAATTTAATGTTATCTTTTTGTTTTCTTGTTCACATAGTTCATTTTGACTGTATTGTGGTTCAAGCATGTATACTTAAAAGTGCATGGGTGTTAGGTCCATTTTATACCTGGACTAAAATACTGTGAGACTTCTTTGTTTGCATTTTTTTCTCTTAATATTTTTTGAAGATCTGTCCAAATATAAATTGCATTAGTAATGGAACTTATTATTTTAGATATTATCCAGGACAACTGCAATAGAATTTAACAGTTCAAACATATCTTCAACATTTCTTTTTAAAATTAAAATTAGACAGACATGAGCTTTTGAATATTTTTATCAATACCATTATTATTTTCTACACAAATTTTAAGTAAAGTGGGGCAATTTTTAAGGTAAACATCTAAAGCATTTGAAAATGAATTGCACCTAGTATTATAAGGAAAAGCTAATTTGACAGCATTTACATTGCATGCAATTTTTACATTTGGAACTTGAACATGTTCTTGATGTATTTCTTATTCCTACAAATGAAAACCAGATTATAATTTTCTTTCTTCTAGTTTTAGGCATTCTTTTATTTCAATATATATAAGTAGCTTTCTTAAAATAAAATACTATACAAAGTAACTAGAACAGAAAAAAAAATGTAAAAACTGCCAATCCAATCTAAGAAAAACAAAATCTTACTAAAACCAATAGCTATGGAACAGAGAAAATCCAGAGCCAATCATTCATTAGCATACAGAATAAGAGTAACTAATTGAAAGAATGACTTATGATTGTGTCATCATTGATATATGATGCAATCCTTAGTAAATCATAATCAAGCTATTTAAGCAGTAAAATTGCATTTGTGGCAGGAATATGCCATTTTTTAAAAATAAAAGGTTTAAAAAAGAATTAAAACTAACCACCTTTTTTCATCCTCCACAGTTCACTATAGAAAAATTAGTTTGTCATGTCAATTTATAGCTAGTAAGAAAAATTAGATTGATTAAAGATGTTTGTCACTTTAAAAATTTATTAATTTGTCTTAAGTTTTGCTTGTAGCTGCTGCATAGCTTGGATTTTGCACATTTTAATAATGTGTAAAATAAATGAAAACATTAGGGAAAAGGGAAAAAAACAGCATGATTAAAAGAAAAAAAACACTTGGTTTAAACAACAAACAACCCTGGAATGAAATATAAAATATAAAATTTTTAAAAGCAAAAGTTTGTTTAAAACATATTTAAAACGCTCAAATAATTCAGAAGAAATCCATATTGTTTGATTTTCCAAACACTCATTAGATAGTGCCAAAAAAGGATGTTAACTTTTATTAAAATTAAAAATAAAAAATAAAAAACCTTTCAATTCCTGAATAAATCTTCTAATGTTGTTGTTGTTTATTATTGTCAATTATCTGCACGAGGGATATGGGCCTTAGGGGAATGCCCTCAATGGGGGTCTTTCTAAGGGATCCTAATCCGTATTTATGCAAGGTTTGACGAAAACCATGGAAAACTCCGAACGGTTAGGCCGATGGGCGCAGTTGAGTTTGAACTTCTCTTCTATCAGTTTCGAAAGTAGAACCTCTGTCACTGGTGGGGCAAATTTTTTAAGGAGAAAAAATTTGCTATATTATTTTTAAAAAAATGGCCAGTAGATGGCAACAGCAAATAAAAATAGAATTGAATTTTTGGAGATCTAGATTTAAATAAAAAAATTTTATGTCTGGGGGGGGGAAAAAAAGATATTTCAAGAATTAGCGCTACACAAACAGTTAAAATAAGTCTTTAAAATGCCCCTAAAACAAGAATGAAATCCATTAAAAAAATAATAATAATAATAATAATAATCAAAGTTTTAAAGTTCCACCTGAGAGCTTCGAACCTACAATTTTCTGCATGGACGAGAAACGCTTTACCACTACACTATGGGAACTTTAAATTTGCTGACATTAAAATTATGTTTTAAAGTCGAAAAAGAAAATCATTTAATTAAAATAGTTTAAGACTTTTAAAAATTTTATGATTTTTGGTATGACAGGAGGTGTTTAGCTCTATTAAATAAATAAATAAAATCAAGTCTGTAACTTAAATAGTTTCCCAGTAGGAGACTGTGATGGACAGATAGAGAGGCAAGACTATGAGGGTTTTGTGAGATGAATGAAACTCTAAAAAGCTAACTTTAAAATAATGGATTTTTTAATATGTGTTAAGAGTAGTAAATAGGGGGAATTGCATCATTTTTAAATTATTGTCCAAATAATATCATTGTCAAATAGTTTTAAACCATATTTACTCGAGGCATTTATTCCATATTTCGAGATGATCTTTTTAAATATTATTGCCAATTCTAAGATGGTGCAAATAATATTTCCTGTCAAATGAATATATATACAGTCGTCCCCGCATAAACGAATATTGACGGTTCCAGAAAAAATGTTCGATTAAGCGGGGTATTTCATTAACCGGGGAGGCATATAAATGTAATATTTAAGGTGTAATAAAATGACAAAATTATTAAATACAGTATATTTAATTACTAGAGTAAGAAAATCATTAAAAACTTTAATAGAACAATGAAACTGAATTAAAAAGAAAATAATTCAAGTAAATACACATCATTTGGTTTACATTACATTTTATGCAGATTGTGTGAATTCGGTCCAAATTTTGTTATTAGAATTTAATTTACGTAATTTATACAGGTTTAAAAAATAGATGAAAGTGGTTTATGTGAAATTTTAGAGTAAAAAATGGACTAGTTATTTTTCGAATGGTATCATAATTACCATATTGAGCCTCTAACTGATAACACATTACTATTAAGGGGCTACTTCAGTCACGCGAAAGGATTTGCTCGCTAATCTTATACTATAATGCGAGCAAAAATTGTGTGTGTGTGTGTGTGGGTAAATTTTATCTCAAAAACGGGTCTAACGATTTTCGCAAAAATTTGGATTTTACCATTTTCGGGCACGAGAAGACCATTGGGCTAGGTCCCATGTTCGGGAAAATTCGATTACTGGGTCATTTTGGGTCACAATGGGTCAGGATCAAGCTATTTATATCTAGAGAACGGCTGGATCGATTTTAAGGCAATTTTGTATCCAATCATTTTTTGGCACGAGAAAACTATTGGGCTGGGTCACATGTTCGAAAAATTTCGATTAGTGGGTCATTTTGGGGTCATTATGGGTCAAGCCATTTTATCTAAAAAACGGCTCTAACGATTTTGACCAAATTTTATATTGTATCGCTTTGGATTACAAGAAGACCATTGGGTTAGGTAACATGTTCGAGAAAATTCGGTTAGTGGGTCATTTTTGGGGTCATTGTGGGTCATGCTATTTTTATCTAGAGATCTTCTGACGCAATTTTGACTAAAAATTGCATTCTATGGTTTTCGGGTACAAGAAAAACATTGGGCTAGGTTACATGTTCGAGAAAAAAATTTAATGGGTCATTAAGGGTCTGGGTCAAGCTATTTATATTTAAAGAACGACGTGATCGATTATAACGAAATTTTGTATGTAACAGTTTTTTGACATGAGAAAACTCATGGGCTAAATCACATGTTTGAGAGATTTCGACTATGAGGGTCATTTGTGAGTCATGATGGGTCATAATGGGTCATGGTCAAGCTATATCTAAAGAACAGGTGGATCGATTTTAATGAAATTTTGTATGCAACATTTTTTTGGCACGATAAAATCATTGGACTAGGTTAAATGTTCGAAAAAATTCGATTAATGGGTCATTTTGGGTCGAAATTTTGTATGTAACAGTTTTTTGACATGAGAAAACTAATGGGCTAAATCACATGTTTGAGAGATTTCGACTATGAGGGTCATTTGTGGGTCATGATGGGTCATAATGGGTCATGGTCAAGCTATATCCAAAGAACAGGTGGATCGATTTTAATGAAATTTTGTATGCAACATTTTTTTGGCACGATAAAATCATTGGACTAGGTTACATGTTCGAAAAATTTCGATTAATGGGCCATTTTGGATCAGAAAGGGTCTGGGTCAAGCTATATATAATTAAACAACGGCAGGATCAAGTTTAACGAAATTCTGTATGTAACAATTTTTAGAAACGAGAAAACTAATGGACTAAGTCACATATTCGAGAGCTTTCGATTATAAGGGTAATTTGTGGGTCTTAATGGGTCAAGGTCAAGCTATATCTAAAGAATAGGTGGGTCAATTTTAACGAAATTTTGTATACAGCGTATTTTTGGCATGAAGAAATCATTGTGGTAGGTCACATGTTCGAGAAATTTCGATTAGTGGGCCACTTTTGGGTCATTCTAATTTTATCTAGACAACGTTTCGCGCAATTTTGACTAAATTTTGTATTTTATCGTTTTCGGACACAAGAAAATCATTGGGTTATGACAGATTTTTGAGGAAATTCGATCAATGGGTCATTTTGGATCATAAGGGGTCAGGGTCAAACTAACTATATCTAAAAAACGGCTCAATCGATTTTATCTAAATTTTGTATCTAATATTTTTCGGCATGCTAAAACTAATAAGCTAGGTCACACGTTCGAGAGATTTCTATTATAAGGGTCATTTGTTGGTCATGATGGGTCATGCTAATTTTATATAGAAAATGGTACTCACCATTTTGACTATACTTTGTATTATATCGTTTTTGAGCAAGAGAAAACCATTTGGATGGACACATGCTCGCGAAAATTTTATTAGTGGGTCATTTTGGGTCTTAATGAGCTAGGGTCATTCTAATTATATATAACAACGACTCAATCAATTTTACCTAAATTTTGAAACAAAACGTTTTTTGTTACGAGAAGACTATTGGGCTGAGTCGCATGTTAAACAAAATTATATTAGTGGGTCATTTCGCTTCATTGCTGAATGCTGCCAAGGTAATTTTACCTAAAAAATGGCTTAAACGATTTTGATTCAATTTTACATTCTACTGTTTTTGATTACCTGTAGATGATTGAGCTATGTCACATGCTTGATCAAATTTGATTAGTGGCTCATTTTGGGTAATACGAGTCAGGGTCACGAGAATATGGCAAAAGCCAATAACTTGGTGATATTTGACAAAATACTGCGACATATGGTTAAAAAATCGATTGTAAAAATTACGAAAACCAAAACACGTATTTGGAGCCAAATGAAAGAATGCCTCCAAATTTGGCTATATCTAGCAGAAAATATTGTCGTTCAGAATGTAAAGAATTTTTTTATACATTCTTACGAGGATTCGAGATGCATGGTTAAAACAATCAGAGTCGAGCTAAAAAAGTGATTTAGATCGATGTCCTTTCGTTGTAAATTTTAAAATAAAGTAAAATTTATAAACATGCGCATAAAAACATAGTTTTCTTATTGATTGTTTTTCTAAATAAACATGTTTTACAGTAATAATACCGAGTGAATGACACAGTGAAAATACTATATCGAGTTGAACACAAAGTTAATTTTGACCGAGCTAAGCTCGGTCTCCCCTGCTATAGTTCATTTACTTAACGGAGGCGGGTGAGTTACTCCACTGGCCTTGCTTTCTATGGTGAAAATCAGCGTACTACCGCCTCTCTTCGTTTTTCCCACTACAGTTCCGCTCTGACAGTTCGGTCAATCAGGAGTCGCGAGGAAACATTTTTTGGTGCCAAATTCTCCGTTAAATTTTGTGCATTAGCTCATGTTTTACCCGAGTTTGAGTGATGTTTACTTAATGGATATGCAGTGCTGTAATTGGGTGGGAACGCCGTTCCCAGAAATATTTGGTTTATAACTGTTAATTAAAATATCGTGTACGAGCACTAACTTTCCTTTTATTTTTTTCGAGGAAAACAATAATTATTCTTATTAATTATCATGATAATTATCAAGTTTATTGATACTGGAGATGGAGACTAGAGAAGAGCCTAAAGAGTTAAACAAAACTATAGAGCTATAATAACTAGAATAAATATTTATTATTGTTAAATTTAACCATTATAGTTTCTATCTTGAAAAAAGTCTGTTTTTGTCTAAATGTTTTAAATTGGATTTTGGCTAAGCGAAAATCCGGTACCATCAATATCTATTCTAAGAAAAAATAAGTTCCCACAAATATTTTTTTCCACCTACAGCCAGGGCCTGATTCATGCACGGGCCTCCAGGGCCTTGGCCCTGGGCCCAACAATTTCAGGGGCCCACAAATTATGTGGTTTATTTTTTTCCCTTAATCAATTACTTTTCGAATTATATTATTTTATAAAATATGAAATGTAAAATTTAAATATTCTGAATGACTCAATAAAATTTTTAGAAGCTTTTTAACCCAGGCACTTTTCACCCAAACCACTTTGTCAACTCGTCAAATAATCTTTTTTTTTTTTTTTTTTTTTTTTTTTTGGGAGGGGGGGTGAACGTGTCGCCGAAAATGGATAGGTAGGGGGGCCCAATTTTTAATCAGGCCCTGGGCCCAACTTCAGCTTGATCGGGCTCTGCCTACAGCACTGTGGATATACATTGTGAAACTTATCCTACATTTATTTTCTAAACATCATTAAGTTTGATTTTTTTCGATACATTTAATATTTATTTTTAAAATATCATCCTATAAGATATCTTTTATTTTTTCATTCAAAGGAAGTGTAAATGAACAACATGAGTTTAATCAATCAACTTTTATTAATTATACAGTTTGTAGATAAATAATTTTCCCCTTGTCTATAGCCCCCTCACTCCAACCCCCGTTTTCTCTTTGGAAAAAAATTCTAAGCTTTATGCATTTATAGCTAAATTTTTAATGCTAATTTCTCCGTTAAATTTTGTGCATTAGCCCAAGTTTTACTCGGTTTTGAGTGATATTTATCAATGGATATACATCGGGAAATTTATCCTATATATTTTTTTCTAAACATCATTATGCTTGATTTTTTTTCGACACATTTAATATTTACTTTTAAACTATCATCCTATAAGATATCTTTTATTTTTTCATTCATAGGAAGTGTAAATGAACAACATGAGTTCAATCAATCAACTTTTATAAATTATAGAGTTTATAGATAAATAATTTTCCCCTTGTCTCTAGCCCCCTCACTCCAACCCCCGTTTCCTCCTTGGAAAAAAATTCTAAGCTTTATGCATTTATAGCTAAATTTTTAATGCAGAATCATTAATTTTGTGAAACAATATCAATTTAGAACAGTCGGTGAAAGATAAATTGCCTACTTTAACTAAACTTTTATTTACAACTTAATCATTAATATTTCTTTTTGATTTTGACTTAAATCAGTTTAAACTAAACAACAGGTCAGAGAACAAAAAAGTACACGAGGGTATACTTACATTAAAATTTGTAATAAAATAATTATTTTGTATTTATAGTTTTACTGTATAAAGCATGAAATTTCTATGATGCTTGGTTCGAAATCCTTTATTTTGTTTTTCGATTAATGCAAAGCAAAAAATTTTATCTTTTTTCAAATAATAATCATTAGTTTTATGGTAAATGGAGACTTCGCTAATCGGCAAAAGAAAAATTATGCAAAATGTGTTAATCGGTTGTTGGAAAAATCTTGCTAAATTTGTGATTCAGCTGTCGGTCTTAGTATTATTTATGATACGGATGATCTACATGTGGAATGTATGCCTTAGTGGGGTGTGCTTTCCGTGTGTGTGTGCTTGGGGGAAGATGATATTTTTAAAAGAGGCTAACTCACATTTACGGAAGGTTCAAAAAGATCCACAGAGTACTCTGAACTATTAGGCCGACGAGTGAGTTTTGGATCAAACTCAGCACCTCCCGTCTACCAGCTTAGAGAGAAGAACGTCTTGGCTATTGTTGTAGCCCATTCAGACATTAAAAAAATTTCAGCCTTTTGTGGAGAGGGGGAATGAGATGTAGAGAAATGGAAATTTGTGGAATGTAATAATTGTTTTTTTTAAAGCTCTGGATAGAGTTTTTAAAAGGACTTACTTCTAAAAAGAACTGTTTTTTATGGGTTTATTCTTTTTTATTTTATTTTAAATGTAAAAAATGCCCTTTTCAAAATAGTAGCGCCCTGCCCCTTTTTCAACCTGGGGAAACTCTGTATACATACATACATATATATATATATATATATATATATATATATATATATATATATATAATTAAAGCAAGAAATTTGTGAAAAATGTCCCCATAGACTTAACTATAGAAAAATCCAAAACGCACTCGTCGGCCTAATAATTCAGAGTATTCTGTGACTCTTTTTGAACTTTGCCGTAAATGTGAGTTAAGTTCCTTTAGAAAGATCCCTTCCCTGCGCACACACATGCGAAAAGATTAATACGGATAAAAGGATTCAGAATCAAGCATGTTTTATACAATAAAACTACAAATGTAAAATAATTATTTTATTACAAATTTTATCGTAAATATACGCTCGTGTGCTTTTTTCTTTTTTTGTACCATGGCCTGTTGTTCAGTTTAAACTGATTTAAATTAAATTTAAAAAAAAAACATATTTATGATTAATTTGTTAATAAAAGTTTAGTTAAAGTAGGCAATTTATCTTTCACTGACTGTTCTAAGTTGATATTGTCTCATATAATTATTGACTTTGCATCAAAAATTCAGTTATAAATACATAAAGCATAGAATTTTTTTTTTCCAAAGAGGAAGCAGGAGGGGGGGGGGGGTTATTAACAAGGAGTAAAATTATTTATCTGCAAACTCCATTATTAATAAAAGTTGATTGATTACACTCATGTTGTTCAGTTACACTTCCTTTGAATGAAAAATTAAAAGATGTCTTATAAGATGATATCCTAAAAGTAAATATTAAATGTATCGAAAAAAAATCAAGCATAATGAAGTTTAGAAAAAAATATATAGGATAAATTTCCCGATGTATATCCATTAATAAATATCACTCAAACCCGAGTAAAACTTGGGCTAATGCACAAAATTTAATGGAGAAATTAGCACCAAACGTGTCTTCGCGGCTCCCGACCGAACCGACATAGCGGAACAGCAGTGGGAAAAAAGAAGAGCGGCGCGTGATTTTCACCATAGCAAGCAAGGCCAGTGGAAGAACTCATCCGCCTCCGTTAAGTAAATGAACTATAGTACTAACCCTATAGAATAAATTTATAAGCATATCTCTACCGCATTTCAATATTTTTAAATGATCTTTTTTTGCAATGATGGATGAGATCGATATGTTCAAAGGCCGTCGTCATTTTTAATCTTTTTCAATTTTTATTGTTGATTTTTTTTTTTTTTTTTTATGAAGTTGATTTCAATTTCGGAACTGGTTTTAAAGATGAAAATGTTTCCATTAAAAATACTTGTAAAAAATGAAAAAGTGAAAAAAATGTCCTTTGACAAACAAAAGTAAACAGAATTGAAAGTTGATTGAAATTACTGTCCAATTTATTTCATCATTTTAAAAATTTATTCGAAAAAAAAAGAACAAGGAAAGAAGCTCACTTGACCCCCCCTGTACTCTTGCCAGGCGAAATCTATGCTGGAAGTTCTGGAAATTTGTTTTTTGTGTAAGAGTCGAAAATGGCAAAAAATGTGGTGGAAATTCTAATTAAAATGTGTTTTTCCCACCCATTGACCCATTTATCAAATTGTCTCACTCAGTTGTTATTCGATTAAGCGAGGACATTTTGTGAAAAGTATTCGGTTAAGCGGGGGGAAATAACATTAGCCCTATGGGATTAAATTCGGTTCTGGAGGATTTTATTCGAATAAGCGGGGTATTCGATTATCCGTTACCCGATTAAGTGGGGAGGACTGTATATATTAGGTAAATATATTACAAAGAAAAACAATTTTGGTGAAAATTATTTTCGATTTGAAGCGATACATTTAAATAGGATTTGTACTCTTCAAACATTTTCAAATATCTTTTACCAAAATTTTTACTAGTAGTATTTGGCTTGTTTAACTCTTTGGGGACGAGCGACACATATAAGTGCCTGGAAAAAGGCTTAAGAATCCTTGTTTATCGCACACAGTAAATTTTTACTCAAAAAATTTGACTTATTTAATCGAGATATTTTCTCGATTTAATAAGGCACGAATTTCTGTTTTTAAAAACCACTGATAGAACATTAGAGAAAAAACGCAATTTTCATCACAAGATCGTGAAGAAATGACGATTTTCATCACAAGATCGCGAAAAAAAACACAATTTTCGTCAAAAAAACAGCAATTTTCGTGAAAAGGTCTCGAAAAAAAACTATCTTTGTCAATAGATCGCGAAAAATGGCGATTTTTGTCAAATGATCACGAAAAAACGGCGATTTTCGTCAAATGATCGCGAAAAAATGGGGATTTTGTCAATTAATCGCGAAAAAATGGCGAATTCCATCAACAGATCGCGTGAAATAAAATTTCTGTGAAAAGGTCGCGAAAAAATACTATTTTCGACAACACATCGCAAAAACGTCGATTTTCGTCAAAAAATCACGTGAAATAAATAAAATTTTCGTAAAAAGATCGCGAAAAAACACTATTTTCGACAAAAGATCGAGAACAAACGAGATTTTCATCAAAAGAGCGCAAAATACGGTCATCTTCGTCAAAAGATTGCACAAAAACGGCGATTTTCATTAAAAGATTGTAATAAAAGTAGCAGAAAATTTGCTGCAATATTAATGTGTTCAACTTTTTATTTTTCAGTTGAGTAACAAATTAATCATTAGCTTTCCATGTTTGTTAAATGATCTTTTAAGTGAAAATGTTAAAATTTGAATTGGACAACTAGCTATGATTTCTATTTAAAACACTGCATCAAAAGTACAAACTTAGAAACTTTCATTTCAGAATTACTTATAATAGTATTTGCATAAATTAATTCACTCTGACCCCCTCCCCCATCCTCCTCCCAAACAACATAAATAAAATAATATAAAACGGGATTTAAATAAAAATGTTGACAATTTTGATAATAAAAAAACTTTCATATGCGCGCTATTTAAAATAATGTCTCATTTTCCGGTTCACGCGCTTCTTCTCTTTTTTTTTTTAACTTTTTGCAATCTCATGCCTGTTTATTAAAAAATGTAGGAGGGAAGATACTCTTTTGACATGCAGTCGACTCTCGTTAATTCCAAATCGGATAATTCGAATTATCGCTTAATTCGAACTAAACATGAAGTCCCGAAATTTTCAATGGCAGAATAATGTTAAAATTTTTCGTTAATTCGAACTCATTTTCTCTTGACTTCGTTTAATTCGAACCAATTAATAATTCCAATTTTTTTATTTTTCCTTTCTTTCCCACTGATTTCAGATTATTTGAATAACTTTCTTTTTCTGATTTTTCTGAAATTTTTACCGAATGAGTATACATATAATCCAATGCATTTGATATCCACTTCGCTGTTCTTAGTGCCCCGTCTGTCCATCAGAGATACTTTAAATTTTTCTTCCATTGTGCTTGTTTCTAATCTTTTAATTAGTTTATGTATTTATGGATTCTAATTTAACAGAAACTCATATTCTAATGATAACAGACGAAATGAATTTAAAAAACACTATAACATTAATTCCTTTGTAATTGCCCCATATTAAGCATGTTTTTATTTCATATTTTTCATAATTCGAATTTCAGATAATTCGAACATTTTTTGTGGTCCTGACGAGTTCGAATTAACGAAAACCGACTGTATTAGATTAATTTTAAACACGATTATTCAATTGATAAATTAATTATAACAGATGTAAATTTTTCCAAGTGGGTGAAAAAGTCCTGGGCCAGGATTCGAACCAGGTATATATTGGCTGAAGCCTTGTTCTTCCAACTAAACCTCCCGGACGAATACTAGAGGACTTCTTCACCCAAATGATCTCAACGATCACAGAATGTGGTCTGATACGATCACAGAATGTGGTCTGATCAGTTCAACAGAATAAATCGAAGGTCAATATTTGGTATTGTAGAAAACGCTGCATACGAAATCATATTAGATTAATTTTAAACACGATTATTTAATCGGTAAATTAATTATAACAGATGTAAATTTTTCCAAGTGGGTGTAAAAAGTCCACGCCTGAATTCGAACCAGGGATGTATTGATTGAATCCGCCAATGCTCTTTTAACTGCGCCATCTCATACGAATACTGGATGACTTCTTCACCCAAATGACCTCAACGACCACAGAATCTGGTCTGATAGTATGAATCAGTTCAACAGAATAAATCGAATTGACCTATTGACTTTCTTGAATTCAAATGTTGACCTTCGGCCTCCTGGCTCGGACTTTTTTCACCCACTTGGGAAAATTTACATCTTTTGACATGATTAATTTTATATCAGCTGATTTTTAAATATATAACTGATCGTATTTTATCAAATACGAAAACAGTCATTAAATGTCTTAACAGAAGCTGATTCGAATTTAAAAGGCCTTAGTAAGAGGGAAATTAATGGAAACCTGTTTATAGTGACATTGCCAATGAATTTTTAATTGTAATTCAATAATCTTTCATAATCTTTTTGAGTTGATCAAGTTAATGTGTCTTAGAGTCTGCAGTATCTGCACATTAGTTGACCAGGATGGCTCTACGATTTAACTAGTTATTCTAATCGAACAATAGGGTCGTAACTATGAACTTGGAGGTCCCGGGGCAAAATCCACAGGCCCCCACAAGGGGGGCAAATTGAAACTTTGCCCCGGGCGCACTTTTTTTCCGCACGCCGTTGTTTAAACGTACACAGTATTATAAGCCCAAAAATGGCTAAAAAACGTCGAATTGGTTAAGCCTACTCGGCAGGCACCTGGCGGCGACACAATTTTTGCGGATTCCACTCAGTGGCGTAGCTTGGATGGGTGACACCCGGGACGGATGTAAATGGTGTCGCTCCCACCCCCCCAATCCGTCATATTTTTTTCAATCACAATTCTACATTATTACAAGAAATGACCACATCATTCCCCATTTACATTTCGTCCTCTTGCATAAAAAAAAAAAAAAAAAAAAAAAAACAGGAAAGACTTATTACTTGATCTATAGTCCGCTTAAGTCAATGCGGTATCTGTATGTAAAAGAAGTCTTTTTCTAAGTTTGCTTTTCGCTACCCATCCCGCTTTCTACACCACTGAACTTGTCCTATACCATTTTTATAAAGCTTCCAAACTATGTTTTTCATATCAAAAATATTATAAAGTTCTTTTAAAATATAAATTCATGTAAAGCTTGGATGATGATGTTTGTCAGGATGGTTTAAAATCATGATGCCATGCTATGAAATTTAGCATGATATCTGTAGACAGCGCATGCGCCTGTTGTCGGCTCCCTCTTCATTTGGCGTTCAGCGGCGCTGAAAATGAAATGAGCGGGGGTTTTCTCTATGCTGATGTAAACACATCAATTCTAAAAATATGTGTGTGTGGGGGGGGGGGGGGGGTCGGTTTATTATTTCGTGAAGAAAAAGAGAGAGGGGGATGGGAATCAGTGTTTAAGTTGTAAAAAAAAAAAAAAGTGGGGAAAAATTGGATTCAATTTTTATTATGTCGTTTGATTCATGCAAACATTTCAATCAACATTAGTCACATAGTTAGTTAGCATAATGTTTTATTTCGTTTGTCTGTATCAATGCTATTTATATAAAAATAATTCTTTTAATTTTATGATAAAAAAGATCATCCATTCAAACGGTAAATTAATTAGAATAGATTTGTATTATGTTATAAAAAGAAACGGGGGGGGGGGGGACATAATCAATTTTTATTATGTAATTTGATTCCTTTTAATCATCGTTAATCATGTTATTTAATATAATATTTTATTTATTTATTTCATCAATTTGTATCAGTGTAGTATATTTAAAAATACTTAATTTAATTTTATAATATAAGGTTTGAAAATTATTGTACATTACTAATTATTGTTAATTAATTTATTAATAATTGTAAATTAAGTTTTTAAATACAGTATGTATATTTGTAACGGTATATTTCTTTTAAAGGGAAAATTTCTTAGCACTTTTATCTAATATATTGTGAATATTATGTGTTCATAAGTCTTTTTTTTTATTGTTTAAGCTATAAAAAGTTAAAATATTTTTTTACGGTTTCTAGCTTCAATACCCATTTTCGTTTTTGCTTTGTTTATTTATTCTTATTATTTTTAACTTAATTCTTTCAAAAATAATTATCTTTAAAGCAAATAAAACGTATTATCTTTATCTAATATTGGATATTTTCAATCTGTTCCACTCCATTTTTGAAGATGAAATAAGAAATTTGAATGGTAATTTTATGTGATAAAATACAACTAAAAGTGATTTTGTTTGCATGATATATTATTAATATTTTTTATTTGCAAAATTTATCGTGATTCAAACAAGTGTTATTTCATCATTTATTTGGGGGGGGGGGGGGGGGTGCATATATAGAGAGTGTAATAGTTTATTAAATGTTGGTGCATCTTAAAAATTGGTTTTAAACATCAATTTTGTCAGGAAATTTTGAAGTTCCTGGAAACATCAATAGAATTATCTAAAAAAATAATTTACTATTTTAAATTTTTACTTTTAAAATGGTGAAATAAATAAATATTATGCTTTGTTACCTTTCTGAAATCTAAAATCAGGACACTTATAAAAAATATACTTAAAAATAAATTCAATTAATGGTAATATTATGCCTTTAATAATTACAATAATGATCAAAAAGACTTATAATACTCGTCTTACATCTCGAAACTTACTGCTATTTTTTTTTTAATTCTTTTTAATCAGTTTCTTATTGCTATTTTTTTTAAATTCTTTTTAATCAGTTTCTTATTGCTATTTTTTTTTATTCTTTTTAATCAGTTTCTTATCTTAACTCTTGTAGTGGCATAAAACATGTCAGGTAAAAACTAGTCGTTGGGGGCCACCGTAATACTTACCCATCATGGATATGTATATGAAAATAAAAGATGTGAAAACTATTTATACAATGCATTGCAATTCATAAACAAAATTTAAATATTGTTAATATACATAGTAATGCTTTATTAAAGAACTGCTGATGTACCAATTTCGACAAATTATATAAAACGCCAAACTACTCAAGTAATACCGAACTGCGTAAAAGAAACATCCTTATAACTCCAAAAATAATAATTCTATTAACTAACAATAAACTGTGTTGGATTAAGCGTCTCATTTCCAATTAAAATATACCTCTGAATTGAAATTTGAATGAAATACAGGGTCATGAAAAATCGAAGAATGTGGAAAACAGGATTACAAATGTCTCGGCAACTAATAATCCGATCGACTTCGTTCTATATACAAAATGTGTGTTATTTTATTGCCTTTTACGTCCATTCCTTAAAACAAAAAAATTCGAAAATTTTTATATACCTTTCATCAGAACGAATTTTTCGAGGGTCCGAAAAAAACAGTTCCGGATAAGAAGTAACAGTTCCGGTCGAGGTTGCTGATATTAAATAGGCTTCGTTCCACTCTTACATACTAACTACATACAAAATTTCAAGTCTCTATCTCAATTTGTTCGGGAGATAGAGCGTTTACAGACAAACAGACAGACGGACGGCAAATTTTTTTTTGCTAAAAATATGTTTTTCGGAATCTCCACTATCTAAAACGTGTAAATCCGTCAAAATTTTTTTTTCGATTTTCAAAACGATTGCAAGATTTACCCTATACTACGTATGATGTTATTTAAAGCAGTAAGTAAAACTGCTTTAAATTATAATTTTTGACGGGCAACCATAGTTTGGTTTGGTTTGGTTTTATTTTGTGTCGGCCGATTATCTACTCGAGGGATATAAGCCCAGGGGGAGGCATTTCATGGGGGGAGTCTTTATAAGGTAACCTAACCCTTAGTTACGCAAGGTTCGAAGAAAACCACGAAAACTCCGAACGGTTAGGTCGACGGCTGCGATTGGGTTCGAACTCAGCACCTGCCGTTTACCAATTGAGAGGTCAGAACCTCTCGGTCACTGGTGGGACACAAGCAGCCATGACTAATGTCAAATAAAAATTACAAATTGAAAGTCTTCTCTACAAACACCACTCCCACGATAACACACTACTACAATCTAACTTTCAACAGTTTTCTTTAGAACCTTATTTTTTCTTTGTAGCACATAAAATTTTATTTGGTGTAACTGATACCCTTTTAAAAATCTTTCTAATCAATAATTCTCAATGACAATTTTTTTTTTTACAGTCTCTGTTACGGGATATACAACACCTCCCGAGGGAGATTTGGGATTTTATTCTTATTAATTGATTATATTAAAGTGAAATTTGTCTTGTAACTATTCAAATGCTTTGTCCCCACCCCCAAATCACTTTTTTTTTCTGAGCTTCAAATTTATCTTAATTGAACACATGAAATATTTAAATTTATACAATTCCTAAATTGTTATTATGCTTAGATTTTTTTATTCACCATTCTCTTATCAATTATAACATGAAAAGAGAAAAAAACGAGATCTTAAAATATTTTTTTAAAAACAAAATTGCTAAAAAAATATTATTTTTCCTAAATTATATAAGTCATATTTTTACCTTGTAAATTTCAAAAAGACATATGCATATAAATTTTGCAAATTTTTGATTAGATTTAGAAAACACGAAGGTCAGGTCTAATATTCAAATTTAATAATATCATAATTAAGTATATTTTAATTTTTGCATTAATACAAAACCAACTAAAATTGTTACATCGAAACGTAACATACATAACTACAGATTTTCTCGAATAAAATTTTTATTTCGCAGTAGTAGTAGTCCAATTCATCCATTAACTTTCTCTTTTCATATTCACCCGGAGCCCTCTCTACCAGATATTTAAATAGATAGCCAAGCAAGCGATAAATAGCCAAATACAGCAACCCTACTGCGGGAGCCCTCTCTATATTAAATCGCACAACGCTTAGGGATAAACAAACTGAAGACTCCTCCCACACTAGGAACGAGCGCCATCTATAGGCTTTTCATTTAATATGATATTATAAGCTAGTAAATTGAAAATGAAGGTTTTTTTAAAAGTAAAATTAATAAAAAGAGAGGGGGGGGGGTACATTTTAAAACTAAATATTTAATTTAAATGATTTAATATTGAAGTTACGTTTTGTACCTTGACTTAGGACTAGGCTCTTTTATTAGTAGTATGTTTTATTTATTTATTAATTACAGATTTACTAGTTTATGAAGTCATGTAATAAATTGAAAAATTTACGGTTGGTCATTGAAAAATCCATATTTAATTATTATTATTATTTAAGAATTCGAAGAAGAGCTTTATTTTATTCATTATTTTTGCATCTTGTTAAAAAATTAGAAAGGTTTACGTAAAGAAACCCCCATAATTTTATTTTCCATAGTAATATTTTGAATTTATATTTAATAAAAGAGAAATGGATATAAATATGAAATGAAATATTACCAAATAATTTCTGATAATTTTAGCTGTCAATTACTTTCCAATACCTTAAATATCCAAATGATTTGTATAAATTAAATAGAAAAATTTATACAAAAGTATTTATAAAAAATTATCTTAGTAATTTTTTAAAAAATAGTGGGGAAAACCAATTATTTTTCAAGTAGAAAACAGCAACAAAAATATACAATTTATTTAACCTTTTCGGATAAATAACTATTTAAAAGCATGTTATATTAAAAAAAGACGACATACTCAGTGGCGTAGCAAGGAAGGGCAGCCACCCTGGGCGCCGAAGTCAAGGGGTGCCAAATTGAGAGTGGTTTAAATCGAAATAACGAATTGCTCCACTAGTGGACTAGAAGTTCTGCTCCCAAAGCTGGTAAATATAAAGGTATTGGGTTCGAATCTAATCGCGCCTGTCGGCATGATCGTTAGGAATTTACCTTGGATTTCCTTGCGTAAATACGGATTAGGTTCCCTTAGAAAGACCTCCACGGAGGGCACCTTCCCTAGGGCCTATATCCCTCGTGCAGATAATTGGTCATCATAAATACAACCAACAACCAAAAAAGGCATTTTCTTCTTTTGAGTAAAAAAAAAAAAAAAAAAAAATAATAATAATAATGTGGTTATTTTCCTTCTTTTCTTTTTTATGGGGCGGTGTGGGCGAAAAATTTCTTCCTTCCCCAAGCACCAAAAATCCTAGCTATGCCACTGAATATACGCTTATATTTGGGCTTAAAAATAGTATAAAGGTTTGTTTTTAAATATATTTTTAAATTTAAATTTAGTATAACACAAAAATTAAATATGATTCAGGTAAAAATTTTGGAAAGTAATTGATAGCTAAAATTATTAGAAATAAATTATTTTTTTTTCTCCCTCTTTCTCCTTTATTAAGAATAAATTCAAACTATTACTATGAAAAATAAAATCCTTGGAGTTCTCAAAATTATTTTTTTTTAATTTGTTAACAAGATTTAAAAAAAAAAAAAAAAAAAAAAAATCTTACTTGAATTGCTTCACAATATTAACAATCGAATATGATTTTTCTATTTATTGCATAACATCATAGATTAGTAAATCTCAAATAATTTTTCTTAAAAAAAAAAAAAAAAAAAAAAAAAATAGAAAAGAAAAGAAAGAAATAACAAACAAGTAAAACATGTTAATATTAACAGATGTTAGTCTTAAGTCAAGTAAAGTATTTCTTTTTTTTTTCTTTTTTTTTTCTTTTTTCTTCTTCTTTTTTTTTTTTAATTTTTAGCAGAAAAACTATTTATGCATTTATTATATTGCAGTACACGTACACGTACACAAATATACTATAACTTCAATTTAAAACATATAAAATGAAATAGTTGATATTAAAATATATTTCCTCTCTCTTTTTCAACTTTATAGATTTTTTATACAAATTCAGTAACTTATGATATCATATCATAAACTGAAATTTTTATGGGCAGTCACTGAAAGAATTATGTATTACTATTTTAAGAATATTATGAAAAATGTTTTTAATAAATTACTAAGAAGAAAAAATGTAAAATTAATTTGGATTTAAATTTTAAAGGTAAGTATCATTAAAATAGATTTTAAAATACGTTTAAAATACCTTTAAAAAAAGGTTTTAAACAAAAACCTTTTTAATACTATTCTAAGTCCAAATGTAAGAGTTTTTTTTTTTAAATGTTACAAGCTTTTAAATTATTATTTATCAAAAACAAATTAAATTAATTGTGCATCCTTATTTTTGTTTTTACATTAAAATAATCATTTACATATTTTTATATACACAATAAAAAAATCATTTACATATTTAAATTATTCATGTATTTAAGTAAGATTTGGCTAAAAGTATTGGAAAGTAACTGATAGCTAAAATTATTAGAAATTATTAGTTAATACATTTAATTTCATATTTATTTTTATTTCTCTTTTATTAAATATAAATTCAAAATATTACTATGAAAAATAAAACTATAGAGGTTTCTGTAAATAAATTTTTCTTGTTTTTTAATGATATACAAAAATGATGAGTAAAATAATGCTCTTTGAATTCTCAAATAATAATAAAAATTAAATATGGATTTATCTGCGAGTAGCCGTATTTTTTTTTTTTTTTTTTTTTTTTTCAGTTTACTGCATGACATCATAAGCTTTTAAATTTGATATTTATTTTATTAGCCTCCGATGCTATTTCTTTCAGACAAGCTAAAAATGTTGTGTCATCAGCCCTGAATTTTCTACTCAAACGATTTTGATAATTATTTTTTTAAATGAAAGCTATTTATTTGTAGTTGTGCCCATTGCGTATAATTATGCACTAATTGAGGTAAAAAAAAAAAAAATATTTATTGAGAAATAATATTAATAATGTAAATAAAATAACAGAAAATAATTTATGATAAAAATTAATGTCTAAATCAAAATAAGAGAAATTTCAAATGAGGAAAATGATGTCATTCAGCAACCAGATAAATGGGAATTACAATATTATTACGGATGCCTTTTTCATATTACTAATAACAGTAACTTTTAAAAACATTTGAAGAAAAAATGACGTCACTATTTAAAACATCGCATTTTTACTCATAGCGATATTAGGTACTACTGTTATCCCGTTGATCAATTTCGCCAAATTATACAAATCGCCAAACTAATAGCCAAATTATACATATTGACATAATTTTTATTTTAAATAACGAAAAAACAAATTAGTAGAATATTAATAAAAATATTAATACAAATATTAATAAAAAGTCGAAATAAAAATCACTTAATGACATTTTAAACACATGAATCGTATTTAATATCATTGAATGTGACATTCATGATCATCCATTATTGGCATTTAATCTTATAGTTTGGCGATAATTTTTTGGTCGACGGGATAACCTAGTAGTACCCGATATTACATTTCAATATTTTTTTCATTATGGGCACTGAGACTGAGATTTTACTTTCAGATGACTTCAGTTAGTGAAAATAATGTCACAGTAAAAATGAAATTAGTTTTTTTTTTTTTTTTTTTTTTTTTAAATAAAACTATTTTTCTGTGAGTGCATATAAAATAAAATTTCTGGATTTCGCCGGCACTCAGATTACAATTTTAACTGAAGATGTGCGAATATTTGCATGCAAAATTATAACTGGCAAACTTGACATTTACTTTGTAAATATATTTATTATATATTGATTCAATAATGTAATTACTTTTGCTTTTTTTTAAACCAAATCGATCGGGTCTTTTAAACATTTCATTCGTCGAATTCGACGGGATTCCACTAGTTTTATTGTTAAATTGCATTTCCTTTTACTTAGAGTTTATAAAAAAACGTTTAAACTAAAGAAAAAATCCGTTTTTGATGAATCTAGTCAATGAAGAAGTAGCACGTCAAATTGTATCTCTTTATTATTCCGCAATTTCAATGTCTCAGAGAGAAATTGCTATTCAATTGGGTATTTCACGCCGTTCTGTTTGCTATTATATTGATAAACACAAGAAAAATGAAGGTAGTTCATTGCAATCTAAACGGGGTCGCCCTTCTAAAAAACCTCTATCGATTTTTTTTTTCTAATCGGAGGCAAAACTGAATTCTGCAATGGCAGAATCTACATTCAACTTATTTTTTTATTTATTTTTGAGGAAAAATAAATAAATAAAACATTCTATTATTAGAGGCTAACCATATTTTAAGATACAAAACATAACTTCAGTGTTAAAGCACATATATTAAATATTTGGTATTAAAATATACATACACACCCTTGTCTCTCTCTGTTTATTTTTTTATTAATTTTATTTAAAAATATTATTTTTAATTTATTAGCTGGTGTCATATTATAAAATGAAAATGCTATGAGTTGGGTAAGCACAGAAAAAAAAAATATTATTATTATAATTATTGATTTAAGAATATAGTGAAGAATGCTTTTTTTATTTGTTTTTATGTTTTCATTGAAGCAAAAAGAAATTTAAAGAGCTCTGCGTGACGTATTTTTAAAGGGCTCGTCAGTAGATGCAGCTCAGTTATTAGTGTGGGAGGAGCTTCAGTTTGTTTATCCCTAAGCGTTGTGCGATTTAGCGTCCACCCTCTATATTGAGACACTAGTGATGTCTGTGTAAACAACAGTATAGCCAGATTGAAAAATTTCTCCCCAATCTGGGGAATTTGAAAACCTGCAGAAGAATCTATTTTGGGGTACAAGTAGGTCTTGGTGACTATTTTTTGGGGAAAACTTGGAGAATTTTTTCTCACAATTTCATGTATAGTTTACTTCCAGTCATCTGGCAACAGTAGTATTGTAGTATACCTGTTGTTGACTGGCTGCCTCATTACTTGGCGTTCAGTGCAAAGTCTTCACCAACGTGCTGAAAAATGAAAATTCAACTATGAGCCGGGCTTTCCTCTATGCTGATGTGATGTTCCTCTATGTGTGAACAATGTCAAAAATGTGTGCGTATTATTTTTTAAAAACACGTGTGTGTGTGCATGGAGGGGGGGGGGGAGGAATCTATTTTTATTATTTCGTGATAAACAAAAGAGAGTGGATTTTGAGAATAAGTTTTTATTAAATCGTGCAAAAAAAAAAAAAAAAAAAAAAAAAGAAAGAAAGAAAGAAAAGGATATTCCATCTACGTCATAATCACGTAGTTAAGACAAAAATTTCTAGCGTAAAGAGGGGAAAGCTCCATTAGACGCAATGTAAATAACAGCAAAGCTGCAAAGCAGTAGCAACTTCCCTTCTTATCAGTTAGAAAGAAGTTCTTTGGGTGAATTACCGGTACCACGTGACCTTTTTTACAGCCTCGAACGCAGATTTCGAAAATCCTCCATTAGACTCAATTTTTATTATGTCGTTTGATTCATGCAAACATTTCAATCAAAATAAGTCACATTATTTAACATAATATTTTACTTCGTCAATTTGTATCAATGCTGTTTATGTAAAAATAGTTCTTTCAATTTTATAATATGATGTTTTGATCAATTCAAACTGTAAAATAATTAGAATTGATTAGTATTATGTCTATGTCATAAAAAGAAGGGGGGGGGGTCAGAATTAATTTTTATTATATCGTTTGATTCATTTTAATCATCATTAATTATATTACTTAACGTAATATTTTATTTATTTCATGAATTTGTATCAATGTAGTTTATGTAAAAATAATTAATCTAATTTTATAATACAATGTTTTCATTCATTAAAACTGTAAAATAATTATTTAATACAGTATGTAGTTTTTTGTAGCAGAATATTTCTTTTAAAGGGAAAATTTCTCAATATCTTTTATCTAATATAATATGAATATTATGTGTTGATAAGTCTTATTTTATTTTTTAAGTTATATATATATATATATAAATCAGACATTTTTTATGTCTCTAGCTTCAACGCCCTTTTTTGTTTTGGATTTGTTTATTTATGCTTATTGTTTTTAACTTCATTCTTTGAAATTAATTATTAAAGCACATAAAATTTATTATCTTTTTTTTAATACCGGTTTTAATTATAACCGGTTTACCGGTATAATTTTCAATACCTTCAAATCCATCTTTGAAGATGACAATTAAGTGATTTTGTTTTTATAAGCATTATTTTCATTTCGGAATATTCTTTATTAGCAAAATTTATCGTGTGTTTATCGTGATTCAAACAAAAACAATTTCATTGTTTTTTTTGTTTTTTTTTTGGGGGGGGGGGGGGTATATGTATAGAGAGTAGATGCTTATTAAATCTCAAAAATTGGTTTTAAACATCAATTTTGTTGGAAAGTTTTGAAAATCCCTGAAAACATCAATAGAATTTTCCAAACAAATTAATTTACCATTTTTAAAACTAATCTCCATACAATATTTTATTTCTGAAATAGTTTTTACTTTTAAAATGATGAAATAAGTAAACAAGTTGGAAATCGCACGTGAACGTAGCAAATGAGGTGCGTTCGTACGATAACGAAGTTTTAAAAATATTCAGATCTTGCTGATATAGTACAGCGTATTTCGGATACAGTATAGTAGTCGAAATCTTTGTGTTTCTGTAAATATGCAAGTAGTAAATTTTATTATACTTTATTAACGTATATCTTATTCATAAAATGTGAAGTAGTTGAATACAATTAAAATACGTCCCAAACAATGTGTCCCCGTATAGCATTATGTAGTGGAATACTTTTGTGTGGCCATGTAATGTAATAATAAAAATTCTTTGCATCACAGATAGTACAGAATGCATATTTTAGTATATATTTCATAGATTAATGCCAATTCTATTATGTTCGAATAAGTGTAACATCATTAAAATGCATTTGAAACTTTTTTCCCATTGACCGTAATGTAGTGAAATACTTTTGATTGTCCCTGTACATGATCTATGCATCCGACTTTCATAACATTCGAAACGACTCGACAAAATTACGCAATAATTATATGTTTTAAATTTCAAACTATTAAAATGCATTTGAAACTTTTTTCCCCATTGACCGTAATGTAACGGAATTCTTTTGATTGTCCCTGTAATTGATCTATGCATCTGATTTTCATAACTTTTGAAATGACTCGACAAAATTACACAATAATTATATTTTTTAAATGTCAAACGATTAAAATGCATTTGAAACTTTTTTCCCCATTGACCGTAATGTAACGGAATCCTTTTGATTGTCCCTGTAATTGATCTATCCATCCGATTTTCATAAAATTTGAAATGACTCGACAAAATTATGTTATAATTATATATTTTAAATTTCAGAAGATTCGGTTGGGTAGTTTTTGCGTTGTTATATGCGGACGGACAGACAGACAGACAGACGGACAGACAGACAGACAGACGGACAGACAGACAGACGGACGGACTGAGCGACAACAATAGGTGCTACGTATTTACATAATTACGAACGCACCTAATAAAAATGTACTTTGTTGCATTTCTGAAATCTAAAATCAGGACACTTTAAAAATAAATTAAATTAACGAAAATATTATACCTTACTAATGCTCAAACAGACATACAATAGAATACGCGTCTTATTTTGCGAAATTTGCTGCCATTTTTTTTTCTTTGTTGTTTTAATGGGCTTTATTGGTGTGATGTCATATACCACTATCATGTGACCTTTCGTCTGTGTTTATATTTGTTTTGTTTTGCATGTGCTTTTTTTCGCACATCGTCTTATTCTTTCTATTTACACGTATACTATGTACTTCTAGTTTAAATACATAAAAAGTTATTTATTACTGCACATGTAATATATCATTGATTTAATATGAACAAATACCGTTAAGAGGCTTTGATCAAAGTGTCATAATAAATAAAATATAATAAATGAATCAAACAAACACCATGTAAAGCGAACTTCTCATTAAAAATAAATAAATAAATAAATAAAGGTGAAAAAAAATGTTTAAAGCGTAATATTTATTTCCACAGTAGAAATTTTAAATTTTGAATGTTTATAATGAAAGTAGTAATTTTCTCCAATAGTTTGGTACGAGTAACTTTCTACTACCATAATTTGCTGCACATACAATCACCTCATCGAGTTCACGGATAAAATTTTAGGATTATATAAATCTCGATTCGCATATTAAAACGTAATCGATCTGCCAAGTCATAGCTTGGTGGAAAGCACCTAAAAACCCGATTTTAGCGATTGACTCGTAGGTTTACCTTTGTGTCTTTCTGCACCCAAAAGTGTGAAAATATGGAGGACTGGGAGCATGTAAACACAATTGTAAACCTACGAGTCAACTGCTAAAATCGGGTTTTTAAGTGTTTTCCACGAATGAATTGGCAGATCGATTGCGTTTTAATATGCGAATCGAGATTTAACTAAATCTTAAGTTTCAGCCATGATTTCGATCAAGTGATTGGCTGTGCTGCCGCTTCCCGGTCTATTATTGCATTAGTGTTAAAAAACTCACTTGCCATAGTGAAATATGTTTCTGTTTACCTACAGAATGACATAACAACAGTTAAAAAGTTCATTTATACTTGTTTTGGCTTAAAATATAAAAAATATCATGTACAATATTTTAAAAATAAATGCCAAACATGTATCATAATATAAAACTTTACGATATTTTGAATATAAATATCGGACATATATCATGATATCTTCTATAATAATAAAAAGACAAGTTTGAGAGTGTGTCAGCGCTATTCTGAAGAGACTGCTGCACGTACAGTTACAAAATTTCGGGGGAACGTACCTGTAAACATAAAGTTTTGCACCTCGAAGCCCAATTTTTGATTTTTCAAATAGATTTTTTATTTAATTTTTTAAGCTATTTTTAGCATTCATTTTATGTTTCGAGGCAATTTTCCCCCTTTAGTGAAAGGAATAAATACTGTTTCATTCTTTTATCCCGCCATAGTAAATTTAGTTCTTATTTCAATAAAGCTTATTCGTAATTTGTGCAACGATTTTTGAATTTTTAACGAATTTTTAAGGCGATTTTTAGTATTTTTTCGCATTTTGCGGCTATTTTTTGACATTGATAGAAATAAAATTGTTTAGCCTAATTTACTAAATTTTGTCTGCCTCTATTTTTGAATTTCAACGATTTTTAATGCGATTTTCAGTGCCATTTTCGAAGTAATTTTTAACGATTTTTTGAACTTTTGTGCATTTAGAATCGATATTTTTTCATTTTTCTCAACATTATAGGTATCTTCTATGCATCATAATTATTACGGATCCAGGCAACGCCGGACAAGTCAGCTAGTATATAAATATATATGTCCATTTATTTTGAAGTACATCACAAATCCCAGCTGATGTCATACATATGCGTAAACAACTACTCTAGTACGTTGGTTCGACCATGGCCCGACTAAGGCCATGGGATGGGGGGAGGGGGGGGGCAAGCATCATTCTGGAGTTCCCCCTTCTGTCTATCAATTTTTTTTTTTTTTTTTTTTTTTTTTTGTGAATAATGTGGAAGTGTCTTAGTACTAAACTTCATATACATTGTATGTATGTATACATTTTGTACTCGGTGTAGTTCACATCTGTATGCATCAAGGTATCACAAAAAGACAGCCACAACTTAAAAAAAAAGTACCAGCTGGATAATAGTTGATAAAAAATGATAGACTGGTTGGCAGAAGTATCTTTCTGCAAACTTTTTCTTTGCTTAACTACGTACATTATAAGGCGGTTAAAAGAAAGTGCCGCAAATCGGCTATTATTAATAGTTTTAACCTGCCACGCTACAAGGAAAACGTTAATAAAGAATTTCTTTTGAAAACAATAGAATTTTTAATGTAGTTTGTTTTTCTCATTGATGAATTGAGTACTGGAAGCCAAGGGAGGAAAGAGGGCTACTCTTAGCTTCCTGAATGTTTGAAAATATATGAATTTTGATCGCTTTTGGGTAATTTTAATTATTTGGCACTTTTTAATGAAATTTTTAATTACTCTCATGGGCGGTCCCTTAAAGAAGGAGGCCCAAGGCAATTGCTCCACAAGCCCCTGGATAAGTCGAGCCCTGCCTGCGACAAAGGGAGTATGTTTCTTTAAGAGATATTGTTATCTTGAGAAGAGTCAGATATAGTAAGGAATGATTATTATTTTACGTTATTTGCATTTTAAGGGTGTTTTGCAATCCAAACTGCTTAGTTTCTGACTTACTTTTAATTTCATTTTTGCTCTCAAATGCATTGAACCTGAAAATTATCTAATTTAGAAACTATACAATGTGACGCACTCGTCCTTTTTTTAAAAAAATAAATGCAGAAAATATTGCAAAGAAAAAAAAAATAATAAATGCTTTCAAAGTGGGCGTTTTAAAGGAAATTTTTCGAAGCGGGAGATCTGGGAACGAAAAAAAAAGTCATATATAGAAAATAATTGTTTACAGATAAAATTCTAATGAATTGAGTAAAAAATAAAATCGCACGGCATCTTATACATCTCTTCAAAATATATCTTAGCAAGTTTTATGTTTTTACTTTTAAAAATGAGTCTGAAAATGCATCTGAAATTTTCGAACTGTTGAGGGTGAAAAAATATCTTTTCGAACACACCTTTAACACATTATTTTAAAACATTGAACATTTTGAAATTTGAATGCTTTTAATTTCACAATACATACAGCCATGTGAAACAAAATCCTTTTTTGTTTCTTTTTTTATCATTTTATAATATTCTTCGAAAAAAATTAAAGAAATTTTATTTTTGCCCTATAAATAAAACTATAAATAACTATTCGCTTATAATAAATTAAATACATACATTACTTTTCTGAAATAGTCATGTTAAAAAAATTTGGTGCTGTTGCAACTTGTGATCCGTGCTTTTATAAAGACTTCCGTTTTATAGAGCTTACGCCAGTAAATTTTAGAAATATATTTTTATACAATAAATAAACTGGCTTCATTGAGTAAAGGTTTTTCACAAATTATATTTCATCGTGTCCCGCCTTTAAGGCCGGATCGATATTATAAATAAAAATCATATTAATGAATTTCGAAGTCCGAGTCCGTATTTTCGATGATTGGAACTGGAACACTGGAACATTTCTTTGTTTTTTTAAAAATGTAACATCAACTTAGAAGGGAAATGAGTGAGAGATTATTGCTTAAGAATGCTAGTCTCTCGGCGACCGAATTCCGCTCGGTAATGTTAAGGGTGTATTTCGATTCAAACTGATCTTTTCCGATTTATTTTTAAGTTCATTTTTGCTCTTATATGCACCAAACTGGCAAATTGTCTTATTTGAGAAAGTACACGAGGTGCCGTGACTGTCGATTCTTTGATAAATGCAGAAAATATCGCAAAAAAAAAAAAAAAAAAAAAAAAAAAAACAATCAAAAACGCATTTTGAACAGATTTTACCGAAGCGGGAGATTTGGGGAAAAAAAAGTGTCATACTGAAAAGATAACTGTTCATAAATCAAATTTTAATGAATTGAGTGTAAAATGACATCACACGGCACCTTATACGTTTCTTCAAAAATCCCTTCAGCAAGTTTCATGTTTCTACTTTTAAAAATGTGTCTGAAATTGTATCGGAAAATTTCGAGCTGTTGAAGGTGGAAAAGCATTTTTTCGATTACACCTTTAAGTCTATGGGCTTTTCATGCATTTTTATATTCAAAATATCTCCTTGGAAAATTAATATTTTTAATTTTTTTTTTTTAGTAATTTTAATTTTTTTTTTCTTTTTTCTTTGACACTCTTAAAGGATGTGTCTTCTTTTCTTAGTTTCCAAAATATTTCTAAAATCTATTAATAGTTTTATATGAAGTTTTAAAATTTTACTTCTAGTTCGTCAGTTTTTAAAACATAAAATATTAAATTAAGCAAATATTTTAGAAATATTTTGACAACTAAGAAAAAGAGAGACATCCCTTAAAAAGAGAACACTGAATGAAATATGAAGTTAAAAATATTAATTACCCGAAGAGATATTTTTATTATAAAAATGCATCGAACGCCCGTAGACTTAATATTGATCAAAATAAGCGTTATTATTGGAGCGCTGTATTTACGTGGTGCGGATCTTAAAAATCAGTAGAATTTAATCATAAATGAAGAAGTCACGCAGATATAAAAATTGTTACCAAACTAGTCGCCGTACTCGGCAAGTTATCGATAATAAGCGTTCTAAGGTTTAAAGAAAATTCTGTACTGAAATTCAAATAATTTTAACGATTTAGTAAAAACTTACTTATTTCGAAGAAAATTTTGAGTGTCAAATACTTTCCCACAATTTTGGAATAAAGAAAAATTTATTTACTCGTTAATGATTTTTAAGTATGATATTGAGTGTCTTCAATAATTATCAACTATTCATAATCTCTCAATGGAATTACTTGTGTTGCTAGATTTCTATATAAAGAATTATAATTGCATTTTTTTTTTTCTTTCATCGATTTTAACAAGGTAGGAATTATAATCTGATATTTTTCATTTATTTATTTATTTATTATTATTTTTTTGCCTAAATATTTAACGTGTAAATATTTAGGCAAAATATTTAGGTTTTTCTATATCACATTCTTTAGAAAATTATTTTTCCGATAACCACATGAATATTCCCTAGTTTATCAGTAAAAAGGGATACAGAGGAGGTAAAATTGAGAGATATGGGCGGAGCTACATAAAGAAGCTGCTCTAAACTTTGATCTTTATTTATTATAATTGAATCCTATTATCCTATAGCCGAAAAAATTTTTTTGAAGTAATTTTATATGACGATGTATAATTTAAAATCTTAAAATTTGAATTTCCCCCTTTTTTCCATTTTAGAAGGAATTATCCAATTTATACTATAGTTTTCTATTTTATTAATGATTTCTTCTAATTTTTTGACAACTCCTTCTAGGACTTTTTTTTTTTTTTACTTTGTATGATTTCTTTAACAATATATGTGGGATTTTTTTTAAGTTGTAATTGTTTTAATTGTATCACATCTTTATCACGAAATATTATAAATGAAAATTAAATAATAATAAAATGTTATTGTGGCAGGGATATATTGAAAGCTTAAACTACAAAGCATAAATAATCTTTCAATTCAAATAGCACTTTTTAGAATAGACATACGTTACATAAAATACTAAAAAATACAATAAAAATATTTACAACATAACAAACTTGATTATCGTTAAATTACTGAATTATGAAGCCAAGATAGAAAAAGAATGTCAATCTAGTTTGAATGATGATAATAAGCGAGTTTTTTTCACTTCTCGCTTTTTGTTTTATGTGCTAAATAATAAAAGCTATAATTTAAAAATATACAAAAAAGTTAGAAAAAAAAAAGAGGGGCGGGCAGGATTAGGTTCGCTAGTTATTAAATTACAGCTTCGTTGAAAAAAAAAAAGTTACAACATACAAAATAAATTCGGCCCATCAGTGTATAATAGATGTTAAAAACTGTAATTAAAAATTATGCACTACTTACAATATAAAGTAGAATTAATTTCCTACAGTTTTGAACAATACAACTTGTTCATCATCAGGGAACATTAAGAGACAAAACTAACGCGTTATAAAGTTTACATAGATCACTGTATCATGTAAACTTTATAACGTGTTAGTTGTGTCTCTTAATCTTCCCTGATGATGAACAAGTTGTATTGCTCGAAACTGTAGAAAATTAATTCCACTTTATATTGCAAATAGTACATAATTTTTAATTAAATTTTTTAATATCTATTATACACTGACGAGCCGAATTTATTGTATGTTGTATTATCAAACAGTGTAATTGGTCCTTTTATAAAAGCGTTTTTATAATTATTTAAATTGCACTTATTTTTTTTTATCTAATATCTTTTGTTTTTAATATTTACAAATTATCAAGAACTTTTAAAATGAAACAGTTCTTTTTAGAACCATGACATAAATTACATAAAATACTGTAATAGGACTAAAAAATTCGAAAAAAAAAAATATTTACTAGACTTTTTATTATTATTATTATCATCAGCCCATTAGGCGTTTACAAATTTTACTCTCATGTTTCAAAAGCGTGAAGTGCTGGAAACTAATCCATGTGGAGTTCGGTGGCCAAACCGTCCACTTTTTCTTCTAACAAACACCAAGCTAATTAAAAAATAAATAAATAAATAAAATAAACGAATAACTTTTTAGAACATTCATGTTCTTGAACTTCAACCCAAATTTATTTAATGAGATATAATATTTGATTGTAGATCAGTTTCAATAATATATTTAAAATGAAGTCATTTTTTATACAGTCGGCTCTTGTTAATTCGAACTCGTCGGGACCCCAAGAAATGTTCGAATTATCCGAAGTTCGAATTATGGAAAATATGAAGTGAAAACATGCTTAATGTGGTACTATTACAATGGAATTAATGTTATAGTGTTTTTTATTTTATTTTTTTATTTTTTTAGTCTGTTATCATTAGAATATGACTTAATATTAAATTAGAATGTATAAATACATAAACTAATTAAAAGATTAGAAGCAAGCACAATGGAAGAAAAATTTAAAGCGTCACTGATGGACAGACGCGGCACTAAGAAAGAGGACATCAAATGCATTGGATTATATGTATATTTGTTCTAAAAAATTTTCACAAAAATCAAAGAAAGAAAGTTATTCAAATGATTTGAAATCCGTGAGAAAGAAGAGAAAAATGAAAAACCGGAATTCTCTTTAGTTCGAATTAAACGAAGTCAAGAGAAAATGAGTTCGAATTAACGAAAAATTTTAACGTTATTCAGCCATTGAAAATTTCGGGACTTCATATTTAGTTCGAATTAAGCGAAGATTCGAATTATCCGATTTCGAATTAACGAGAGTCGACTGTATTTTGATTTAGTTTTTTATTTTCAGCATCCTGTGTAAGTCTTAATTCTAATAAAAATCAAAGTTGTGAAACAAATTAAAATTTTCTTTGTGTTTCAGCATCTATTTCTAGCTGTTATCTCGATTTTAATCGGATTGAGTTTGCCATTAATGCATAAAATTAAGCATTTGCATATTATCTATTACGTTACCCTATAGCATATTTCATTATTGTAAGAACTTTGAGCTTCGTTTCTTTCCTTAAGATTATCTCTTGATATAAAATATAGAGCGAAAGGTGGCACCATTGACTTTCTAATATACGTAGACGCCACATCCCATTGTTCTCTCGGCATGGTTTCGAATCCAACATCTTTGGCGAAAAGATGTCGTTTTTTGGCGGTGATCGCTTTATTGGCATCTTTCAGATTGCACAAGTGCGATCAACTCAAGACAAACATAACAATATGAGTTTCGGCGGGAGAAAAACCGGTTTGGCGCGCTAAATCTGCCCTCCGTCACGTGACGGAAGGCAAAGATGTCAGCCTAAGAAAAGGTTGCCGATGTGGTGTCTAGGTATCTTAGGTCATTGGGTGGAACCATAGGCAATCACCTTAAACTGGACTCATCTCTGGATTGAAATTTCAGAATAGCTTAAACTCGATTCGCGTATTAAAATGCAATTGGTCTGCCAAATCATGTCGTGGTAGAAAATATCTTTAAACGTGATTTTAGCGGTTATTTCGTAAATTTACCATTGTTTTTTCCCACTGCCAGTACTCCATGTTTTCATACTTGTGGGTGCAGAAAAACACAATGGTAAAACTACGAGAAAACTACTGAAATCGGGTTTTTAGGTGTTTTCCGCCAAAATATGATAAGACTTGGAAGATATATTGCATTTTAATATGAGAATCAAGTTTTAACTAATCCCCGAATTTCTGCTGTGAACTCGATGACCAGATTGTCTGTGCGTCGCCCTCGGCCTCTAATTGTAAAATAACATGCCAGAAATATTTTAATTTAACCAACATTGATTTTTTATACGCAGACAATTTTTATTCAACAAAAAGGAAAGACTTACCTTCAATAACCTTATAAATGACAAATGTAATAGATCAATTTTAAACTCATTCATGAATAATAATAAAAAAATACTTTCAAATTAGCATAAACATGCTGATTCAGCATTTGAATACTATCGTTAAAACATTCGCGTACGCCATGCACTGATGCTGATTATGTTAAACAATCGGAGCATATGATATCTATATTATAAAGGCCAAACGTATCTGTGCGTAACGCATACGTCATTTTGCGAATGGCAACACTTTCCCATGCAATTTCGATTTTACATTTTTCGCCACTACAAATTTTACACTTCTAAACTACGCAAATTTTTACACCATTAAATAGAGAAAAAATTTACGTTTAAATGCTATTTGTTTGAAAGCTGTATCTCAATTTGTTTTTGAGATATTAATTTTTTTATAGTTTTTTGTACCAATTTTGTAATTGTGGCAACAGAATCATTCCATTTTCTCTTAAAATTGAAAAAAAAAAAAAAAAAAAAAAAATAGAAATTAAAATGCATATATTTTATCAAAAATGTCGTCTGTTATAAAATTCGGTGATTTCGGTTTGATTTCAATTTTATTTCGTTTTTATTCATCAATTAAGTGAATTCAAACTTTGAGTTAAAGTGATTTTAAAATAATGAAATTAAAATATCATTTTTTTAAACGTGGTGAATACGGATATGAGAAGTGAGTTTGTAAATTTTAGACGATGAAAATGATGACGGATTTTAATTTCGCATAAAATTCTATGATCGTGTCAATTCAGAATAAATTTCTTCATTCGCATTAATACCAAATTTAAGCGCCTCAATTGATAACTTTATAATAACTGATCTTTATTATATTTTACTGAGTAGGGGAAGATGGGGATACTTGAGCCATTTTTTTAATTTTAATTTTTTAAATTTTTTTATATTTTTTTAGAATAAAATAAAATATTGAAAATGAAAATTTTATATTTTTCCTTCAACTAAAAACCACTTTCAATAAATTTTGAACTATTTTTCTACGTATAATAAATGTTTATTTTTTATTTTACTTCATGGCTCAAGTATCCCCATGGCGGGGATACTTGAGCCATAGTGAAGGGATACTTGAGCCACTACGGAAAAATACCTACAAAAGTAATTTTTTCGCTTTATTTTTTTTTAACATTTTACAGAATGATAAATTATGAAAAGTAAAGTCTTTCAAACCCAATTGAGAAAACAAAGCTAGTAATACGATCATTTTTTGTCGTTAAAACTGGTTGTCGAAGGATAATTTGAACTTCAGTTGTAACGACGGTAGAAACATCCTCAGTTCAGAGCCATTTAAATTTGGAATCTGCAATTCTTCGGGCAAATTTCATTTTCAAAATATTAAGCACATATCCAACAAATATTTTTACAGTTTTCTTTCTAGCATATTTTATTAGTAACCAACCATCAACAGAAGGTTTTCTTTCACATCATCACCATCATTGACAGAATTTTCCTCTAATGATATTGTCGAACTCATGCTTTTAGTTTAGTAGCTGTCGGAATTTAAGCCAGATGTATCATTCTACTATTTCAAACACTTTTTTGATTTCACAGGAAAAGATTTTGTCTTCCTCTTTGGCTCCATGTAGGTAAGTTTGAACTGGGATTTTTGTTGCTTTTCTTGTTTTTGTGCGCTCTTTCTACCAATTTTTCTTCAATTTTCTTAGTTAAAAAAAAAAAGTTACAGCAACAGAGGTTACGATTTCAATATAAAATACTAATCTTAATATGTTATATTAAAAAATAAATATTTTAATATGTTGGACCTAACTAATTAAAGTATTAGAGATTATAGCCTGTAAAACCGTTTTAAAAATTTATTTTCATTTAATGAAAGTTAAATTGAAAACTATGTTTACATTTATCTAGACAGGCTATTTTGTTAGTCAAATCGAAAAATAAAATAGACATTTTCATTTAAAAAATATACATTTTTAAACATTTTTAGGTCGTTATTTTTTTAAGAAAAAAAAATAAAATGAAAAATTATTCTCCCTTTTCTCCAGAAAAATATCTATTAGTGAATATAAGGATGGAATTTTATTTTTTGTTTGTTTCACCCATGTTTAATTTCTAGTGGGGATGGTTAAGACATGGCTCAAGTATCCCCACTCTCATTGGCTCAAGTATCCCCACTATCACTATTTTTGTTTCCCAGAGTTTTACTAAATGAAGCATGCAGCAATTAGAACTATTTTAGACTCAAAATACAATTGAAATTATGCTTATTGGATGTATGTATATAGTTGCAACTTTAAACAAAACTTTGATTACAAAAAAACAAAAAAACCATGCACCCAAATATTTACTTCAGATAGCGAAAAGACAACTATTAATCACTATACTTTCAAAATGGTACCAAGATGTGTGATTTCTTTTTTACATGTTCAGAACTATAAATATGTTATCATATTGGCAGTTTTAGAAAGAAAAATTAACAAACTGTAGAGATAATAGGGGTGGCTCAAGTATCCCCTATGCTCAAGTATCCCCACTCTCCCCTACATATGAGATTAAAGTTTAATTTTAAAATTTGGACAACTGAGTTTTATAGTATTTTGTTAATCTTAGCTTAAAATAATATTTGTTTGATAGTTAGACTGATTAATATAAAACGTATTTTTTATAATATTTGTTTGAGAGTTAGACTGATCAATATAAGATGCATTTTTACTGTAACTAATTTTGCAGGTTTAGTATAAATCAATGAAACAGTTCATGCTTAAACATATTCTTTCGTCGAATTTCGACGGGTACCACCTCATTAAATTAAGTGAAGAGCATTGGATTATTAGACTACTTTCGCTATATATAAGAAACAGTAAGTTTTACAGCTCCATATTTCCAAGACATTTTTCTCTTGAAATTTTTCATATTATAAAAGTATCACATAATTTATTCGCACATATATCATTCTTACCAAAAGCTTCAGAATATTAAATAATTCATACCAGACAAAGAAAAAGAAAAAATATTTATAATATTAAAAGCCTTTACCCGGCTACAATGTTATTTCTCTTGTTCTCATCATGTAAAGTTGTCTCCATAAGGGGATGACTTAAAAAGTTAGATTGAGAAGTAGCTTATAGATTTTCACTAGCACCTTTAGCCTCAAAGATTCGGAATGCTCCCCGGTCCGGTAATAATGTTAAGTGTTAAAGGCTTCAAATATTTTCGCAGATCTGTTCCATATTTTGTTACAATTACTGTAGTTTTTTTATTAAATGTTTTCAAGGCTAGGAAATTTCAAGTTAACTTGGGGATTTAGGGAATTCTTCCTTATTTCTAGGGGAATTTCAGAAGAATGGTAATACTTTTCGAAAGTCGAGGCAAAAAAAAGGATTTTTTTTTCCTCTTCTGTTTTTTTCTGAGAATGATCATAAGAAAGTGATGAATGTGACATGTTTAATAATGAACTATGGAAGAAGGAAGTAAAGGCATGGATGAAATTCTTTTCAAGCAACTTTTTGATTAATGGGGGAGGGGGCTCCTACATGGCTATGACCACCTGAACATACAGTTGTTAACTTCTCTATCCATCGCCAGCGCTTATTTTATCATCTAGGCTTTTAGAACAGATAAATCATATGCAGATTTCAGCACCTCGATTAGAATCACTGGACATTCTTTAAAGTGAAATTTTAAACCCCTCATATGCTCTTTCATTCGGAGAAATTATTGAAAGAGGTCTGGAGGTTTGATCAAATTTTTCTTTCTTCATGGAGCATTTTCAAGTAAAAGCAAATAAATCATCCATCTGATTTCTTTTCGTTAGAAAATTCCCTATCACATGCATAGAAAGAATTCATTACAATTACACCCTTAATGAAGTATAGTGCTGTGTTTAATGCATGTAAAATATATATATATATATATATATATATATAAATCAAAAGATTTTCTAAAAAATTAAACCACCTGATCCTATAAAGAAATTTTATTCGACCGCTTATAAGTATTAGTTATAACAATAGCACTCAAGTTTCTAAAATTATGCAAATTAGTACTTTTTATTTTCGTTATTCAACGATTATATTATCTTTCATTAGATATATTTTCATTTATATATATATATATATATATATAAATCAAAAGATTTGCTAAAAAATTAAACCACCTGATCCTATAAAGAAATTTTATTCGATCGCTTATAAGTATTAGTTATAACAATAGCACTCAATTTTCCAAAATTATGCAAATTAGTACTTTTTAGTTTCGTTATTCAAAGATTTTTATAATAATTATTATTATTACAGATTGTAAATGCAACAAATGTTAAAAAAGTTAACATCATTCAAGGGCTATCTGAGAAAAATAAAGGGCGAACTTGGTTATTAATGTGTAAAATTTGCTTAAAACATATTCATGTCTTTTATAATTTACTAATTTTGATTTTATCAAAAATTACTCTTTAGTGAACAATCAATTTCCCAAAGTATCAAGGTATAAGTATTAATTTACGAATTATACGCCAGAAACCTAATAATATGTTTTTACATCTGTACTCCGCGCACCCTGTTTTTTATATTTAAACTCCGCCCATTATCACATGATATATATTTGTTTCGAATAGAATCACAATACAGAAAATCTAGCTGTATAAAATAGGTGGAGTATCGTCTCCGCGGTACAATTTGTCTACAGATGTCCAAGAGCGGAACGAGAGCCCTAAGTCATCGAGTACAAGAAAAAATTCTTTATTTTATGAAAGAATTGTAATAGGAGAATCTAATTATCCACGTCTGCCGGAAGCGAAGTGGTGCATAAGCCAAAAATGAATACCACTAGTGGTTGATTCGTAGACTTACTATTATGTTTTCCTGCATCCAATTTTCCCTGTTTTCCTACTTTAATTGTACTATAAACACTATGTTAAACGTACGAGTGAACCACTAGTGGAATCAATTTTTGTCTTATGCACCACTTCGCTTCCGGCAGACATGGATGATTAGATTCCCCTATCACTACTCATCCATAAAATATGCAATTTTTCTTGTGCTCGATGGCTTAAGGTTTTGTGCGGTCGGCTCTTGGACTACAAATTGTATTAATATTATTTGTATTAATATTAATTTATCTAATTTTTGAATATTGCAAAAAGCACCTTTCTTAAAAGTCATTGTACCGTATTTCATGAATTAATTTTTTTTCAAACTATTTCTTTCGGAGAAAAATTGTGTAAAAAACGATGGTATATGTTATTGTTTAAAAATTAAAAACAATCCCACACCTCATTCTGTGAAAGCAGGAACAGATTTAGGACGCGGCTACACATCATTTCTATTTTCTGTTTATGTACTTTTAATAATAAATTTGAAACCATTTATGTAAACAAAATCACTTATGTTGTCACCATCTGCTATTTTTTTCCGACATGTTTGATTGACCGGTCGCAGACATTTAGCCGACAACCAAATCACCGACAAGACAATTAGCATACAGAAAAGATACTACGAAAAATTTTAATTCGTGTGGGTCTGGAATTTTACAAAAAGCAAAATAATTAAAAGTGTGTGTCCATGTGGCCTAAGTCAGTCTATGGTTCTTTATCTCAGAACCTTGTCAACAAACTTTATTTAAAATCACATAATAAAAACACAATAAAACTTTATTAAAAAAAAAAGAAAAAAAAACAATACATAAAATAGATAATAAAAAGCAGCATGGCTATTGGCGACGCCCCCCCCCCCGAGTCCTGGGGGTCACTCCTAATATGTTCAAACAGGATATTTTGAGAGAAGTTAATTGTTTCACTTACTATTATCTTCCTCATAATCTTGGCGTAATTTTCAGAACATAATCGACGAATGACCTTATCGTTCGCAGGATCCCAGGAACCCAGGGCACCGACAACTATCGCCTCGACCCTGGCAATACAGTTATTAACAGAAAGTTCCTTAGCTAAGTCACTATACTTGTCTTCTTTAATTTTTCTAGCATCGCTAAAAGCCGTTGCGCCATTTTCGAATGGGCAAGTAACATCTAAGATTAAGATGCTTTTATCTTTCTTCAATACCACGTCGGGACGACAGTTGGCACTCCCGACAACTTGATCCTCACCAAGTAGAGACCATCTGCCAGGAGCAGCTTTTTTAATTCTCTCGACCACTGCATTATGACGCTTCCTATACAAGGTACTATGTACCATGCAGTGATCGAGAACATGAGGTAAGGTCTCTAACTTGGGACATTTGCGACACTTTTTGTTAGTGTGACCACGGGCATGATTGTAGGCATTTAATTTATTAAATAAGCCCAGCCGCGCACGATGAATGAAACGCCAGTCTTTGAAGGTGGTATATTGGCCAGTGGTAAAGAAGTGGCAGCTGGACTTAGCCGCGGCCACACATATGTTCGTTTTACCTTGATGAGGGTGGTCCCGAAGAGACTGCGTACGCTTGCTTCTTAAAAATTTTCTCATGGATTTAAAAACAAGCTTACGGTTCCTCAGGGCTTCACCCCCAATAAGTAAATCAACTTGTAAATTGTCATTGACGCACCATTCAACATTCAATCTTTTAGACGCTTGACGAGCCCTCGACCAGGTAGATTTGTACTTGTCAGAGGTGCGGGTCGAAGGTGCAGAGTTCAAATATTTATTAATGTTAAGCTGGCTGGTGGATTCATATCTCCAATATTCCAATTCATATTCTAGTCGACAGGACATTTAGCCGACAAGTACATTTAGCAGACACGTACATTTAGCCGACAGGACATGTAGCCGAAACGTACATTTAGCCGACCGGATATTTGGCCGAAACGTACATTTAGCCGACAGACAATTGGACGACAGGCAATTGGCCGAACGTAACATTTAACCGACAAGACAATTAGCCGACAAGACGATTAGCCGACAGGACATTTAACCGACAGGTCGATTAGCCGACAGGACATTTAAGCGACATGTCAATTAGCCGACAAGACGATTAGTCGACAGGACATTTAACCGACAGGTCGATTAGCCGACAGGACATTTAACCGACAGGTCGATTAGCCGACAGGACATTTAACCGACAAGACGATTTGCCGACAGGACATTTTACTATTAGATTACCGATAGGTAGTAATTAGGTTATAGTTAGTTTATAGTTAGGTCATGGCAAGATTATAGTTATTTTATAGATCCGGATATTGATTATCTATACTAATATTATAAAGAGGAAAGATTTGTTTGTTTGTTTGTTTGAATTGAATAGGCTCCGAAACTACTTAAAGGATTTGAAAAATTCTTTCACCGTTGGAAAGCTACACAATTTCCGGTGAACATAGGCTAATTTTTAATTGATTTATTCAAATATTTTCCTTAATAGTTCAAAATTTCATTATTTTTCATGCAGAATCAATTAAAATTTTTCCGATAAAAAATAACCATTTTTCTTTCACGTTGCCAATAAAATCAAAATCTGGGATAATAATATCTCCTCGGCAATTAATTTTCAATTGAACAGTATCCACGTGAAAAATTAAAATAAAAATAATTCAAAGGAAAATAAATATGTCGTCATACTTGAAAAAAACTATTTTATTATATAAGACGCACAAATATCGGTTACGTTAATAAGAGGTTCTCTGCGAAAAATGGCGACATAGAAAGAATTAAATTATTATTAAAATATTTGATTTGGAAAAATATGATGTCATAATTTAAATAACATAGGAATTTTGAAATATTTGTTAAAGGAACAAGAGGCATGGATATATGTAACTAATAAAAATCAGTAAATAATGACGTCACATCTATACCCAATATTATAAAGAGGAAAGATTTGATTGTTTGTTTGTTTGAATTGAATGGGCTCCGAAACTACCAGACGGATTTGAAAAATTCTTTTACCGTTGGAAAGCTACACTATTTCCGGTAAACATAGGCTATATTATATTTTTTTTTAAAAAAGGGGATCCTTACTAAAATGCCAATAATGTAACCCAAGGTGTAGAAAAATGACCTTAAAAAATCCGGTACTTCTCTATTATCCCGCCGACCAATTTTGCCAAATTATACAAATCGCCAAACTAACAGCCAAATTTTACATATTGACATAATTTTTATTTTAAATAACGAAAAAACAAATAATTAGTGGAATATTAATAAAAATTCAAATAAAAAAACGAAATTAATATCACTTAATGACATTTTAAACACGTGAATCGTATTTAATGTCATTGAATGTGACATTCACGATTATCCATTATTGGCATTTAATCTTATAGTTTGGCGATATTTTTTTGGCCGATGGGATAACCTAGAAGTACCAAAAATCCTTACATCGCGTGCGCTGCGAATACTATTGATTATAAAGCAAAATAATGTACTACGACTTAGCAGAACGTATAATTATCTTTAAAAAATGTCGCGACAGCATATGTCTAACTGTTATAGTTACGTCACAATAAGTGTTTTTGGCACAGATGTCATATACGCACCACATTGGCACATGCTTCCCCCCCCTCCCCCGCCAATTTGGCATTGCACATGTGTGTCAAGGAGAAAGATCCGTTTAATAAGTTTATAACAGTTGTTAGGGGACGTGCAACTCCGAAAAAAGTTAAAAGATTTCAATGAAATGGGCTGATTAAATAATATAAATGCATGCATTCAATATGGCTATAAGTATTAATATTTACGATTTATTGTGAAAATTATATTTACTGTTTTGTTACTTATTAAGTTTATTATTTATAACTGTTTTTTTTTATTGTTTCGCTTTTTATTAAATTCATGTTTATTTACTGTTATATTTTATTTTAATTCTTTAAAATATTTTTATTGTATACTATATCAATAATTAGTTATATCAAGCTATCATTTATTTATTTTTATTTCCTTTTTTTAAAATACTAGAATCTCTTTCAATTTTCGTGTTATTTTATTTTTATATAACAAAAATAAAATAAAATTAATAATATTTTATTAATAAATTAATAGTATTTTATTAATAAAATAAAAATAAAATTGCAATAAAAATCATGTCCTGTTATTGCATGCAATTTGTAACTTATATCCAAAAGTAAAATTTTCGCCAAATTGGCGGGGGAAAAAAAGCACGTGTTAATGTGGTGCGTATATGACATCTGTGCCGTGTTTTTTTATTTAAAAAAATAATTAAAATGCCGTCTCAGTAAAAGCTCTTTATTTTTACCTTGGTATTAATCCTTATCAGAATAAATTACTTCATAATCAAGACTGACGCGATAATACACCATACGACTCAGGAAACGAATCGGAAGAGGAAAGAGCGCTATCCAAACAAAATGTGCCAATAAACGCAAAAATACACTCCACAACTGAAGACGACTCCACAAAAACAAATCTCCAACTCAGAAAAAAACACAATATCCCTCCGAAACCAGAAACAGCTCAGCACAGTACAAAATTCGAGGTGACGAAGTAAACAAAAGCGAAATGGAAAACGAAACACCTTAGAGACACGGTAGTTTTTATAATATTAATATTACATTTTTATAAAGGTTCAACAGACAAAAAAATTATTTAAGAGAGTTATTTTTTTTTATTTTTTTTTTAAATTCATTTTACAATGCCCAAAAGATCAAGATCTCAACTTTCTAGAAGTAGTTCTAGAAATTGATGGCAAGGGCATCAAAAAGACGCTGTGATGAAGAATCTTCATCAGAAACTCAAAATCGTCTTGCAAGTCAGAGAGAATACGCGTCGCAATCGCATGCCAGAGAGTCCAGTATCGAGCGTCGCAGCGGCTTGCTGAACAAAATTTGAGGACTTCTCAAGTGCGCGCAAGAGAGTCGAGTATTGAACGATCGCAACGGCTTGCTGAACAAAATTTAAGAACCTCCCAAATACGCGCAAGAGAGTCGAGTATTGAACGATCGCAACGGCTTGCTGAACAAAATTTAAGAACCTCCCAAATACGCGCAAGAGAGTCGAGTACGGAGCGTTTGCAGCGGCTCGAAGAGCAAAATATTAGAAATGTACAAGCTCGCACTAGGGAATCGAGCTCTGAGCATTCCCAACGCCTTCGAGATCAGAGAGAAAGACAACAGACGTCAACGACTAGAGTTCGTAATCGAGTTTTAGCTCATAGTAACAGATCGGCTTTCAGATACGATCCACAGATTGATTATGCTCAACAGTCTTCCGTACAAATCGGAGCCATGAATAAGATCTGCTCTAAGTGTTCTGCCAAAAAATGGGCCGATGAACATAATGGTATGTGCTGTGCTTCTGGAAAAGTTTGTCTCCCGAATTTGCAAGAGCCGCCACAGCCAATAAAAGATCTTTTGACAAATAATCATTCACTATCTGTACATTTTTTAAACAACATACGTAGGTACAATAGCCTTTTTCAAATGACGTCGTTTGGCGCGAAAGAAATTAGAGAAGAAAATTTTATGCCAACATTTAAAATAGAGAGACAAGTGTATCATCTTATAGGTAGCCTTTTATCACCATCTGGCCAAAGTCCGCAATTTTTGCAAATATATTTTATTTCTGACGCAGATCAGCTATCGTTGCGGTCAAACATAGCTCCAACGCTAAAAATTGATTTAATCAACGAATTACAGACCGCACTGAATAGCCACAATATATACATACGAAGTTTTAAACAAAACTTAGAAAGTAACTCTTCAGATAATTTAAAGTTAATTATTCGCTCCGACCGCCCACCGCAGACGGGACACCCGGGTAGGTATAATGCTCCAGCTGTAAACGAGGTAGCCGTTCTCTTGGTTGACGAAGAAAAAGGCCCAAGAGATATAGTGCTGCACGATAGAGACGGACAACTTAAAAGAATTTCTGAGTTGCACCGATCGTATGATCCTCTACAGTATCCCTTAATGTTTATAATGGGAGAAGACGGTTATTATTTGACAATTCCTCAGCAAGGTACAGCGCGTAACAAAACTGTAACGTGCATGCAATTTTATGCATTTAGGTTGATGGTTAGAGCTAACTGTTTTAATTCATTACATTATTATAGGGAATTATTTAGTCAATATATTGTCGATATGATGGCAAAAATGATATCAGAAAGATTAAATTATGTATGTCGTAATCAACAGAGACTGAGGGCTGATGAATACATTCATCACAGAGACGCTTTAAATCAAAATGCAAATGTAGACCCATCAAATATAGGCCAACGCGTAGTCTTGCCATCTTCATTCACGAGTTCTGCACGTTATCTGCTTGAAAAAACCCAAGATGATATGACTTATGTCCAAAACTATGGGAGGCCAGACTTATTTGTCACTTTTACGTGCAACTCCGAATGGCCTGAAATTAAACTAGAACTATTATCTGGTCAGCGGCCTTTCAATCGCCATGACATAATTTCAAGAGCATTTCACTTAAAGATGAAGAAATTCATAAAATTATTCTCGAAAGATGAAATATTCGGCAAAGTAAAATGTTATATGGCAAGTGTGGAGTGGCAGAAACGTGGTTTACCACACTGTCATTTGCTGTTTTGGCTGGAAAGAAAAATCCAGCCAGACGAAATTGACAGTGTCATAGTTGCGAAATTGCCCAATCAACAAAACGATCCGATGTTGCACAATATCGTAACTAAAAATATGGTCCACGGACCATGCGGAGAGCATAACTTAACAGCACCATGTATGAAAAATGGTATTTGTACAAAAAAGTACCCTCGACGTTTCGTCAACGATACCCAAACTGGAGAAGACGGTTATCCAGTTTATCGTCGCCGTGACATCGAAAATGGAGGACAGAGTGCTAAACTAAATATTAGAGGAAGTAGGTTCAATATTGATAATAGATGGATTGTACCTTATTCTCCACTATTGTGTAGGACATTTAACGCTCACATAAATGTAGAGTACTGCCACTCAGTTCAAGCCATCAAATACATTTGTAAATATATAAATAAGGGATCTGACCAAGCTACTTTTACCGTCAGAAACCCAAACGATGAAATGGAAAACTATGTGAATGGCCTTTACATAAGTACATTCGAATCCGCCTGGCGAATATTCGAATTTCCGATCCACGAGCGACATCCTACAGTCCTGCAGTTAGCTGTCCACTTAGAAAACGGCCAAAGGGTGTATTTCACCGCAGAAACGGCTGAACAAGTGGCCCAAAATCCACGTAAAACTACTTTGATGGCTTTCTATGAGCTCTGTAATGAAGATGAATTCGCAAAGACACTTCTATACCACGAAGTTCCGCAATACTACACATGGGCCAACAACAAATTCACAAGAAGGCGGCGTGGTGAGGACATAATTGGCCATCCGGGTATAAAAAAAGATGCTGCTTTAAAAAGAGTTTACGGTGTACATCCTTCTCAATCAGAGTGTTTTTATCTTAAAGTCCAGTCATTTAAGCTTAAATTAGGTAAGAATCTCGGAATTCGAGATACCCAGCTGTAAGTCTGTAAATACTTGTATATTGACACCCTAAAAGTTGTCTCAAAACCTACATATGGTAGGGTGTACGCAACTATTAAATTCCAAGGTCAAAGGTCACAAAAATCGTTTTTTTGCGCTTTTTTGTAAATATCTCATTTCCTATAGGTTTTTTGCTATTTGTATTTATTATCAATATTGTAGAATACAAAATTCTCTACAAATTTTGTTTGAAAACATTTTTCATACGTCGAACCGTTTTCGAGATAGAGGGCGGAGAGCGCGCCGTCACAGCATCACTTCAGGTCAAACGGTGCCTCTGGTCCAAAACGCGCCATATATCATTTTTTTCCTAACAAATCCACTTTTTATTCAGTATTAATTTATTTAACAACACTTACCTGTCCATGTAATTGCAGAATTGTTAATGAAAATATAGGAATTATATTTGAATTTTAACCTAATTAATATAATATTAATAACTTCTTACATGATGAAAAAAAAAACAAATAAATTATGAATTAATCGTTTTATTAAAAAATACTATTCAATACATTTATTTTTATTAAAAATAAAAAAATGGAATAACCCTTTCAGGAGCAAAAGAATTCTGTCCGTAAAATGATGAAATAATAGACACCAGAATATTCAAACGAATTTCTCAGAAAATAAAATTCCGGTATTTTGAACTTTCATTAGAAAAGTAACATTTTATTATAATATTACTGGTGTCATTTGTCAATTTTGGCATTAAAATTAGGTGGCTAGACCCTCTAGCCACCGCCCTTGAAAGGGTTAAAGGGTACAAAAACTATAATTTATGTTTTTAATCATCTTCTTCTTCTTCATCGTCGTCTTTCGGCTGCTGGTAAATTTCAAACTGGTCTTCATTATCGTCTTCAACGACATTTGTCTCAAGTTGTTCCATGATTTCGGGGTCAAAGGTTTCATCTTCGTTAATGTCGTTTTGATATGGTTCTGCATTGAGACAAGCTTGCCCATTACATTGACCACAAGCTAAAGAGCATTCATTGCAAGCCCACTTTCCTGCATGCGCAATGAAAATAATGTGACGTTCATTATTGATGGCGGATTTCTTCTTCATCATGTTGTATGGAGCAGAGAAGATACTTTATCTATTATTTTTGATAAATACATTAATTATTTAAAAAGGCATTACAGTTCCAAAATAATTGTTGTATTTGACGGATATTCAGACTACAGTAAGAACATAAAAGCTATGGAGCAGCAGAGAAGAACTGCTGCACTTTCAAAAACGTATAAAGTTTGTTTAGATGAAACAATGGTTGTACCAGTTACTCAAGAAAAATTCTTATCAAATCGAAATAACAAAGATATGCTCATTAATACCTTAACTGAAAAATTACAAGCTGCAAATATTACTACTAAACAAGCCAGAGATGATGCGGATGTTATTATTGTTGAAACTGCAATTGAAGAATCAAAGTCTGAAAAAACTGCAGTTATAATAGGACAAGATATTGATTTACTTGTCATTTTAATTGGGCGTACACTGTGTTACGAACAAGAAATTTTCTTTAAAAAAGTTGGGAAAGGAAATGTAAAAACGGAGATATACTCGACTAAAAGTTTTGATAATTATCCTCATTCCAAAAGACATATTTTATTTCTGCATACATTAAGTGGCTATGACACAACTTCTGCGCTTTTTAAAAAAGGAAAAAAATCATTTTTAAAAGTTTTTGAGAAACTGACGAATTTGGATGAACTAGCTGCAGCATTTAAAGGAAGAAAATAGTTCGACCCAGAGATTATTAGAGAGTGGAACTCAAATCTTATTGGCAGTCTATAATGCTCCGAAATCTGTGAAAAGTCTCGATCATATTTGTTATATGCATTACGTCAAGTCTACAAAACTTAATAAACCTGTGCAACTTTCAATTCTTCCACCAACAAGTGCAGCTTCTCATCAACATTTCAAACATGTATATTATCAAGTTCAAACTTGGTTAGGGCATGATTTGGAACCCCGGGTATGGGGTTGGGCAATGCAAAACGATTTTCTGGAACCTATCATGACAATTTCACCACCTGCTCCAGAAGATTTGCTAAATACAATTTTCTGCAAATGCAAGAGTGGTTGTGGTTCGCGATGCGGATGCAGGAAAGTGGGCTTGCAAATGCTCTTTAGCTTGTCGCCAATGTAATGGCCAGCTTGTCTCAATGCAGAACCATATCAGAGCGACATTAACGAAGATGAAACCTTTGACCCCGAAATCATGGAACAACTTGAGACAAATGTCGTTGAAGACGATAATGAAGACCAGTTTGAAATTTACCAGCAGCCGAAAGACGACGATGAAGAGAAAGAAGATGATTAAAAACATAAATTATAGTTTTTGTACCCTTTATTCCATTTTTTTACTTTTAATAAAAATAAATGTATTGAATAGTATTTTTAATAAAACGATTAATTCATAATTTATTTGTTTTTTTTTTTATCATGTAAGAAGTTATTAATATTATATTAATTAGGTTAAAATTCAAATATAATTCCTATATTTTCATTTACAATTCTGCAATTACATGGACAGGTAAGTGTTGTTAAATAAATTAATACTGAATAAAAAGTGGATAAGTTAGGAAAAAATGATATATGGCGCGTTTTCGACCGGAGGCACCGTTTGACTTGAAATGATGCTGTGACCGCGCGCTCTCCGCCCTCTATCTCGAAAACGGTTCGACGTATGAAAAATGTTTTCAAACAAAATTTGTAGAGAATTTTGTATTTTACAATATTGATAATAAATACAAATAGCAAAAAACCTATAGGAAATGAGATATTTACAAAAAAAGCGCAAAAAACCGATTTTTGTGATCTTTGACCTTGGAATTTAATAGTTGCGTACACCCTACCATATGTAGGTTTTGAGACAACTTTTAGGGTGTCAATATACAAGTATTTACAGACTTACAGCTGGGTATCTCGAATTCCGAGGTGAACTTACTATAATGACTGGACTATTAGGATGTTGCTACATCACGTACGCGGTCCAACCTTATTCGAGTATTTAAAAACCGTTGACGGAGTTCTCAAAGAGACCTATCAAGCAGCTTGCCGTGACTGGGGTTTGCTAGAAAACGATGACCATTGGGAAAACACACTGAGAGAAGCATCGCTTTCGCAATGTCCAGTACAACTGAGAGAGTTGTTTGTGGTCATACTTTTATTTTTTCAGCCGTCGGAACCATTAAAATTATGGGACCATTTCAAAGACGAATTATGTCAAGATATTAGACCTAGACTCCGACTGCAAAATCAAGACTTCGCCTTACCATACAGTGATGTCATTTATAATGAAGGTTTAATACAAATTGAAAATAAACTTTTACAACTAAATGATAAAAACCTAAGTGATTTTGGATTGCCGTCTTCAGTTCGTTCAGAAAATAATGTGACAAATACAATGGTACAGCACTATAACACAAATAATTTGACCGCTTTTGTTAATGAAAATCTGCCAAAATTAGTTCCAGATCAAAGATATGCTTTTGACATTATAGTCGATAGCGTGAATAACAACAAAAACAATTTTTTTTTGGATGCGCCAGGTGACACTGGAAAGACTTTTCTTGCAAATTTAATACTTGCTAAGATAAGACAATCTGGGAAGATAGCGATAGCAGTTGCTTCGTCAGGAATCGCTGCAACCCTTCTAAAGGATGGAAAAACTGCTCATTCAACTTTTAAACTTCCTCTAACCGTAAATTTTGAGCAACAATCTATATGTTTTATTCGCAAAAATGGGCCTCTTGGTAAATTATTACAAGAAGCCTCATTGATTATGTGGGATGAATGCACCATGAGCCATAGAGCACATATAGAGGCCGTGGACAGAACTTTAAAAGATCTTAGAAATTCCTCTGCTCTCATGGGCGGGATTACTTTTGTATTTTCTGGAGATTTCCGACAGACTCTTCCTGTTATTAACAGAGGTACGCGAGCAGATATCATCAAAGCATGCTTAAAATCGTCGCCCTTATGGACTTCGATTGAAAACATAAAATTACGGACAAATATGAGAGCTCATCTTCATGGAATGACATATAGTGATTTTCCACAGCAACTTCTTAAACTTGGGGAAGGAATTTTCCCCATTCCAAATTTAAGCAAAAATTGTAACATCCTTCTGGATGAGTCTCTAGGCCAAATAGTCCATAGTTTAGAAATTTTAATAGATGTAGTATACCCTGACATCGAGAATTTACATGAAAAAGACTTTCATTGGTTGTGTTCTAGGGCAATAGTATCACCTAGGAATGATAGTGTCAACGAAATAAACAATCTGATTATTCAAAAAGTTCCCGGCCAAGTAAAAAATTTCAAATCAATAGACACCGTGACTAATATCGAAGACGCAGTCCATTATCTACAGGAATTTTTAAATTCACTAAACCCTTCTGGACTGCCACCACATGAATTGATGTTAAAAATTAGAATTCCAATCATGCTTTTGAGAAATTTAAGCCCTCCGAACATGTGCAATGGGACGAGGCTACTCATAAAGGAATTGAAGGACAATTTAATTGTAGCAACCATTATCACCGGCCCAGCAGCTGGTCAACTAGCTCATATACCGAGGATACCAATGATCCCAACTGATCTACCAATCCCATTTAAACGGCTTCAGTTTCCTGTAAAAACATCTTTCGCGTTAACTATTAATAAGTCCCAAGGTCAAACCTACGAATTAGTAGGGATCGACCTACGAAAAGAATGTTTTACTCATGGCCAACTGTATAACTGTATGTTGGTCTTTCGCGGGTCGGAGCTCCTGAAAATCAATTTATTTTGCTGCCACAAAGTAAAACAACATCTAATATCGTTTACAGGGAAGCTCTGACACAATAAATATAATGGATTTTGTTTTGTAGGTGTAAAACTTTTTACAAACATTATTACAAAAAAAAAAAAAAAATACTAATATCCGAATTTTCTTTTATAATTTTACACTTTTTTAGTAACTCCACGCACAAAGAAGATAGTATGATTGTGTGTGTAAAAATTTATAACTTGAAATTTTTCTTTAATCCCCGTGCGAAGCCGGGGCGGGCTGCTATAATCTATATCCATGAAACAAAGTCGTGTTAGTTACACCATTTATAACTCAAGAACGGGTGGATCTATCTTTATGAAATTTTGTATACAGGTATCTGACACCTTAGATTAACATATAGGCTATTTTTTTTCCGATTATCTAAAAGGAAGATAATGCTTTTAGTAGTTGAAGTTAATGGGATGAAGTGGTAGTAACAATTTGCGGTGTCAGTAGTGACACGGGACTGGGCGATTTGCTCTACCCGAAGCAAAGCGAGGGAGGCCCGCTAGTTGATTAATATATTATTGATTATTGATATAAGATTACGGATAGGTTACAATTCAGTTACGGTGGTAATAGTAAGCTTTAAATTTGGTCACGGTTAGGTTAAAACTAGATTATGGTTAGATTGCTGGTAGATTATTCTTATACTGCAATATTAGGTTATATGTAGGCTATAGTTGGGTCCTTGTTACGTTATATTTAGGATATGGTTACGCCACTGTTATATTACTCTTAGGTAACAATTAGGTTACAGTTAGCTTACAGTTATGCTACTATTAGGTTATGATTAGGTTACGTACAGGTAACAGTTTGATAACAATTAAGTTCCGGTTACGTTATAATTTGATTACAGTTAAGTCACGGTTATGTTACAATTAAGTTATCGTTACGCCACTGTAGAATAATTTTTAAGTAACAAATAGGTTTCGGTTTGCTTAAAGTTATGTTACTGATAGTTTATGCTTAGGTTATGCATAGGTAACGGCTTGTTAACAGTTAGGTTCCGATAGGTTGTAATAGGTTACAATTTGGTTGCAGTTACACCACAGATAGGTTACGTTTCCTTCTATAGTAAAAAAATTGCCTTAAAAGGAATGACTCCTGGAATGATACTGATGTGTAAGGTTTCCGGGAATAACGCGTCCGGGTGGACCACTCCTTTCATGAGTCGAATAGACCAATTAGGAAAGGGCTCCGTCTGTGCATCACCAAGCAATTCCAACCGGGATTGCAAAGCAATAGCGAACGGAATCGCGAAGCGATGCCATGGGGTATTGGCGAGCGCAGCAAGCAGGGATAGCCTACAACTTGGAATCACGAAGCGACTACGCGGGGAGTTAGCGAGCGTAGCGAGCAGGGGGGGCGGAGCCCCCCTATTGTTTAAAATAACTATAACTGCTCATTCCAATTATGCATGTTTGGGGGCGCCGCACCCCACTTCTCCCCCCCCAAAGGGGAACTTATAAATTTTTATCCACAACACTCGTGTTGCATATCTTCAGAAAGGTCAGAAACTGCCTTTTCCTATTATGGAGGTCTTGTGTGTCCCCCTCCGCTCAGCCCCCCAGGGGTGGGCACATTTTTAATTTCTATACAACACCAGTCATGTGACACAGCATTTGAAAGGTCTGCAACTGCTTATTCATATTATGGATGTTTAGTGTGTCATCCCCGCTCTGCCCCCCAGGGGGGCACATTTTTAGTTTCTTTACAACCCCAATCGTGTGACACATCATTTGAAAGGTGTGTAACTGCCTTTTCATATTATGGGTGTCTTGTGTGTCACCCCCACTCTGCCCTCCCAAGGGGGGCACATTTTTAATTTCTATACAACTCCAGCTGTGTGACACATCATTTGAAAGGTCTGCAACTGCTTATTCATATTATGGATGTCGTGTGTGCCACCCCCCACTCTGCCCCCCCCCCCCAGAGAGGCACATTTTTAATTTCTTTACAACACCAGTCGTGTGACACACCATTTGAAAGGTCTGTAACTGCTTATTCATATTATGGGTGTCTTGTGTGTCACCCCCCAATCTGCCCCCCTGGGGGGCACATTTTTAATTTCTTTACAACACTAGTCGTGTGACACATCATTTGAAATATCTGCAACTGCTTATTCATATTATGGATGTTTTGTGTGTCACCCTTCACTCTGTCCCCCAAGGGCGGGCACATTTTTATTTTCTTTACAACACCAGTCGTGTGACACATCATTTGAAAGTTCTGCAACTGCTTATTCATATTATGAATGTCTTGTGTGTTACCCCCCCCACTCTGCCCCCCCAAAGGAGGCACATTTTTAGTTTGTTTACAACCCCAGTCCTGTGACACATCATTTGAAAGGTCTGTAACTGCCTTTTCATATTATGGATGTCTTGTGTGTCACCCCCACTCTGCCCCCCCCAAGGAGGGCACATTTTAAATTTCTATACATTTCCAGCTGTGTGACACATCATTTGAAAGGTCTGCAACTGCTTATTCATATTATGGATGTCTTGTGTGTCACCCCCCACTCTGCCCCCCAGGGGGGCACATTTTTAATTTCTTTACAACACCAGTCGTGTGACACATCATTTGAAAGGCCTGTAACTGTTTATTCATATTATGGGTGTCTTGTGTGTCCCCCTCCGCTCTGCCCCCCAAGGAGGGCAATTTTTAATTTCTGTACAACACCAGTCGTGTGACGCATCATTTGAAAGGTCTGCAACTGCTTATTCATACCATGGGGTATTGGCGAGCGCAGCAAGCAGGAGTAGCCTACAACTTGGAATCGCGAAGCGATTACGCGGGGAGTTGGTGTTGTTAAATATATATTTTATATTGTATTTCAAATAATGGAGCGGAGGATCCTCTAGTTAGTTTATTTAGTCAAAACAGCATGAACAAATAAAGAGATAAGGAAATTGTTCGCATACCTCATTCATGGTCCCCACAGATCATTCAAGGCACTAGCAGACGCTATAAATCCATATTCGCAGAGCGTAGTAGAAGCTGCTGTAATATACTAAAAATATTATTAGCGGTGTATTGTGTAATGTTTCAGCAGTCATATCAAGGTGAATATATATCTTTTGATTTTAATATTTAATATAGTAAACACACAATATAAAATTCTCTGGGATATACATAATTAGATAGGAGAGGAAAAAAATGCATCTCTCCGTCTGCATATCTCACATCAAAACTGCGTAGTAAAATATAGAAAGTTAAACGGATTACAAAGTTCAAGCAACATCTACACTTCTTTGATTCCTTAAGAAAGGCTATGTACAAAAACGTTTCCTTCATTTGAAATTTCGCAACTTTACACCAAATACAGTGTTTGCAGAGTTAATTATTATTCTAAAATAGAATAAGTAAGAGAATTGTTATCATTAAAACAAAAGGTACAAAATATATTTAGCATTCCTAATAGAAACCTTTATCCTTATATTTAACATAAAATAAAATTATGAATCAGGTTCATTGGTTAAGTATAAAGAGGGGGGGGGGTGAAACGTGGGAGGGTCTTATTTAGATTAAAGGATTTCCTTGCAGAATTATCCGATTTGTTTCAATTTTTTATGTAGATTCATTCTGATAAGATGCTTCCCTATTTAGTTTTAGGGGTTCATTAGCTAAGTATAAAGGGTGGAACTCTGGCTGCCCTTTTAATTAGATAAAAGGGTTTTTCATGCAGAATTATCCGATCTGCTTCAAATTTTGATATAGCTTCAATCTGATAGGACTGTTCCCAGGTTAATTTTGTGGGTTCATTAAGTATAAAAGAAAAAAACGGGAAGAGTATTTAGATAAATGGGGTTTTCATGCAGAATTATTCGATTAGCTTTTAAATTTGTATATAGGTTCGTTCTCGTAATACGCTTTCCTGATTAGCTTTAGGGATTTATTGTTTACGTATGAAGGGAGGAAGGGCGCTTAATTTCATATAAATGTTTTTTACGCAGAATTATCCAATTAGCTTCATACTTGTTATACCAGTTTTTTCTGATAAGGCGCTTCCTTCATTATATCTGGAGGTTCATTAGTTAAGCATAAAGGATGGAAATGGGAAACTAATCTCCCTCTCCTCTTAATTTATCTACAGTGGCGTAGCAAGAATGAGTGACAACCGGGGCGGATGTAAATGATGTCATACCCCCCACCCCCATTCCATCCGTCATATTTTTTCAATTACAATTCTGCGTTATTACAACAAATGACCATAAAAAACCACATTAAAAAAAACCACAGGAGCGGCTCATCACTCGACCCATAATTTGCTTAAATCAATGCGGTGTCTATATGTAGAAGATAATTCTTTCTTTAAAAGTTTGCTTTCGCGACTTATTTGTTACATAGATTGATTTTTGTTCTTAGGTGCATATCTTATTTAGAAAAAATTCACATTCTCAAAGGAAAGAAAATTAATTCTATTGCGTCGTGCGCTAGAATTTTCATTTTATTTCAGAAATTGTTTTCAAAATCTTATAAGATTAAATATATATACATTCGCCAAAAAAAATTGGGTGTCACCCCTTAGAGGGTGACAACCGGGGCGGACCGCCCCCTCCGCCCCCGCTTGCTACACCACTCTTTATCTAAATGGCATTTTTATGCAGAATTATTAGATTTACTGGTATACATGTTTATTCTCATAAAGAGTTTCCGTGATTAGTTTTTGAGATTCATTAGTTAAGTTTAAAAGAGCGAAACGGGGCTGGGGATTTTAATCACCTTTCAATTTAATTAAATGGGTATTTCATGCAGAATTATTCTTTTAAATAAAAGCATACTCTACAATTACTCTGAATAGCCTTGAGCCTGTTTATTTGGTTTACTATTTTATTATACTATACTTTTCTAGTTTGTTACCAATTATAGTCTCCTCTCCCCTCCTCTCTTTCCTTCCCTAAAAGTCCCTGTTTTCTTGATTATAATCCTATTCCAATGGGACCTTTTTTGACGTTCTTCCCATATAATTTGCTTACCAACTAAACATTGATTTTATATATACTACTATTGGTAAGCGCCATTTATGGTCATTAATAAAAATTTTTGACTTTTTTCCATTTCAAACCTTTCATTCTTTGTTTAAAGTCACGATAATTAGGCTTCTCGTTAATTAAGCTGTACTTCTCAAATTTGTCAAGGTGTTTGTGTAAGCTGTATTTTAAAATTTCCAGTCGTTTACAACCAAACGTACTGAGTTATAATATTATGAATTTTATAAAATTTAGGAGCTTATCTACATTAAAGAATCCCACGTGTTTTATTTGTATTTGTCAAGGATATACGCTTGAAAATGCATGCTAAACTACTTTTAAACTTATTTCTTCAAAGAATATATTCAGCAATTTAAAAACAATGATCCACGAGAATTTTGTGCTATTATTTTATTTATATATGTGTATGCAGGAAAAATAATACACTTGTTATTGTTACAATAAGGTATCAAGCTTTAGAAATATCATAAACCTAAATAAATATAAAAGTATTTGCAGAATCAGTAAATAGAAACAGAGGCGTGTGTAGAGAAAACTGCGCCGGGAAAAAATCTCATCTTGGCGCCTCTCCCCCCGAACTTATTCTTCGGACAAACTGAAAAAAAATGACACTGGTAGTATAAATTTGGTGCTCCCTAAATTTCTGTGCGCGGAGCGCCGCCCCCTTCCCCCCCTTTCGCACGGCGCTGATTTGAAATGAATTAGAAGAGAATATTATATTACATTAAATTTAAGTCAATAATTGGAAGTAAGAGATAAAATAAATAAAGTTTGGTGAAGGAATAATTCCACGTTTGTATTCCACAAATTTTAATCAGCAACTTTGTGTTAATAAATAAGAGTCCATAATACTTTTAAGACAGTAAAATTGTTTGATTTTGTTTTAATCGAAAAATATTATATTTCATGTATCGCAACAATATATATTTTATTTATTTTATTATTACTTTTAAAAAATAAAACAATTTCTGTAAATTTTGCTAGTTACATGATTAAAATCAAATTGTAGGAATACTAAATCGACTGCTATAATAACGTAAATGATGTTCCTGATACCTTCAATTTCATTTCCGGTCGAAAGAAAACCGCTCTCGAAACTAAGTTAGTTTCCAGAACGGAACAGAATAAGCCTCATGCCGAAGGCAGTAGGAACACCAATTCCAGGTACGTTTAATTTTGATGTTCGATCGAAAAAATTACATAAGACAAAATAAGTAATACAAAATATAAGTTGTGAGATTAGCATCGATAATTTATAGAGATTAAAAAAGGGATATGCGCAAACGCAATAACAACCCATTACTATAGTAAACTCCAACGGCATTAAATACCTATATATACGTCTAAAAAAAAAAAGCCTTAAATGTTTAACTATGGGGCCTACCTTTTCCCAATGCCAATAGTGGGCTCTAAAAAGACTTTATTTGTAGCTTAAAAAATTTCCTCAAATTGTGCATTTTTAAAAAGAATGACGTTTAGGTTTAGAGGAAGTAAAATCTGTTAAGTTGGAGGGAATAAAACTAGAAAGCATTGCTGCTCCGAAAGAATCATCACTTCTTTTTAATATTTATTGGGTTTGCATTGTGCATTATGACGTCTTTTTTTTTATTATAAATTATACTCTGAAATAAGGTTTATACTAAAGGTAATGCGCAGACATGCAAAAATATCCTTAAAATACTTTATCTTTAATTTGGTAACAATTTCATCTCGTAATTCGATGACGTGATAGTGACAGTGATGCTAAAATAGCATGAAAAGTTCTACAGAATAAACGTGATTAAAATAAAAAACAAGTTGGATGTCGATTCTGCCATTGCAGAATTCAGTTTCGCCTCCGTTTAGAAAAAAAAAATCGATAGAGGTTTTTTATATACATTTCATCAGAACGAATTTTTCGAGAGTCAGAAAAAATAGTTCCGGATAATCGAGGTTACTGATATTAAATACGCTTCGTCCTATTCTCACTTACTAAGTACATACAAAATTTTAAGTCTCTATCTCCATTTGTTCGTGAGATTGAGCGTTTACAGACAGACAGACGGACGACAATTTACTCTTCTAAACTAAGAGGGCTCCGCCCCCTGCTCGCTACGCTCGCCAACCCCCCGCGTGATCGCTTCGCGATTCCAAGTTGTACGCTACCGCCGCTTGCCACGCTCGCCAATACTCGTTGGTATGAATAAGCAGTTGCAGTTCTTTCAAATGATGTGTCACACGACTGGTGTTGTAAAGAAATTAAAATGTGCCCCCTCCCCTGAGGGCAGAGTGGGGGGGGGTTGATACACAAGACATCCATAATATGAATAAGCAGTTGCAGACCTTTCAAATAATGTGCCACACGACTGGTGTTGTAAAGAAATTAAAAATATGAGCCCCTAGGGGGCAGAGGGGGGGGTGAAACACAAGACATCCATAATATGAATAAGCAGTTTCAGATCTTTCAAATGATGTGTCACACGACTGGTATTGTAAAGAAATTTTAAATGTGCCCCTCTGGGTTGGCAGAATGTTGGGTGACACACAAGACATCCATAATATGAATAAGAAGTTGCGGACCTTTCAAATGATGTGTCACACGACTGGTGTTGTAAAGAAATTAAAAATGTGCCCCCCTGGGGGGCAGAGCGGAGGGGGTGACACACAAGACATCCATAATATGAATAAGCAGTTGCAGATCTTTCAAATGATGTGTCACACGACTGGTGTTGTAAAGAAATTAAAAATGTGCCCTCCTGGGGGGCAGAGTAGGGGATGTCACACAAGACATCCATAATATGAATAAGCAGTTGCAGACCTTTCAAATGACGTGTCACACGACTGGTGTTGTAAAGAAATTAAAAATGTGCCCCCTGGGGGGCATAGTAGGGGATGACACACAAGACATCCATGATATGAATAAGCAGTTGCAGACCTTTCAAATGATGTGTCACACGACTGGTGTTTTAAAGAAATTAAAAATGTGCCCCCCTGGGGGGCAGAGTGGGGGGTGACACACAAGACATCCATAATATGAATAAGCAGTTGCAGATCTTTCAAACGGTGTGTCACACGACTGGTGTTGTAAAGAAATTTAATTTGTGCCCCCCCCAGGGGGGTAGAGCGGAGGGTTACACACAAGACATGCATAATAGTAAAAGGCAGTTTCAGACCTTTCTAAAGATATGCAACACTTGTGCTGTGGATAAAAATTTAAAAAGTTTTTACTATAGAAGGAAATATGTTTTTCAGAATCTCCAGTATCTGAAACGTTTAAATCCGTCAAAAATTTTTTTTCGAGAGTCCGAAAAGAATAGTTCCGGATAATCGAGGTTATTGATATTAAATAGGCTTCGTCCTATACTTATTTATTGACTACATACAAAATTTTGCAAATACAAATCCTCTTATCTGCTTGTCGGCTAATTGACCTGTCGGCTAATCGGCTTGTCAGCTAATCGTTTTGTCGGCCCATTGACCTGTCGGCTAAATGTCCTGTCGGTTAAATGTCTTGTCGGCTAATCGTGTTGTCGGCTAAATGACCTGTCGGCTAATCGTCTTGTCGGCTAAATGTCCTGTCGGCTAATCGCCTTGTCGGCTAAATGTCCTGTCGGCTATTCGTCTTGTCGGCTAAATGTCCTGTCGGCTAATCGTCTTGTCGGCTAATTGACCTGTCGGTTAAATGTCCTGTCGGCTAATCGTCTTTTCGGTTAATTGACCTGTTGGTTAAATGTCCTGTCGGCTAATCGTCTTGTCGGCTAATTGTACGTTCGGCCAAATGTCCTGTCGGCTAAATGTACGTTTCGGCCAAATGTCCTGTCGACTAAATGTACGTGTCTGCTAAATGTACTTGTCGGTTAAACGTCCTGTCGACTATTTTCTGTATGCTAATTGTCTTGTCGGTGATTTGGTTGTCGGCTAAATGACATAGACCCTTGATTGACAGCCAATCAAAATACCGTATTCTTATTCAAGTCAATGATTTGAGAATCTTATTAAATCTAGGGAGTTTTACTTTGATAGTCAGGAGAAAAAAGTTAAAATCCCATTTATGTAAACAAAATCACTTATGTTGTCACCATCTGCTATTTTTTTCCGACATGTTTGATTGACAGCCAATTAAAATACCGCATTTTTATTCAAGTCAATGATTTGAGAATCTTATTAAATCTAGGGAGTTTTACTTTGATAGTCTAGAGAAAAAAGTTAATATCCATCTGAGAATGCTGTACGAACAGATCATCCTTCTAACTGTTATCAGACGCTGTTGTCAGCATGTTTTCTTGTGGTCATGCTGTGTTTTCAATCTTTATATATTTTAAAAGGAAACAGACTGATTTCCCGCAAAAGAGGAACATTTCCATCAAAGAAATTCTGAAGTGGAGTGTTTACACAAGTTTTCAAGTAGAGTGTAACTCCTTATCACCTAACCCATAGTTGGATTCCCTCATTCTTTGGTGAAAAAAACGCAGAAGGGTCCAGAACAAAAGTTTTCCTTGCAGACTGTAGAATGAATAGAAAACAAGCTTTCGTATGCAGCCTTATAGACCAGGAGGCTACAGCACAAACAATCGAGTTCACGGCTGAAATTTCAGAATATAGTTAATTGACCGGGAGGCATTTTCAGAAAGAATCACGTTTTGAGCACCAGCCTTGGCGAGTTGGCGAAAGCGAGAACGTTCAGCTAGCTGCATCGCCAAACACAAAATAAACTAAGTTCAAATGTATCATAAAACATATGATTAATAGAATTATATTTATTACAAGCGAATCTTTACTACTGTTTTTAATTAACTTCTCAATTTCTTCGACCATAGCGAGTTAAGGAAATATTTTTAAATTGAGAAAAAAAAAAAAAAAAAAAAACCTATGAAAAAAATTCTGTGAAATTTAAAGCATTTTAATCTGAAAAAGCTCCTTGTTTTAAACTGTTTTAATCGTAAACAACGGTGAATAACATTTCCTCATATTATAGTCTTTGCTTGATAACATTTACGGAAAAACAAATGAACAATAAGCGCGATCTCTTTGCAGAAGGAAGGGTTGCTATTCGCCAGGCGTTTGACATCACAAACAAGAAAGGCTGTGTAGCATTGACTACATCTCCGCGCCAATCGTTGTTCTGGAGATAAGGTGCTCCAAACGTGATTCTTTCTGAAAACGCGACCGGGAAGCGGCAGCACAAACAATCATCTCACTGAAATCATGAGTGAAAATCTTGGATTAATTAAATCTCTATTCGCATATGGAAAACGTTATCGATTTGACAAGTCATATCTTGGTGGAAAATTCCTAAAAACACGATTTTAGTGGTTGACTCGTAGATTTACTATTGTGCTTTCCTCCACCCATGGAGGAGTGGGAGTAAGAAAACATAATAGTAGACCAATGAGTCATCCACTAAAATCGCTTTTTTATGTGTTTTCCAACAAGATATGATTTGGCAGACCGATGCACTTTTAATATGCGAATTTCAACTAATTCTGGAATTTCAGCCGTGAACTCGATGAGGTGATTGGCTTTGCTGCTGCCTCCCGGTCTGTTTTTGAGCACGTTGAGTTTACTGTTAACCTACAGGGACATTAAAAAATATTCAGTTACAGAACTGAGGATGAGTGGCAATTGCTAGGTATGCGATTTCTTCTGTTATATACATTAAAACTTAAATAATTCGTAAGAGTATTTACCAGTGTAGATTATATCAAGCTTCCACGGAAAAAATCATACACATTTCTTATAAAGGATTTCAATTTTTTAGATTACACACCAATAAATTTTAGATTTACTAGTGTGTAATTTATTGTTGTTGCGTTGTATTTTGTGCAATTTGTTATTTTTTGTGCTTGTGTCATTATATTTGGAGAGATGATAGAAGCAAGACCTAAGCAGCCTGAAGCTGCTCTCTAGGTATCTTTAACTCGGCTGTATCAAATGCTGTCTATCTTTGAAGGGTGGATCTGTCTGAAAATTACCAACAATTAGTTTTATTTTATTTTTATTCCAGAGTAGGTTTCATTCTATTTATTTATTTTTTCTTTAACATTAATTCTCCAAGTTCCTAAAATCTTTGGCACGGTGCTGAATACACTTCTGCTGCGTACAGATTATGCGTTCTTTGTATGTGACACCCAATATTTGTAAATAACATGATATTTTTAAAATATAAAAAAAATCATCATTTTGTGATATTTTTCGTATATATAACCAATGTTAGCATTTATGGTCAAATTATTAATGATTATAATTATTTCCAGAAGTTATATAAATTAAAAATTTAAGCGTATTGCACTTAGTGTATAAACTTAATTAAACAGTATTCTAAACGTCTTTCTTCTTTATTTATGTAACAAAATTGAAGATAAACTGATTTAAAACAGACACTATTTCCTTTATACACTCACAAAAATAAATAAATAAATTTTAGGGTTTAGTATTTAATTTTAATAAAATGTTAAATACGCCATTTGTTTCTATTGAAAAATTTGAATGTAAAAATCGTTAGGTTGCTTGTTTTTTCATTTTTAACCTTTCTAAACTGAACAAAATCAAAGCCAGAAATGACTGATTATCTAAATTAATTTATGTTTGAATGACTGTTCTAAGTAAATATTGTACCATACATTAGTTGGTTCTACAATTGAAAATTCTACTCTTAACATGCTGCTTGAGATCTTTTCTTTTTTTGTGGGGAGGGGGGGAAGGGGGAGGAGAGACATGATTAGTTAAAAAAAACTCACTTGACAGAGCGAAATCTGTTTATCTACAGAATGACATAATAACAGTTAAAAAGTTCATTTATATTTCTTTTGGCTGAAAATATAAGAAAATATCATGCACAATATTTTAAAAATATATACCAAATATAAGAAAACATAAAACTTTATGATATTATGAAAATAAATGTCGAATATATATCATGATATACATAAAGATGTATCTCCATTTCCAATGATAAATATCACTGATCCCAGCTGATGTCATATGTATAAGTAAATAACTACTCTAGTTCACTGCTGCGACAAAGGAAGTATGTTTTATAAGATACGTTGTTATATTAAGAGCGGGGAGGGAGGAGAGTCGAATATAGTAAGATATTATTATTATTTTACGTTATTTTGCATTTAAAACATTATTTTAAAACAATGAACATTTTGAGATTTGAGTGCTTTTAATTTCACAATACATACAATCAGGTGAAACATTTTCTTTTTAGCTCACAGGCTATCATAGCCTGAGAGCTTATGTGCCCGCCCGTTCTGTATGTATGTGCGTAACGCGATAACTCATGATAAAAATATCCGATCCTCTTAAAATTTTGTATGTAGGTATATCCTGACAAGGCGCTTCCCTGATTAGTTTTTGAAGTTCATTCGATATGTATAAGAGGGGGAACGGGGGGCTCATGTCCCCCGTTAGTTGATATAAATGGGATTTTCATGCAGAATTAAGTTTTCAAAATTTAGATTAGGATCATTCTGATGAGGCGATTCCGTGACTGTTATTAGGTGTTCATTGAATAAGTATAAATAGGGGGAACAGGGGTTCTAATGCCCCCCCCCCCCCGTTAGTTGATATAAATGGGATTTTCATGCAGAATTAAGTTTTCGTTCAAAATTTAGATTAGGATCATTCTGATGAGGCGATTCCGTGACTGTTATTAGGTGTTCATTAAATAAGTATAAATAGGGGGAACAGGGGTTCTAATGCCCCCCCCCCCCGTTAGTTGATATAAATGGGATTTTCATGCAGAATTAAGTTTTCAAAATTTAGATTAGGATCATTCTGATGAGGCGATTCCGTGACTGTTATTAGGTGTTCATTAAATAAGTATAAATAGGGGGAACAGGGGTTCTAATGCCCCCCCCCCGTTAGTTGATATAAATGGGATTTTCATGCAGAATTAAGTTTTCGTTCAAAATTTAGATTAGGATCATTCTGATGAGGCGATTCCGTGGCTGTTATTAGGTGTTCATTGAATAAGTATAAATAGGGGGAACAGGGGTTCTAATGCCCCCCCCCCCGTTAGTTGATATAAATGGGATTTTGATGCAGAATTAAGTTTTCGTTCAAAATTTAGATTAGGATCATTCTGATGAGGCGATTCCGTGACTGCTATTAGGTGTTCATTGAATAAGTATAAATAGGGGCAACAGGGGTTCTAATGCCTCCCCCCCCTCTTAATTTATATAAATAGGTTTTTCAAGCAGAATTTTCAGATTTCGTTCAAATCTCTGAATAGTTTTGGAAGTTTAATGGTTAAGTATAAAAGAAGGGGATAACTCCTTTTAAATTATATAAATGCTAAATGGGTTTTTATTAAGAATTATCTAATTTGCTCTCAATTTTGGATATAGATTTTTTATATGATAAAGCATGTCTTTGATAGTATAGCAGGTTCAATGATTAAGTATAAAAAAAGAGGAAAGGGGAGAGCTGTTTCCCCTTCTTAATTTTTTTTTCGAACGGAATTAACCCTTGAAAATATAAGGCTTTAATGTACAATTAGTATTTGTAGCCTGTGAGCTCAATGCCATCAGTTTAACTGGGCAGTATTCTTTATTTTTTTGTTTCTTTTTTATTATTAGCTCACAGGCTATCATAGCCTGAGAGCTTATGTGCCCGCCCGTTCTGTATGTATGTGCGTATGTGCGTAACGCGATAACTCATGATAAAAATATCCGATCCTCTTAAAATTTTGTATGTAGGTATATCCTGACAAGGCGCTTCCCTGATTAGTTTTTGAAGTTCATTCGATATGTATAAGAGGGGGAACGGGGGGCTCATGTCCCCCGTTAGTTGATATAAATGGGATTTTCATGCAGAATTAAGTTTTCAAAATTTAGATTAGGATCATTCTGATGAGGCGATTCCGTGACTGTTATTAGGTGTTCATTGAATAAGTATAAATAGGGGGAACAGGGGTTCTAATGCCCCCCCCCCCGTTAGTTGATATAAATGGGATTTTCATGCAGAATTAAGTGTTCGTTCAAAATTTAGATTAGGATCATTCTGATGAGGCGATTCCGTGACTGTTATTAGGTGTTCATTAAATAAGTATAAATAGGGGGAACAGGGGTTCTAATGCCCCCCCCCCGTTAGTTGATATAAATGGGATTTTCATGCAGAATTAAGTTTTCAAAATTTAGATTAGGATCATTCTGATGAGGCGATTCCGTGACTGTTATTAGGTGTTCATTAAATAAGTATAAATAGGGGGAACAGGGGTTCTAATGCCCCCCCCCCCGTTAGTTGATATAAATGGGATTTTCATGCAGAATTAAGTTTTCGTTCAAAATTTAGATTAGGATCATTCTGATGAGGCGATTCCGTGGCTGTTATTAGGTGTTCATTGAATAAGTATAAATAGGGGGAACAGGGGTTCTAATGCCCCCCCCCCCCCCGTTAGTTGATATAAATGGGATTTTCATGCAGAATTAAGTTTTCGTTCAAAATTTAGATTAGGATCATTCTGATGAGACGATTCCGTGACTGCTATTAGGTGTTCATTGAATAAGTATAAATAGGGGCAACAGGGGTTCTAATGCCTCCCCCCCCTCTTAATTTATATAAATAGGTTTTTCAAGCAGAATTTTCAGATTTCGTTCAAATCTCTGAATAGTTTTGGAAGTTTAATGGTTAAGTATAAAAGAAGGGGATAACTCCTTTTAAATTATATAAATGCTAAATGGGTTTTTATTAAGAATTATCTAATTTGCTCTCAATTTTGGATATAGATTTTTTATATGATAAAGCATGTCTTTGATAGTATAGCAGGTTCAATGATTAAGTATAAAAAAAGAGGAAAGGGGAGAGCTGTTTCCCCTTCTTAATTTTTTTTTCGAACGGAATTAACCCTTGAAAATATAAGGCTTTAATGTACAATTAGTATTTGTAGCCTGTGAGCTCAATGCCATCAGTTTAACTGGGCAGTATTCTTTATTTTTTTGTTTCTTTTTTATTATTTTTTTTTATTATATTCTTCGAAGAAATTAAAGACCTTTCATTTTTAACATATAAATAAAATCAGAAATAAATATTCTCTTATAATAAACTAAAAACATGTATTACTCTTTCGAAATCGTCATGTTGGGATAAGATGTGATGGCGTTGTAACTTGTAATTCGTCCTTTTAAAAAGACTTCCATTTTATAGAACTCACGCCAGTAAATTTTAGAAGTACATTTTTATACTATAAATAAATAGTATTTTCTAGTAAAGGTTTTTCACAATTATATCTTGTCGTGTCCCGCCTTTAAGGCCGGATCGATATCAATAATAATTAATTCATATAATCCGTAGCTGATATTGACAATTGTAACATTTACAATAGATGTATGTAATTTTTCCAAGTGGGTGAAAAGAAAAAAGTCCGGGCCAGGATTCGAACCAGGGATGTATTGGCTGAAGCCGATAATGCTCTTGCAACTGAGCCATCCCGGACACGAACACTGGAGGACTATTTCATCCAATTAATTTACCGATTGAATAATTGTAAATTAATCAAATTGTAACATTTCTTTCAATAATGTGATATCAAGAACAGAGTAAGAAATTATTATTTATGGGTGCTAGTTAATCACTTAGTGGCCAAATTCCGCTCAGTAAATGTTAAGTTTATAGACGTTTGATGTATTTTTATTATTCAAAATATATCTTCGGGAAATTAATATTTTTACCTTCTTTCAGTGTTCTCTTTTTTAAAGGATGTGTCTTCTTTTCTTAGTTTCCAAAATATTTCTAAAATCTATGATTAATTTTATATGAAATGTTAAAATTTTACTTCCAGCTCGACAGTTTTTTAAAACATAAAGCATTGAATTGAGCATAAATTTTAGAAGATTATGACAGTTAACAAAAAAAAGAATACTGCCCAGTTAAACTGATGGCATTGAGCTCACAGGCTACGCATACTAATTGTACATTACAGCCTTATATTTTCAAGGGTTAATTCCGTTCGAAAAAGAAATTAAGAAGGGGAAACAGCTCTCCCCTTTCCCCTTTTTTATACTTAATCATTGAACCTCCTAAACTATCAAGGACATGCTTTATCATATAAAAAATCTATATCCAAAATTCAGAGCAAATCGGATAATTCTTAATAAAAACCCATTTAGCATTTGTATAATTTAAGAGGAGTTATCCCCCTCTTTTATACTTAATCATTAAACTTCCTAAAATATTCAGAGATTTGAACGAAATCTGACAATTCTGCTTGAAAAACCCATTTATATAAATTAAGCGGAGGGGCAATAGAGCCCCCGTTCCCCCTGTTTATACTTATTCAATGAACACCTAATAACAGTCACGGAATCATCTCATCAGAATGATCCTATATCTAAATTTTGAACGAAAACTTAATTCTGCATGAAAAACCCATTTATATCAATTAAGGGGAGGGGCATGAGCCCCCCGTTCCCCCTCTTATACATATCGAATGAACTCCAAAAACTAATCAGGGAAGCGCCTTATCAGGATATAACTATATACAAAATTTGAAGTGGATCGGATATTTTTATCATGAGTTATCGCGTTACGTACGAACATACATACAGAACGGGCGGGCACATAAGCTCTCAGGCTATGATAGCCTGTGAGCTAAAAAGTGACATATTTTAATACTAGAAAGGTTAGAAATTTTAGTAAAGTTTCATAAAATATTTCAATCCGGAATTTTTATTTAAAAAACTAACACTTTAATTTAAAGTTTTTTTTTTCTCCCAGTGCCTAACTTATTTTATGAAGAAATTTCTTCTTTGAACCGAAATACAGTAGAACCCCGCTAATTCGGATCCCGTTAATCCGGATCTCCGTATAATCCGGACCGGTTTGATCATTTTTGCTTTCAAGTTTCAGAAGCAATTGGCTAATTTCCATAACATTAACTTGTTTCATTGTCGTATTCTGAATTTAAAAAAAAAAAAAAAAAAAAAAAAAACTTTTTCTGAAATCTTTTTGGAAGAATTAAACAAAATAAACATTTTTACTGACTGTAAATATTCAATAAGTTTAATGTAATCGTGATTTTCTGTAATTATGTTTTATTTTATTTCATTTTTTTTTTCTAATTCTCCGGATAATCCGGATTGGGTCCGGTCCCAATTAATCCGAATTATCGGGGTTTTACGGTATATTCCTACGGTAGCGGTCAAAATGACCGCTCACAGTCGTTCTAGTGTTAAGAAGAGAACATTGAAAAAAATATTAATTTCCCAACTAGACATATTAATTTCCCAACTAAACATATTAATTTCCCAACTAAACATATTAATTCCCCTAGGAGATATTTTGAACATGAGAATGCATCAAAGGCCCACAGACTTCACATTAGTGAGGGGGAATTCGGCCGTTGAGTGACTGGCACCCTTAAGGCCCCTGTCCCTGCTCGTGAAGACACTCGCGAGCTAATGCTATGGGGAGGCATTTTTCCAATAACTCTTTCGCACTTTGACATTTTCAAATATTTTTATTTTTTATTTTCTTTGCATTGTATAGCTGAGGTCCGTCTCAACATTTCACCTTTTTTATTTTGTCGATTTTGGACGCAGATATTTTTTATAAAGTTAGTTTCACTTTCAAAACCGGCTCAGAAAGTGATAGTAACTTTATAAAAAATATCTGCGACCAAAATAGAGAAAGTAATCAAGGAGCGATGTTGAGAGGGACCTCAGCTATCCAATGCAAAAAAATTATTTAAAAATGTCAAAATGCGAAAGAGTTATTAGAAAAATGCCTTCCCATAGGAATAGCATTAGCTCACAAGTGTCTTCGCGGGCAGGGACAGGGGCTTTAAGGGGAGAGTTTACTTTCTTGATAATTTTATTTATTTTTTTAAGTATTGTTCAAATGTTGAATTTACTGCATTTCAATGTTCAACTAAAATACCTTTTGAAAAAAAAGTAATAATAACAGTATATTTAGTTTTTTTTTCGGTTAAGGTGTAAGCACATTAAAAAAAATGAATTTTTGAAAATCCCTACTATTTTTTGAGATATTAATATTTTTACTAATTTATTTATTTTTTAAAGATTTTCAAATGTTTTTCTCATTCTGTAAAAGTTTTAAACATTAATATTTATGCTTCGTTTTTATTGTGAAATGAATTTTTTTTTTCTTGCCCTTTTCAACCCTTTTCCCTCCCCACCCCTCCCCAGCCGCGGGTTCCGGATGTCCACAAATGTTTTTCTCACTCTATAAAAGTTTTAAACATTGATATTTATACTTCTTTTTTCTTTTTTATTGTGAAATGGAATTTTTTATTGCTCCTTTCAGCCCTTTCCCCTCCCCTCCACAGTCGCGGGTCTAGGATGTCCACAAATATTTTTCTCATTGTATAAAAGCTTTAAACATTAATATTTATGCATATTTCTTTTTTATTGTGAAATGTAATTTTTGTCTTAACCTTTTCAACCCTTTCCCCTCCCCCGTTGCCGGTCCTGGATGTCCACAAATGTTTTTTTTCATTCTATAAAAATTTTAACCATTAATATTTATACTTTTTTATTGAGAGAAGGAAATATTTTTATTGCCCCTTTCCCCTCTCCTCAGTCGCGGGTTCCGGATGTCCATCCACCATCGCTTTTCTTATTAGTCTACAATGCCTAAGAGAAAAAATGAGACCACTCAGGATACTTAATCATAAAACTGCACACGGGATGTAATTAAAAAACCCACTATTGAGAAAATTTCCTCTTCCATCATGTATATATATATATATTTTTTTTCGCCCGTATTTGTTTGAAAGAAGAGTAGGAAAGCGCATGTGTGGTAGGTGACATATGAAGCGTTTTCACGCAGAAACCACCAACGTGAAAAAAATCGGTCGTCTGACATTCTACTTACCGTGCCGTACTACACAGTATCATAGCAGACGTTTATTTAAACATGTTATTTACAAGAATTTGACCTGCAGAAGATCGTTTTAATTATTAAAATATTTACAGTTAAAATTATCTGGTGTGAGTTTTAAAAAAATCTATTTGTAAGTTTTGTTATTTATTATCATTTTTTTTTTAATGGTTCAAGTGTCAATAATGGTCTTTCCTGTTTAAACTTCTCAAACAGATGATACTGTAGTAATTTTTTATAATGCTTAGCTCAAAGTAGAACCCGAAAATGATAACTTTTGATTTAAATAACACAATACTTCGGTATTTCAGAATCGAAAAATGAACAATATTTTAAATTATGTCGACATAGAAGATAATCCAAGGTCACAACACAAAAATCTATGTTATCAAGTACAAGAAAAGATCCTTTATTTTATGGAAGAGTAGTCATAGGGAAATTTAATGATCCATGTCTGCCAGAAGTGAAGTGGTGCATAAGCCAAAAAATAATACCGCCAATGGTTGACTCATAAGTTTATCATTGTGTTTTCCTGATCCCAATCCTCCATGTTTTCATACGTTCGATTAAAAGATAAACACAATGATACACCTATGAGTTGACCATTGGTGGTATTATGATATTAGTTTTGGCTTATGCACCACTTCACTTCCGGCAGACATGGATAATTAGATTCCTTAATTTCTATAAAATAAATGTTTTTTCCTTATGTTTGATAACATAGGTTTTTGTCTTCTCGGTTCTTGGAACAAGATGTTGATTTCTTAAATTTTAAAGTTAATTCCCAGAATGCATTACTTGAATTCAGGTATCTGTAAATTTTAAAAATAATAATTTATTCAGTTCTTGAAATTCTACAATTGTGAGGCATTGTGAGGCACATAATTGCATGAGTACATGCAATTATGTGCCTACTTAAAAAAAACCAGTTGGAAATTGCACGTGAAGCGTAGCAAATGAGGTGCGTTCGTACGATAACGAAGTTTTAAAATATTCAGACCTTGCTGATATAGTAGAGCGTACTTTGGATACAGTATAGTGGTCGAAATCTTTGCGTTCCTATAAATATGCAGGGAGTAATTTTTATTCTACTTCATTAACGTATATCTCATTCATAAAATGTGAAGTAGTTTAATATAATTAAAACACCCCTCAAACAAAGTTTCTCCGTATAACATTGTGTAGTGGAATACATTTGTGTGGCCCTGTAATTAAATAATAAATATTCTTTGCATCACAGATTGTACAAAATGTATTTTTAGTACATATTTCATAGATTCATGTCAATTATGTTATGTTCAAATGAGTGTAACACCATTAAAATGCATTTGGAACTTTTTTCCCCCATTGATCGTAATATAACGGAATACTTTTGATTGTCCCTGTAATTGATCTATCCATCCGATTTTCATAACATTTGAAATGACTCGACAAAATTATGTAATAAATATACGTTTTAAATTTCAAACGATTAAAATGCATTTGAAACTTTTTTCCACATTGACCGTAATGTAACGGAATACTTTTGATTGTCCTTGTAATTGATCTATCCATCCGATTTTCATAAAATTTGAAATGACTCGATAAATTTATGTAATAATTATGTATTTTAAATTTCACACGATTCGGTTGGGTAGTTTTTGCGTTGTTATATGCGGACAGACAGACGGACAGACAGACAGATGGACTGAGCGACAACAATAGGTGCTACGTATTTACATAATTACGAACGCACCTAAAAAAGAGAGAGAGAGAGAGAGAAATAATTTTTATATTTTATTTCATTTAATTTTTTTTTTTTACATTTCCTAGACATAATCTTTCTTGTTTTATTTATTGATATTTTTATTCTAAATTCTAAATTTTTCTGCATATATATACATATATACAGCGTGATTCAAAAAAAGATGGGAAACATTTTAAGGGGTAATAGAATGCATCAAGACAAACAATATTAAATAGGAAACCAAGGGTCCCAAGCGTTTTCCAAAGGAAATAGCCGCCATTAAAGTTTAGGGTCCAAAATTTCAAATAAACATAAAAAACGGAAAAATTGGTCGATTGATTTGCGGTTTTCACTAAAATTATTCTTTATGTTGGTATTTTCTTGAAAATAAATTATAAAGATAAATTCCGAAAAATGTCGATAGAGGGCGCTTTAGACTTTGGAGTAACGAACAACTGTTTTTTGCCGTTATTTTTTGCATCTCATTAAATGGTTTCGCAAGCTTAGACTTAAACTTAAATTTTGAGCTCAAAATCTGAATAGTTGGGAGTGGTTAAGTAGGTCAAACTGAACTGTGTTCAGAGGGTTCAAATCAAGCACAAGAAAAAAAAAAAAAACTTATTTTATGGAATAATAGAAATGCGGGAATCTAACGATTCAAGTCTGCCGGAAGTAAAGTCATGCATAAGTCAAAAATTAATACAGTCGACTCTCGTTAATTCGAATCTTCGCTTAATTTGCACTAACAAGGAAGGTCTCCATACGGGCATACTCAGAAAAATCTGAAAAAATTACAGAATGTTCTTCTCATACAGTTATATATGTTTATAAAAAAAATTTCGGCGGAATTTCCTTATTACGTCCGTAAAAAAATAATAAAAATTTCGTTTATTTGGCGATTTATCTCCGGTTGGCGAAAAAACGAAATTTTGAAAAATACGCTTTTACGCTTCGAATACTTTTTAAAGAAAAAAACTTTCTATGTTCAATTCATTTAAATAAGTTTAGTTTAAGTAATTTTAGTATTGCATTTTTACTTTACTTTAAGTGTAATTGTGTCATATTCGTTTATATGTACTTTTAACAAAATGAAATTAATATATTTTATCATTTAAAACACAATTTAAATTGATTAAAATTGTTCCAAATTGAAAAATACACTGTTAAAAATCTGCTGCATTTTGTTGCAACACGTTTACTTGGCCGTGAAATGGAGCTTTCTCATTGGTTGGAATAGAGATATTATATACAAGCGGTGGAGTGCGTTGCAACAAAATGCAGCAGATTTTTAGCAGTGTATGACGCGGTCAATTGACCGTGCTATGGAGCATTCTCATTGGTCAGAAGAGAGATATTCTATAAAAGTAGTGTAGTGACGTTGCAGTAAATGCTGGAGATTTTAAAAAGTGAAGTCAATTAAAATCAATTTTCAGATTCGTTAAAATCGTCTGCTTTTGGCGAGGAAATGGATTGCTCGCCAAATCCCGCGTCGCTTTCAGCTTTTCACGCCAATTATTCCAAACTATTTTATTTTTTTTACATATTTAATAATGTAATTCCGCCGCTAATTTTCACTGATCTTTTATTACCTACGTGAGTAGTTTAATTCGTATTTTTTTCAAAAGATTCTGAGTATGCCCCCAATGGAGACCTTCCTTGTAAACAAGAAGTCCCGAAATTTTCAATGGCAGAATAATGTTAAAAATTTTCGTTAATTCGAACTCATTTTCTCTTGACTTCGTTTATTTCGAACTAACGAGAATTCCTATTTTTCATTTCTTGTTTCTTTTTCATGGATTCCAGATTATTTTAATGACTTTCTTTCTTTAATTTTTATGAAAATTGTTCTCGACGAGTATACATATAATCCCATGTATTTGATATCCACTTTCTTAGTGCCCCGTCTGTCCACCAGGGCCGCTTCGAATTTTACTTCAAATGTGCTTTGTTCTAATCCCTTAATTAGTTCATGTATTTATACATTTTAATTTAATATTAAGTCATATTCTAATGATAACAGATGAAATAAATTAAAAAAATACGATAGCATTACTTCCTTTGTAATCGTACCATATTAAGCAGGTTTTCATTTTATACTTTCCATAATTCGAAATTCGGGTAATTCGAGCATTTTTTGTGATCCCGATGAGTTCGAATTAACGAGAGCGGACTGTACCAACAATGGTCGACTCTTAGGTTTATCGTAGTATTTGTCCTTCAATCAAAGGTATGAAAACATGGAGGACTGGTAGCAGGAAAAAACAATGGTAAAGCAATGAGTCAACCACTGATGATATCATTTTTTGACTTATGCACCATTTCACTTCCGACAGACATGGATCTTTAGATTACCCTATTTCAATTCTACCATAAAATAAAGGGTTTTTTTTTCTTGTGCTTGAAAACATAGATTTTTGAGCAATCTTGGACTGTTTTAAGTGCCGACATTGTTTTAAAAATTTTTTATTTTCGATTCTGAAACACCGAAGTATTTTATTAAGTCATAAGTTATCATTTTCGGGTTATACTTTAAGATACACATTATTTGAAGTCTCTGTAGTTTCATCTATCTAAAAAACTTAAACAGGATACCTACTGGAATTTCAAAACTTTCTGACAGTAAATAACAAAATTTACAAATAATTTTTGTTTTAACTTTCACCAAATAATTTTAATTGTAAATATTGAAAATTAAAATGATTAAAAGAATCGTGACATCGAAATTTTCAATTACTTCAGTGTTTCCAGATTGGGGATTTTGTCTCCATTTTGGGGAATTTTGAACTTCCTGGGGAATTTTTTGGGGACAAGTAAATCTTGGGGACATGTTTGGGGACCAGGGGCGTAAATCCCGGGGGGGTATGGGGGGGTGCGGCACCCCCCCTCGAGTAAATCAGTCGGAAAATTTCGTATTTATCGGTAAAAGTATAAACTTAGTCGGTAAAAAATTGTATTTATCTATATAAACTTAAAAATTGAAGAAATGAAAAAAATCAGTCGGGAAAATGTCCGTTTAGTCGGGAAAATGTTATATTTACTACAACGACTTAGAAATTGGAAAAACGAAAATATCAGTCGGAAAAATTCCCGTTCGATAGGGAAAATGTACGTTTAGTCTTAAAAATGGTATTTACCTATAAGGACTTACAAATTTTAACAATGTTCGTTTAGTCGGAAAAAAGTTATTTACTATAATGACTTACAAATTGGAAAAACGAAAAAATCAGTCGGAAAAATTCCCGTTCGATAGGAAAAATGTATGTTTAGTCGAGAAAATGGTATTTACCTATAAAGACTTACAAATTGGAAAAATGAAAAAGTCAGTCGGAAAAATTCTCGTTTGATCGGGAAAATGTACGTTTAGTCGAAAATAATGTATACATATGTATGCATCCCCCTCCCCCCCCCCCAAGAAGAAATCAGTCGGAAAATTCCCAGATCGATCGGAAAAAGTTTAGTCGGAAAATATGGTACTGAGCTATAAAAACTTATGAACTGGAAAAATGGAAATATCATTCGGAAAATCTCATGTTACATCGGAAAAGGCGTGTTTAGTCGTAAAAAATTGTATTACGTATTATCCTATAAAAACTTATAAATTGGGAAAACGGAAAAATTCTTGTTCGATCGGAAAAAATGGCATTAATCCATAAAAATTAATAAATTGGAAAAACTAAAATATCATTCGGAAATTTTTTCGTTTCCATCGGAAAAGGCATGTTTAGTCGGAAAAAATAGTATTACTTTAACCTATAAAAATTTATAAATTGGAAAAACTAAGTCAGTCGGAAAAATTCTTGTCCGATCGGAAAAAAATGGTATTAACCTATAAAAACTTATAAATTGGAAAAACGAAAATATCATTCGGAAAGTTTTCCGTTCCATCGGAAAAGGCATGTTTAGTCGGAAAAAATAGTATTTACGTATTAACCTATAATAAATTATAAATTGGAAAAACGGAAAGTCAGTCGAAAAATTCTTGTTTGATCAAAAAAAAGTAAATTTAGCCGGAAAAAAGTATTCATCTATAAATATTTATGAATTGGAGAATTATTTTTATAGTTTTTAATTAAATAAGAAAACAGGTTAGATCGAAGAAAACCTATAAAATTTTATTCGTAATCGGATTTATTTCCACCTGCACTTTCTAATTAGAAAAATAAAAAACAATTTAGAACGAAGAAAACAAATTTATTCTTAGCCGGAACTATTATTAATTTTACTAACTGGTAATTTAGTAAGTACTTTAATTTACTAATTAATATAATTTATTAATATATAGGGTTTTATTTTTCTGATAAAACTATTCAGAAAAATTTTGATTTGACAAATATTGTGTACTCGGAAATCTTGATATGACAAAAAAAAAAAAAAAAAAAAAAAAAAAAAAAAAAAAAAATGTTTATGTACATATTCTAACAATGTCAATGTTACTTGTAACCGTGATATTTTGAATGAAACCTTGATATTCCGATTTTTTTTCCTGTGCCTTTTGGCTTCGAGATATCGAAATCCACCTGTATTGATTTACTGTCGGAAAACTTTTAGTTTAGTGTCAAAATTTTAAGATATACCGATTAAAGTGAAGAAACTTCTTTTTTTTTATTTAAACTTTAAATTTAGTTAGAAATATGTATCACAGAATTTAGGTGGTATCCCATGAAAATTCAAAACTGAAATACAAAAATTTTGTATTTTTCCATATCAAAATCTGGATATTTTCCACTCCATACAAATTTTACCTTTAATTGAAAATAATTATGGTTTTAATTATTCCTACTAATTTTGTGTTTTCTTTTTATTTTACAAATATATATATATATATATATATATATATATATATATATATATATATATATATATATATATATATATGTGACATTTTAAAGTTAGGAGCCAGAAACATCATCGCCAGGGTCCCCGTTCTTTGCACAGAAGTCATGGCCAGCGAGGGAAAAATAAAAAATAAATAAATGTAGCAGATCCAAAAAATCACTCATTGGTAGCTGTAAGTTTATTTTTTCAACTGTAGTCATTATAGAGGGAAAAGCTCCTTTTTGCAAACGATCTTTTACCGAAATGTCCAAAAAATATTCCATCATTTACTTCAACCAGCCATACTCATCGACGAAAGAACTCCAGAATCTCTCCCCTTCTCATCTCGAGACTTCCACCTTTTAAAACTAAAAAGAAAATTCTAGAACTTTCTGTAATCTCAAACCATCATCCTTTTATGTAAACAGAATTCTTGTCCAGATACGAGGCTATTTTACACAGACGATAAATTTATTTAAAAAAAAGATATTATTTAACCAATTTATAATCGACTCATAATTTCTTAGGCAGACGATTTTTATCAATGATTAATTTTAAGAGAAAAAGAAAAGAAATGAATTTATTAATGCACACATCAAAGGTTGACGGCGGAAAAATAAATAAATAGATAAAATAAAATAATGATATTTTTTGAAAGGTATGGTTTTGGAATAAATTTAATAAGATTTTCTTAAAAAGGGTTGATAAAAACATAGAAGAAATCAGTTTTATTTGGAATATTAAGAAATAAAGTTTTAATTAAGAATATTTTTAATTTAGAGCCATCTTTTTAAATTTACGCATACTGGAATAATGTTTTTTAAGGCAAATTAAGAATTTATATCGTCTGCATACAGATTAACAGATTAGATCTAGAAATAAGATTTTAATTTAATAATTTGAAGTAAGTACGGAACATTATTATAAGAAAATTAAGATAGTATAAAGCTTAGTTTTGGCGACAAATTTTTAAATTTGTAATATTATCCCCCCTCCCCGAAAATTTGTATGAAATTGATAGTTAAATAAAACTACAAGTTCAGACAACAGAAATATAATAATTTAGAAAAGTGAAATTTTGGAATAAAACTGTCAAACCCAGGAAGCCAAAAGATGGAAGAAAAGAAAATTAACGCAATATAAAAAGTATTAGCGATTAAAATAAAATAGTTAAGAGGAAATTAATCTGAATTAAATTTAGGTAGGAGCATTTCCCTGAAAGAGATACAATACTGTTACAATATCACTTACTATTTGTAAGTGCATAGGAGATAATACATACAATAACAGTAAATAAGTTATAAATATAAATAAGCAAGAGATAAAAAATATAATAAAAACAATAACAATTCGTTCTCATGGAAGTTTAAATAATTACAATAACTTAATGCATAGGTTATTTTAAATAAAGTTCTTCAAATGAAAAAAGTCTTTCCATTGTGTATAAAAGTCTTTTCCAGTGTTCACTGAATACAGTCTCTTTAATTAAAGATCTCCAAATCTAGTTTAATCTTTGTTTTTTATGTTATGTTGGATCCAACATCTTTTAACAATCAATCAAATTTTTCTTTCAATAATGTATCAATTTTTTAATAATAAATAGCATCACTCTCAATATCAATAATAAATAACATAGAAAAATTTAAATAAAAATAATAACAACAATAATAAGTAGTAGTATAATAAGACTCAAAATTGATAGCAATAATAACAATAATTCTCCATATCCTAATATTTCTCAATAAGAGTATAATTAATACTAAACTTCATTATAGGAATCATAATGATAATAATAAAAAAACAAGAGTATAATCAAAAGGAAATATCACAATCTGTTTATTATTGATAGGGAAAATATTGGTTGAGGATAAAAATAATTACATAGCAACTAAATAATTTTCTTATCTTCTAATAGCATAAGAAAGTATTTTTTGCTAGCCGAAAGTATAAATAAAAAATCATAATAATTCCAAAATCCAAATAAAATTAAATCTAATTATTTAGTAAATGGACTCTCAACCAGTATTTCCTTACAATAATTCCTCTCTGATACTCTTTTACAAAATTGTCAAATTTGGTTATAAGTTTTCAATGCCAAATGTAGAATAATGTTTTATCTACACATGGTTTATAAACTTTAATAATAAAATACAATAGGAATAAAAGGTGTCATTCTTAATTGAGAAATGGAAATATAAATAGTGTGCTTTTTTGAAAAATTTTTAATATCGGTAGTTTTCACAATCACTGAAAATCACATATTAAGTTATAGGTTTGAGTAAAGTCATCAAATTTATAACTATTATCACCTAATATCTGTTGAATAAATAGAATAATACTAATGTCAATAAATGAGTAAATATAGTTAGACTTAAACACACTTAAAATTAATTTATCAACATCAATTTGAAAGCCTTTACAATCAAAGTGCACACCTTATGCCTGCATAAGGAGCCCAATTTAATCCCAAAAACTCCCAAAAACAAGTAATATTCTTGTTGCGCACCAAGAACATACTTGCTAATTTTGAAAATTATAGTGATAAAATATTTAAAGAATAAGAATTAAAATTTAATATATTGTCTTAACTTTAGTTTGATCTAGTGATTGTGATTGTATTTGAGGTTTTGTTTGTTTTTTGGGTTGCTCATGAAACAGTTTAAAATCTTCTGGTGAAAAATAGGGTCTTAATTTAGAAACATGCACAATAACGGAATTCTGTCCTGTCTCATAATTAAATTTATCTATTTCATAAGTTACATCAGAAAGTTTATTTATAATTTTATATGGTCCAGAGAAAGTAGGTTCTAATTTTCGAGTGTTAGGGTATTTAAATTCTTCATAAATTACAGAGTCTTGTATTTTTAATGGGCATTCGACAAAATTTCGATCATAGAGTCTTTTACTTTTAAGGTGAAATTCCTGAGTTCGCGCTTTCGCAATTTTGAGGGCTTTGTCTACTGGTGGGTAATAGTTCTGTTTTAAAGGAGATTCATAAGGCAATTGACCATAAAATAAATAGGCAGGTGGGAATTTGGTGATAGAATGGGGCGTATTGTTGTATTCTTCGATGACTTGGTTTAATAATCTAGTCCAAGGTATTTTAGAAGAAGTGGAATTAACTTTACATTTAAGTCTGGTAACTATAGTCTGATTAACTCGCTCTACTTTTCCATTGGTCTGAGGATGATGTGCGGATGTAAAACGCTGTTGAACATGATGATTTCTAAGAAATTTCTTAAATCTTGGAGATCTGAAAGATTTATGCCTGTCACTAAGTATTTTTTGAGGTGCTTTGATATTGAAAATTTGTTTTAAACAGTTAGTGTATGTTTCAGTGGTAACATTTTTGGAGGGAAAAGCCCAAACAAATCTAGTTGCATGATCTATTATTATGTGTAAGAATTTTTTTGTTGAGTTGTAATAGTTAAATCCACCAACAGTATCAATAGAAAGACATTCAAAAGGTTGATCTGTTGCTGGCATAGCTTGTAATAAGCCGAATCTTTTCTGTTTTGGTTTTTTATTTTTCTGACAGGTGTCGCAATGTTTAACAAATTCTGTAATGTCTATTGTCATATTAGGCCAATAATAGTTGGGAGATATTAAATTAAGCATTTTTTGAATCCCTAAATGTCCAAAATTATCATGAGCAATATGGAGTAATTTTTTTCTTAATGACATTGGTACAACAATTTTTTTGAATCCCTTTTTCTGAAGTATAATAATTCCATTCTCTTTTTTATATTTTTTGTCACAAACATTGTCTTTGTCTTGCATCTCTATAATTTCTTTCCTATCTAGCAATAAACTAATATGTTGATTAAAATGACAAACAGGATTTCGTGACAACATGTCTGCTTCGACATTTGTTGAACCCTTTTCATATTTTATCTCATAATCAAACATACTAAATTTGAGCGACCATCTAAAAAGCCTACCTCTTAAGTTTTTAACACTCTTTAACCATACTAGAGATGCGTGGTCCGTATGAATTGTAAACTTGACACCATGAAAGTAATGATAGAATTTGTCAAGAGTATCTATAATAGCTAAACATTCTAATTCAGTTATGAAATAATTTTGCTCATAACTCTTCAAAATTCGAGAATGATAAGCAATAGGATGTAAGAAATTATCTTTATCAGGTTGTTTTAGAACGGCACCTACTGCTATCTGAGAGGCATCTACAAACATATGTAAAGGTAATTTAGGATCATAAATTTTGAGGATGGGTTTTGCAATTAAAGAATTTTTTAATTTTTCAAAAGACTCCTGGCACTCTGAATTCCATTCCCATATTGTGTCTTTTTTAAGTAATCGATTTAGAGGATATCTAATTTCAGCATATTTATTAATGAATTTATGGTAAACATTAATGGAACCTAGAAATCGTTGTAACTCTTTCACATTGGAAGGAGGTTTTAAATTTTTGATGGTTTCAATATTGGCATTTGCTGGAGTTATAGTTCCATTAGTGATTTCATAACCTAAGAAATTGATTTTATTTTGGCCTAATTTACATTTAGAAAGTTTAAGTTTAATGTTTTCTTGTTTGCAAATGTCAAAAATTTGAGCTAAATGGTTTAAATGTTCTTGTAAAGAGGAAGAGAAAATTATAATATCATCAAAATAGTGGCACGCAAAGTCGATTTTATATTTCTTAAGGATCCTTCGAATGGTTCTATTGAATATGGGAGGGCCCGTTTTTATGCCAAAAGGGAGCACGAGCCACTCAAAAAGTCCAAAATTGGTTGTAAATGCTAATTTTTCTGTATCGGATGGATGTATTGGTATGTGCCAGTAGCCAGAGGCTAAATCCAAAGTTGAAAAATACTGAGCACTGCTCAATTTATCTAAAATTCCATCGATACGGGGCAAGGGTTCTGCATCGTTTTTAATTATTGCGTTTAATTTTCTATAGTCTATACATAATCGCGTTTTTTTACCTTCCTCTCTTTTCATAACTAGTGTAACAGGGGCAGAATAGGGGCTATAACTTTCCTTTATCAGTCCGGCTGCTAACAATGATTGAATTTGGTTTTTTATTTCTATTTCTTCTAGGGGAGATGTTCGGTAGGGCCTCAAAGATATAGGTAGGTCAGATTTTAATATAACGCGTTGTGGTTCAATATTTATCCTACCCACATCATATTTATGCTTTGCAAAAATATCACTATAAATATGAACTAATTCCCTTAAATTTACATCTTGAATTAAATTTATTTCCCCAGTTAAATCTGAATCCGAATTATCGCGAAAATTTTGAAGAGTCATGGAACCTCTATAATCAGGATGCACATTAATTTCGTGATCATATTCAACACAGTCTTCATTTTTCATAATATTTCCACAAGTAGATTGTAACTCTATATCATGATTACTTACATTCAGTGTTTCATTATCATAATTATCTATTGCTACAGTATTACCAGTATTTAATTTCATATTTTTTTTATACTCTGAGGTTACAATTTCATTAGATTGATCCCTGTTTTGTTGTACTTGGTCCATATTTACTGTATTGAAATGAAGGGATCTCTCATTATGTATGGATATACTGTTAGTTATAATTTTCCTTCCCTGTCTTACAATACAATTTTTACATTCTATGGTTAATTTAAATTTAGAACATTCTTTTAACCCCAAAATAGCTTAATCCAAATTTGTATTGCATACTAAAAATTTAACATATTTTTTAATTTTACCCACTTTTAGAAGAACACTACATTTTTTATTTATATGTAAAAATCCTTTTGCCTGACCAATGGTAACTGAGGGTATAGTCTCAATTTTAGCATTAAGTTTTTTAACAAATTTAAGTGGCAATATTGCAATAGTTGAGCCAGTATCTACAACACATGGTAAATTATAATTATTTGTATATCCATACACAATTAATTGCCAAACATTATGAAAATTATTTTGTGAGATATTTGGAAGAGTATCAGAGGATGGTACCTCATTCCTAAAAATACATTCTCTTTTCCAATGAAAAGCATTACTCACACCCCTATTTGTGCATATCCTACAAGGTCTTGAAGAATATGAATTTTGAATATAATTATTTTGACAAACTCTAGGTCTTTGAAACTGAGATTGTCTTTGGGGAATCCAATTCCTAGGTGTATTATTGGGCCTAACTGGCTGAATCCAGGGCCTAGTTGATTGAAAAGGTTGAAAATTTGGTCTAGCTGATGGTTGATTTATTACTTGGTTTGAAACTAGTGGGGTGGAAACTTCCACGAATTGTTTGACAACCCGGTACCATTCTGTGGTACTACTAGGAGGATTTATAATAATATTGTTTTTGAATTCTGGTTTTAAACCATCAGTTAAACCTTGTAATAGTATATTTTCACTAAGATGTAATTTCCTACCAATTTCCACTTTTTTACGAAAATAAGTTTCTAAATTGTCTAAATTATCTAATTTCAGATTTGAAAAATCAGAAAAACTCGGGAAGTCCAATTCAATGAGTCTTTCTATCAAAATTTTCTTAATTTGTTCATAATCCGTACAATTTAAGCAGTCATTGATATAAATTTTTTGCTCTTCACCTTTCAAATATTGCGCAATAGAATTAAATTTCCATTCTAGATTTTTCTGTTCCCTATCACATGTTTTATCAAAATAAGTTAACCAAGACAAAATGTTCATTCCAGAACTCGGGTCAAACGGTACGAACTTAGGATCTTCCATAATTTTTTTATTCTTACTCATTAGAATAAATGAAGCACTTCTATTTTCTTTATTAAATCCTAATCGTAAAATCATTCGCAATAAATTTCAAAGTTAATGATTTCTATCAATTACATATTTTTTCAAAATTACTATATTTAGCTGCTAACTTTAACCAGAAATTTTATCTAATAAAACAGAAATTGTAAATATCATAGATATACCTTAAATTGGGATCAACTTTTAATTCTATTATTTTATAGATCATAAACAGATTCAAAAATTTTAACTATAGGTAATTTCTTACTTAAAATCACAAAATTTACTGAAAAAATTAATCATATTTATCAGTCAAAATTCTAGCAACAGCCTTGCACAGTTCCATATTTCTTACTGAATATAAATAAATTATAAGAATCCGGGAACCAAAGCTCACTGTAACCAGAAATTCTAACAAATAAAATGAAAAACATAAATGTTAACTTAATTTTCAGCTCAAATGTCTAGTTGTAGGAACATTATCATAAAAATACTGCATTCAGAGAATAGTTCTTGATAACAAACAAATATCAATAAATTAGAAAATGTACTTTTTTTTTTAAAAATAACTTGAGCTTCTAAGTTCTTTTATACTTCATTATTATTACGAGCTTATCTTTAAGCGTGCATAAAAATATCATAATAATCTTAATATGCAACAGTCATTGTCTAAGAATATCATACTCTTCAATTTAATCCTTAAGAACAAAAATGTTTAAATCTCCAACACATAATAATGATAATAATACTACTCATAAATAGGCAAGTAAATAAAATTCACAGACAAATAATCAAATAAATAAACCTGACAAACAGAGAATAATTAATTTAAATAAATACATAAAAAGTATACAAATAATAATATTCAAAACACTACGAAAAAAAAAATCTCACCGAAATCCTATGGGTCTCAACTATCTCGAAAAAATATTTTTATTTTCACCAATTAACAAGAAATGGTCTTGTAATTATTATTATTATTTTTTCTTCTTTTTCATCATAAGAGGACTACTTTTTCTCGACCAAAGCACTTTACAGGAACCATTCCTCTGTTTTTGTCACTCCAGAAATCATGAGACTGTGGCAGTTTTTGTTTAAGAACACATCCAATAATGACGGGCAAATTATTCAGCGATCCACAGTTTTTATTATCACTTCGCTCCATAGCAAGTTTCTTTAAAAACCAAAAAAGGCAGCGCAGGCATAAAACATCCTGTCGACTCTAGAAAAGACTGTGACATTTTAAAGTTAGGAGCCAGAAACATCATCGCCAGGGTCCCCGTTCTTTGCACAGAAGTCATGGCCAGCGAGGGAAAAATAAAAAATAAATAAATGTAGCAGATCCAAAAAATCACTCATTGGTAGCTGTAAGTTTATTTTTTCAACTGTAGTCATTATAGAGGGAAAAGCTCCTTTTTGCAAACGATCTTTTACCGAAATGTCCAAAAAATATTCCATCATTTACTTCAACCAGCCATACTCATCGACGAAAGAACTCCAGAATCTCTCCCCTTCTCATCTCGAGACTTCCACCTTTTAAAACTAAAAAGAAAATTCTAGAACTTTCTGTAATCTCAAACCATCATCCTTTTATGTAAACAGAATTCTTGTCCAGATACGAGGCTATTTTACACAGACGATAAATTTATTTAAAAAAAAGATATTATTTAACCAATTTATAATCGACTCATAATTTCTTAGGCAGACGATTTTTATCAATGATTAATTTTAAGAGAAAAAGAAAAGAAATGAATTTATTAATGCACACATCAAAGGTTGACGGCGGAAAAATAAATAAATAGATAAAATAAAATAATGATATTTTTTGAAAGGTATGGTTTTGGAATAAATTTAATAAGATTTTCTTAAAAAGGGTTGATAAAAACATAGAAGAAATCAGTTTTAATTGGAATATTAAGAAATAAAGTTTTAATTAAGAATATTTTTAATTTAGAGCCATCTTTTTAAATTTACGCATACTGGAATAATGTTTTTTAAGGCAAATTAAGAATTTATATCGTCTGCATACAGATTAACAGATTAGATCTAGAAATAAGATTTTAATTTAATAATTTGAAGTAAGTACGGAACATTATTATAAGAAAATTAAGATAGTATAAAGCTTAGTTTTGGCGACAAATTTTTAAATTTGTAATATATATATATATATATATATATATATATATATATATATATATATATATATATATAAAGTCGAAATAAAAATCACTTTATGATTGTTTAAGTACGCGTATAGTGTTTAATGTCATTGAATGCGACATTCACGGTCATTCATTTCTTTGGCTTCGTCTTTTTCTGTATCTGCTAATTTCCGTCTACCTATTTTTTAATTTGTTAGTTTTCTTGTTTATTACAATGATTTTAAACATTTTAATTTCCTATTCAAATAAAAATTCTTCTAAAAGTAAAGAATTTAATTTAAATTCAAATAAAAATTCTTCTAAAAGTAAAGAATTTAATTTAAATTCAAAAGTGACCATGTCATTTTGTCAATCTTCCACCGAAAACAACAACCATTTTTCAATGGTTTAAAAAAAAATTGTGAAATTGTTTTTCATTTTATTTAAAAAAAATTAAAAATGTGAAATTGTTTTTATTTACTTTGTTACACAATTGTTGATTGATTTAAAAAGGTACTTAAGAAATTTATATGATACAGGATGAAAACTGAAAATACCCAAATTCTTTGAATTTTTATCTCAAAATAATCTGGATATTTTACAGTCTATACGAGTTTACTTCTCTCAGAAATAATACGTTCGTTTTCTTTTTCCTGAATCAATTGTATTCAATTTTTAAATATTTTTATTAATACTTACCAGTGGCGTAGCTAGCGGGGGGCGGAGGGGGCGGTCCGCCCCGGGTGTCACCCTCTTAGGGGTGACACCCAATCTTTATTTGCAAATAAAAATATAATCTTAAAATATTTTAGAAAAAAAATCTGAAATAAAAGGAAATTTTTAACGCACGACGCTATCGAGTTAGTTATATTTTCTTTGAGAATGTGAAATTTTATACAAAATGATGTATCTAAATAAGACATGCCCCAGGGAGCAAAAATCTACCTATCCAACGAGAGGGTAGCAAAAGTAAATTTAAAAAAAAAAGAATTTTCTTCTACATATAGACACCATATTAATTTATGCGGACTATAGGTTGAGTGATGAGTTGCTCCTGTGGTTTTTTTTATGCAAGAGGACAAAAGGTAAATAAGGAATGGCATGGTCATTTGTTATAATAACATAGAATTGTGATTGAAAAAATATGACGGATCGGAAGGGAAGGGTGACATCTTGGTGGCTGGGGGTGACACCATTATTTACAGCCGCCCCGGGTGTCACCCATCCTAGCTACGCCACTGATACTTACATTTTGTTTAATCGGAAAAATGATGGTTATCACCAAATTGTACGCTGCTTTAAAGTTTGTCGTTAGAAAGAATTAAATCTTATAATGAGAAATACCGTATTTTTGACAAATTTTTGTCTCTAAAATATTCCCCAAGCAAAGAAAAAAAAAAAAAAAAAAAAAAAAAATTCAATTTTACATTTAAAAAAACGCTAAAAAGATTTTAACTGATTGAAAAAAAATAGAACATTGTTTTCTCTTCAACGTAACTCTTACACGCTTGGGCATCTAGACGACCGGGCGCTGGACCTCCCGCCCTATGTGTCAGTTACAAAACTTACAGCTCGAGAATTGGAGAGAAAATACTTATGATGTAAGCGTGCACTAAGATGGAATTTTTGAAATTATCCCCATAAGAGGGACAAGCGGCGGGGTGGGGGGGGGGTCAAAATTCTGGAACAACTTGCCATATCTTAGCAAACATTTAAGGTGGGAGCGTGGAATTTCAGAAAATAAATCTACTTAAAAAATTATCAAACACATAATCCAACGATTTCAGAAATTCCCCATAAGGGAGTTAAAAAAGGAAGGGGGTCGAAAAATTTTGGACATTTGGCGCATCTCAGCAGTCTTTTTTAATAAGAGCGTGAAACGGCAGAAAATAAAATTATTAAAAACTAATTAAATATGTGTTTCAGCGATATTTTAAAATTTCCACTCCCCGAGGATGTTAAAGTGGGGTGGAAAAATTCCATACTTTTTTGGACCCATCATGTGACCTATCATAGAAAAACCCCCAGATCACTCTTTCATATTATAAATCTTTCTTTCTTCCCGCTGACCCGCTCCTATTTCCCTACCGGGAACAATTTTCGATCTTTTTCGAAATTGTAGCATTTTATCTTTTTAGTTTGGGTTTTTTACGGGGACCTCCGATAAATATCATTTATAATATATGAAAATCAGTTAAGGGAAGGGTCTATTCTCGTAGGGAGGACAATTTCCTAAATAGGGTCTACATCTCTCTTGTGATATATCACGGGCGACCACTTTTCTAAATTTAGCCGGCACCTTTCATGTGATATATCGTTGGAAAGCCCTGTGACTGCTTATTCGCGTGGCCCTCTCGGGTGGTACGATTATTGTATCCCATCAGGAGACCTTATAAAATTATGGGGGAAATACATGGTTATAGAAGACTAATAATAACATAAGATTATTTGACTAACTCGATACACTAAGTCATAATTATCTTGAGAATTATATATGAATATACATATATATACAGTCGGCTTTCCTTAATTCGAAATCGGATAAGTCGAATTTTTGCTTAATTCGAACTAAACATGAAGTTCCGATTTTCAATAGCAGAATAACGTTGAAAATGTTCATTTATTCAAACTCATTTTCTGTTGACTTTGGTTAATTCGAACTAACGAAACTCCTATTTTTTTCTTTTCTTTTACTTTCTTACGGAATTCAGATCTTTGAAATAATTTTCTTTCTTTTGTTTTTGTCAGAATTGTTCTGAACAATTATACATATAGTCCTATGCATTGCTATCCTCTTTTTTAGTGCCCTGTGTGTCCATCAGTAACACCTCCACCCTATCTTCGTTTCTGCTTATTCCTAATACTTTAATCAGTTTATGTATTTATATATTTTAATTTAATATTAAATCATATTTTAGTGATAACAACTGAAATAGATTTAAAAAATATTATAACATTAATTCTTTTTAAATAGTATCCCTTTAAACATATTTTCCTCTCTTACTTTCCATAATTCGAACGCTGGATAATTCGAGTATTTCTTGTGGTCCTGACGAATTCGAATTAACGAGAGCCGACTGTATACATACAGGGTGATTCCAAAAAAAGCGGACAAAAAGATATGAGAAATCAAGCATACAACAAGGATAAAAAATCACATAGGAACATAAGGGTCGCAAACTACTTATTGAGTCACAAATACAGGGTGTTTCAGACTAGTTACACCCGGTTTGAAAGTAATTATTTCGAGGAAAATAAAAGTATTGTAATGAAAATGCAACAATATGTACCTTATTTTGTGTGAAATTTGATAACGTTACGAAAAGATCTGGAAAAACATGTTGCTCAAGCCATCGATGATACCGTATAAACTGATTATCACAGTTCAAAATGTGAGGTGTCAAGTGCATATTGCTGGAGCGCATAATGCAAACTTCTACCACTTTTGTTTGGTGTTATCACATTTAAAACAAAGGTGAGAATGTCTGTTAAATGTTTTATTACAATATATTTCAGTTTTCTGAAATTTATTACTGTTAACCGAAATTGAGTGGGATGAAACACCCTGTATTTGTGACTCAATAAGTGGTTTGCGGCGATATGTTCCTATGTGATTTTTTACCCTTGTCATATGCCTGACTTGTCATATCAATTTGTCCACGTTTTTTTTTTAATCACCCTGTATATTAGTCCTAAGGTTGTCCATAGTACTCGGAAATTTTCCTCCTTGGAGTCGGAAATTTATGAGCCTACACCCCCCTACGCGACTAGGGTGGTTTACGCCCCTGTTGGGGACTATGACCATATTTGGGGAAAAACTTGGGGAATTGTTATCACAATTTAAATTTTTACTTTCAGACATCAACCAATACTGGATCTGTCTCGAATTCGATTTTGGTTTGGAAAAGGAAGATAAAATATAGAAATAATAGATATAAATCATTCTCGCGGTCGTGCTCACCGTTTATATGTACTACAGATTCATCGTGATCTGCACTGAGGTATCCCTCCTCTGAATTTTCAGATAAATGATTCAGAATTTCCTGTCAATACGGACAGAAACACCAGCGCAGAAATACATTTCATTTAATAGTATAGATTTATACAACAAAACTGAAAACAATTTCATAACTTTTCTTTTTTGTTTTTAGCTTTGAACATACATGAAAAATTCTGTTGGGATTAAATGTTTTTTTTTTTTTTTTTTTTTTTTTTTTTTTTTTTTTTTTCATAAATGGGGAATTTTTTTTAAAAAAAATGCTTGATTTGGGGAAAAATTTGAGTTTAAATTTGTTAAAAAAATTTTATAACGGAAAATTGAAAATTGGGAACTTGCCTTTTTGAGTAGAAATTGCGTTGGGGACTTTTTCTGAAAAAAGCCCTGATTTGGGGAAAATTTCAGAAATTTTGGGGAAATTGACTTTCGGTAATCTGGTAACACTGAATTACTTGAATAATCGTCTGCTATGCTATTGTGGACGATATTTTCTTGCAAAGAAACTGGATTATTATTACAGTGCTTGGTAAAAATAGTGTACCGTTTATTGTTTACCTAGGCTTTATTTACTTTTTGGACTTGGAAGAAAGAACGCACGAGGCGGCGCGGATGTTGTCAGCGATTGGGAATTTTAAAAGCATTTACTGCTGTTACAGCAAAGTATTTCTCTATTCTAAAAAAAAGTAACCCGCTGTCACCGCCGCTGACATTAATTTTTTTTTCTTTTTCTTTTTCTTTTTTCTTTTCTTTTTTTTTTTTTTTTTTTTTTTTTGACGGGGGGGGGGGGGATTCGTTAATATTAAGAAAGCTACTGCATTCAAAAATATGAAACTAAGTAGTCTTATAGAGAAATGTTTGATAGTGCTCATTCTAAAATATAATAAGGCATAAATATACAAGAATAGAAAATTAAAAATTAAATCACAATCTTTCGGTGATTTTCAATTAACATTCGGTAAACTACACCTCCCCCCAAACAAAATGCTCTAGCTAAGCCACTGCCTATTTCTACTCTTTCATAAATTAAAGGTTCTGTTTTGTGCTATGGGCTTGGATTCGATTCTGAAATACAGATGTTTTCTGTTACTTAAGTCAAGCGTTATCATTTTCGAGTAATACTTGGCGCTATATAACCCATGCTTTTATAAATTCCTGTATTTTAGAGCTCACACCAGTAAATTTTAGAAATATATTTTTACAGCTGAAATAAATGAGGTTTATGTGGCAATGATTTCTCATGATATTGTCCCGTGGCGTCTAGCCTTAAAGGCTGGATCGATATACCAATAATAATAATAATTAGGCTGTGTTTAACAAAAAGTTCATGATTTCATTTCAATTTCAGTATTGTAGGTAGTTTCTTGCTGAATTCAGTCATTCAGTGTTATGTATTATATATATTATGCGTTCCTCCTCTTATGCGATGACATACGCGTAATACATGCGCATAATACGATGACATAGCGCCAACTTTTGAAAAATATTAGGTGGACTTAAAAATTTGTGAATAAAATAACGCATGTAATTTTTTTAGTGTGTATATAATATTGAAACAAGTTGGAAATTGCACGTGAACGTAGCAAATGAGATGCGTTCGTACGATAACGAAGTTTTAAAAATATGCAGATCTTGCTGATATAGTAGAGTGTACTTCGGATACAGTATAGTAGTCGAAATCTTTGTGTTTCTGTAAATATGCAGAAAGTAATTTTTATTACACCTCAGAAACGTATATCTTATTCATAATATGTGAAATAGTTGAATATAATTAAAACACGCCCCAAACAATGTTTCCCCGTATAGCATTATGTAGTGGAATACTTTTGTGTGGCCCTGTAATTTAATAATAAAAATTCTTTGCATCACAGATTGTACAGAATACATATTTTAGTATATATTTCATAGATTCATGCAAATTCTATTATGTTCGAATGAGTGTAACATCATAAAAATGCATTTGAATCTTTTTTCCCATTGACCGTAATGTAATTGAATACCTTTGATTGTCCCTGTAAATGATCTATGCATCCGACTTTCATAACATTTGAAATGACTCGACAAAATTACGCAATAATTATATGTTTTAAATTTCAAACGATTAAAATGCATTTGAAATTTTTTTCCCCGTTGACTGTAATGTAACGGAATCCTTTTGATTGTCCCTGTAAGTGATCTATGCATCCGATTTTCATAACATTTGAAATGACTTGACAAAATTACGCAATAATTATATGTTTTAAATTTCAAACGATTAAAATGCATTTGAAACTTTTTTCCCCATTGGCCGTAATGTAATAGAATTCTTTTGATTGTCCCTGTAATTGATCTATCCATCCGATTTTCATAAAATTTGAAATGACTCGATAAAATTATGTTATAATTATGTATTTTAAATTTCAAACGATTCGGTTGGGTAGTTTTTGCGTTGTTATATGCGGAAGGACAGACAGACAGACAGACGGACAGACAGACAGACGGACGGACTGAGCGACAACAATAGGTGCTACGTATTTACATAATTACGAACGCACCTAAAAAAGAGAGGGGAGAATCGAATAACTAATAATAATTCGAAATTAAATTCTGTTTTTTTCTAAGCAAATTTTTAAATTACGAAAATAAAATTAGTTTCTTATTAGTTATGAATATATTATTGTTTATTTTAAATAACATTGGAATTACTAACTGTTGAAAGTGCTAAAAACTAAATGTCAAGAAAAGTCATTTCAGTCACCTATGTGCTTTATGACTTCTAGGCATTAAAGCAGATGGTAATGTATGCAGGAAATTCGTTTTCGTGAAAAATTTAAATATACATCTACGGAAGGATTTTTCAGTGCTCCTGTAAGCCTAATTTGTCTTTACTATTTAACAAAAAAAAAAAAAAAAAAAAAAAAAAAGAACGTTAATAACAGTGGCGTAGTCAGGGAGTGGGCTGAAGGGGCTGCAGCCCCTCCGAAATTTGAAGAAATATCAAATTTAATTACGAAAATATAGCAAATTGTAATAAAAACTGCTAAGATAAAAAAAGTCAGAAAAATATTCCATTTTAAACAGGTTTTTATCTTAAAAAGCTTGTTCTTTTTTAGAGGCCGCGAAATAATTTCAGCCAAATTTCCATAATACACAGGCATCTTTAAATATGCCAAATATCGCGTATGCTCCAAAATGAATTCTAGAATGTGTTAAAGGAGGTGTGTGTATGTGTGTGTGTGTGTGGCTGGCTGGCTGCAAAATAAGAACACCCTTAAATAATTTTAAATTTGCAGTTGACTTTGGTTGTATTTACTATTTATTGATACCTTTTAGTACCTAGTTTTCAATTTTTAATAATGGAATTATATTAGTTAAGATGAAAACTTGCCTGAAACTAAATTCTCCCAGTAGCATGCTATTCTATCTTGGCGGGTTTGATAATATATTAGATGCGTTATCTGCCATGACAAAAGCCTGCTTAAAACGCATTTTTCCACTTTTTTGTGATTAACCTCTTTAGAAACTTTCACTATCTCAGCCTTCTCCAAAATGATGTCTAGATACGCCACTGGTTAAAAAAAAAAATTCATTTCAGCGATTAAGCCGTCCATAAACGATATCACGCTTGGAGACGGGGAGGAGGGTTCATAAAATTGTGACAGTTTGTATGTGAGAAGGGATTGTGAGGGGGTTAGAAGAAATATGACATCACACATTTTGGTTAAAATAAAAGCATTTAAATTCTGCGGTATGAAGTTATTTTAAAATTAAAATATTTTGTGTTCATAAAGATAATACTTAAAGCCAAATATGTTAAATTCTATTTCAAATTTCAAAATACTGCTGTTTCCAATTGCTCTTTCATATTAATATATTATTACTATTCTATATTATTATTTATTTATTTATTTATTTTATTTATTTATTTATTTATTTATTTATTTTATTTATTTATTATTATTTTGCAAATCTTTTGTTGTAAACCTTATTTTATACAAAATAAGTACACGAATCCCTTTTATTATTCAACTAACAAATGTCATTAAAACACATACTTAAAGTTTAAAAATAAAATTTGAAGCATGATCTAAAATGTAGTGGTTTGATTCTGAACTGCAAGTATATGTTTACGTAATATAGCCTGACATGTGACAAGAGAGGGGGAGGGGTAAAGTGAAGTGTGACACTTTGTGACAAAGGAGGGAGAGGGAGGGGAGTCAAAAATATATATTTAAAAAAAAAAAAAAAAAAAAAAAAAAAAAAAAAAAAAAACGCTTGACATCATTTATGGACGGCAGGACCGTAGCTAGAAGTGATTAATAAGGGGGGGGGGGGAGCTCATATTTTCTTTCATGCAGAAAGATAAATTAGTGTATAATCACACTGTAGTTACTATTTTCTCATTAAATTGTTGTAATAACTACATTTTATGCTAAGAATGTAATAGGATTCTGAAAAATTCGACTAGTGCAGTATTAAACATCATGTTAGCTTCATATGTACAAATAGGATGAGCAAGAGTTAAAACACTTATTTTAGTAACAATTTAGTATTTTTACAAAACTGTGAAAGGTCCTCAAAACTAAATTAAACTTTTGAGCAGAATCTCATTTCGATTTTCGAAACATCAGTTCATTGAGTAACCTTGGAATCTTTTCCAGAGGGGCTCGCTCAAAATGCTTTAAGAGGGGGGGGGGGCTGAGAAGCTCATAGCACCCCCTTAGCTACGGCAATGATGGACAGCCCCTAATTAAAAAATAATTGTTAATTAAATCAGTAGAAATTGTGAAATTGGGTGGGCGGAGAGATCAAATTTTTGGGTGGGCTCCGTCCCATAGACCCATCTAAATTGGAGCCACCAGTAATAAACAATAATTCTTGTCCCTTGCGACTGTAAGGGAGTGAGTATTTCTCAGAAATATTATCAATTAAGAGATAAAAAGATAGAGCAAAAAAAAAAAAAAAATACAATATGTTGTTTTAAATTTAATACATTTCTTTAAAATAAAAAGCTTTTTGAAATTTAAACGCTTTTAATTTCACAATGCATAAAATCAGAGCCGCCCTTAAGGAGGACTGCTTAAAACGAGGAACGGTGCAAGGATTTTCCGAGACACTTTCTTTCAGACTCTTAATATAATCTTATCTGCTATATTATCAATAAAAAAGTGATTTTCACATATATACTGTGAGTCGGAGAGCCAGAGTTCGTTCCCCTAGCTATTATAAAGGAATAGCATTTGTTTGCGTGTTTGTAGGGGTAATTTCTAGAACTACTGAAACAATTTCAAAAGTAATGGGGGCAAATTGATGGTGAAAGTCCCTCTTCCAACATACGCTATGTTTTAATGTCAAAACCACTATCTTTTCTTAACTGGAATCATAAATTTATATTAAAGATTTTCTATGATACTTCTTTTTATTAAAAAAGTGTTTTGTGTCCCGTGCAAGCGCCAAGAGGTGCAAGCCCTCTCTAGGCGCGAGGGCCTATGCGGCCGCACACGCCTAAGAACGGCTCTGCATACGATTATGTGAAATGTACTCTTTTTTCAGTTTAGTAATATTCATCGAGGGAATTAAAGAGCTCTTTTGAAAGACATATAATTAAAAGCAGAAATAAAGATTTTCTTATTACGGTTTCGAAATAGTCGTATTAAAATAAAAATGTCGGGTGCTCTTGTACTTATTATAATCCCTACTTTTATAAAAAAAACTTTTTCACACCAGTAAATTTTAAAGATATATTTTAATATATAAAATAAACCTAGCCATATTTGAGAGAACAATGTTTTGAGGTCTAGAAGCTACAATGGCTGTTACCTCGAATGATCCTTAAAACCTAGTCATACCGATGAAAATTGCCTTATTTCATAACATCTCGTTGCGTCCAGCCTATAAGGCCGGATCGATATTAATAAAAATTAATCTGCATGGTCTTGTTTCTGGTAATTGAATTTATTTCTCTCTCTCTTCCAAATACATTTTCAGGTGTTGTGTTTGTGGGGAGGCAGTAAGAAAATTTTGTTATTTTACGTTGTTTTACTTTTAAAGCATTGCTCACAAACAGGTTTTTGAGATTTAAATGTTTTTAATTTCATAAAGCATAAATTTATCTTTTTTCCCTAAGTTTAGTCATTTTATTTTAATTTCAGTAATTCATAATGGGAGAAGAAATTAGAGAATCTGCACTGACAAGTGAAACAATAATAATAATAAAAAAATCTTTGTAAGATACGCAGTTCTTTCTATGTTACAAAAACCTTTGTAACATACGCAGTTAGGATAGTTTGAATTTTTAATTTTTTCTGTCAATAAAAATGCTATTTTCCGTTTCGAGAACTAGAAAAGGCCGAAAATTCGTGAAACTGAAAGTTTGATAACTCCTTACCAGAAACCTCCTTATTCATTTAGCGATTTGAAACTTTGTTTTACAAATCAGAGGAATATATTTTCCTTTCAAAGCCAAACTGTTTTATTTATTTATTTAATAGGAGAATATGTGGGTGAATATCACAAAATGTGAGATTTTAAAAACAAAACATTTTCAAAATTTTAGTTTTTTTTTTTTTTTTTTTTCAAAGTTAGTTATATTGAATTAGTCACTCTGAACTGTGAAATTTTTGAAGCATCAAATTCCTCACTCAAATGCGCTTTTGATACAGGGGTCGCACAAAAGTTCTCAACAACATTCATTTATTGGTGAAAATTTTCAAGTGTGCTAAGCGTTTAACTGAATGGACTTTTAGCATATTATGTAGTATTCATACATATCTGTAGATCATATATAGGGCTGTCAAAAATAATCTTATATTTAAATGACTATTCGTGGTTGTATCAAAAGTTGGGTTTTCAAATGCATTATGCGCTTTCAAAAATTATTCATTCATTTTGGCGTTAGCTTTCACCTTCGTAAGTTGTGAAGTTTTGTTATAATATTCCGAATGTTTTAAAAAGTGCTTCATAACTCGAATAAGAAAGACTCTAGAACTGGTTTCCGATCGGTCCTATTGAAAAGGTAACGGAACAGTCTACTTTATTTTAGGAAAGTCCGACACTTCCTTTTCTCTCAATTGACCACTAGCACGGGGCGGAGTTTCCAATGTTTCCCACAAGCGTTGCGGTATTTGATTGGCTTTTGGTGAACGCTTGTAGGATAAATAGAGAAGCTGATTAGCTGAAATCTGTTGTGACGTTCTTTGACGTCAGAAATGCTAGTGGTCCATTAGCAGTCTTTTCTGTCCTATGGATGAAGTTCCCTCCCTACAAGTTTTGGAACCTTCGAAAGCAGAAAACCTACTCAGGGTTTTTCTTATCTCGGTCGGACAGTATGCTGTACCCATGATTTGTCGTTCTTGTTTTTGTATGTTTTCGATTATAACGCACAAGCCTCCACTGCTGTATTTCAACTCTGTAAAGTTTGTTTTACAGCAATACTCTTAATGATGCGATATCGAGGTGCATTTCACCAGCCCGCACCTATGGAGTTCAGGAAATTCAACAATGTCATTCGTTAGTACTCCGTTAGTACCGGTAAGTACCGAGAGATTTTCGTTTGTACCGCTTCCGTTGCGGAGTTATGGCCAATTCTCAAGTTCCGGCGCGCGGGCTGGAGAAACATGGGATTTCCTATAGGAAAAAAATGAAGGTTCTCCGATTTCGTTCAAACTATGTGGTTCGTTAGTACTACGTTAGTACCGGTAAGTACCGAGAGATTTTCGTTTGTACCACATCCGTTGCGGAGTTATGGCCAATTCTCAAGTTCCGGCGCGCGGGCTGGAGAAACATGGGATTTCCTATAGGAAAAAAATGAAGGTTCTCCGATTTCGTTCAAACTATGTGGTTCGTTAGTACTATGTTAGTACCGGTAAGTACCGAGAGATTTTCGTTTGTACCACATCCGTTGCGGAGTTATGGCCAATTCTCAAGTTCCAGCGCGCGGGCTGGAGAAACATGGGATTTCCTATAGGAAAAAAATGAAGGTTCTCCGATTTCGTTCAAATTATGTGGGTCGTTAGTACTACGTTAGTACCGGTAAGTACCGAGAGATTTTCGTTTGTACCACATCCGTTGCGGAGTTATGGCCAATTCTCAAGTTCCAGCGCGCGGGCTGGAGAAACATGGGATTTCCTATAGGAAAAAAATGAAGGTTCTCCGATTTCGTTCAAATTATGTGGGTCGTTAGTACTACGTTAGTACCGGTAAGTACCGAGAGATTTTCGTTTGTACCACATCCGTTGCGGAGCTATGGCCAATTCTCAAGTTCCAGCGCGCGGGCTGGAGAAACATGGGATTTCCTATAGAAAAAAATGAAGGTTCTCCGATTTCGTTCAAATTATGTGGGTCGTTAGTACTACGTTAGTACCGGTAAGTACCGAGAGATTTTCGTTTGTACCACATCCGTTGCGGAGTTATGGCCGATTCTCAAATTCCAGCGCGCGGGCTGGAGAAACATGGGATTTCCTATAGGAAAAAAATGAAGGTTCTCCGATTTCGTTCAAATTATGTGGGTCGTTAGTACTACGTTAGTACCGGTAAGTACCGAGAGATTTTCGTTTGTACCACATCCGTTGCGGAGTTATGGCCAATTCTCAAGTTCCAGCGCGCGGGCTGGAGAAACATGGGATTTCCTATAGGAAAAAAATGAAGGTTCTCCGATTTCGTTCAAATTATGTGGGTCGTTAGTACTACGTTAGTACCGGTAAGTACCGAGAGATTTTCGTTTGTACCACATCCGTTGCGGAGTTATGGCCAATTCTCAAGTTCCAGCGCGCGGGCTGGAGAAACATGGGATTTCCTATAGGAAAAAAATGAAGGTTCTCCGATTTCGTTCAAATTATGTGGGTCGTTAGTACTACGTTAGTACCGGTAAGTACCGAGAGATTTTCGTTTGTACCACATCCGTTGCGGAGTTATGGCCAATTCTCAAGTTCCAGCGCGCGGGCTGGAGAAACATGGGATTTCCTATAGGAAAAAAATGAAGGTTCTCCGATTTCGTTCAAATTATGTGGGTCGTTAGTACTACGTTAGTACCGGTAAGTACCGAGAGATTTTCGTTTGTACCACATCCGTTGCGGAGTTATGGCCAATTCTCAAATTCCAGCGCGCGGGCTGGAGAAACATGGGATTTCCTATAGGAAAAAAATGAAGGTTCTCCGATTTCGTTCAAATTATGTGGGTCGTTAGTACTACGTTAGTACCGGTAAGTACCGAGAGATTTTCGTTTGTACCACATCCGTTGCGGAGTTATGGCCAATTCTCAAGTTCCAGGGCGCGGGCTGGAGAAACAGGATTTCCTATAGGAAAAAAATGAAGGTTCTCTGATTTCGTTCAAATTATGTGGGTCGTTAGTACTACGTTAGTACCGGTAAGTACCGAGAGAATTTCGTTTGTACCACATCCGTTGCGGAGTTATGGCCAATTCTCAAGTTCCAGCGCGCGGGCTGGAGAAACATGGGATTTCTTATAGGAAAAAAATGAAGGTTCTCCGATTTCGTTCAAATTATGTGGGTCGTTAGTACTACGTTAGTACCGGTAAGTACCGAGAGATTTTCGTTTGTACCACATCCGTTGCGGAGTTATGGCCAATTCTCAAGTTCCAGCGCGCGGGCTGGAGAAACATGGGATTTCCCATAGGAAAAAAATGAAGGTTCTCCGATTTCCTTCAAATTATCTGTGATGTTAGTACTACGTGAGTACCGGTAAGTACCAAGAAATTTTCGTTTGTACCGCATCTTTTGCGGAGTTATGGCCTGTTACCGTTATACTTTTATACCGATTCTGAGGATAACATTATTCGTCTTTGATTTAATGTTGCGAAAATTCGTTGGCTTGGGAATAACATTTAGAATCAAAATTTTTATAATAACAACTTTTTTACAAAATTAAATTTTTTACAAATTTTGCGCTTACATTTTCAGTTTATGTTGAATATTTTATCGTTTCAGAAGCAGGTTGCACGAATACGAATTCTTTCTTTCTTATTTGTATCATTATTTTTATTGTCATGTTATTTTTTAATTGTAAATTTTAATTAATGACTGTATGTATGGATTTTCTGAGTATTTTTCGTATAAATTTTAAGATTTTATGCTGCATCAAATGATGAAATATGTAAAAATTTAATATGTAATAATGATTTGTAATATGTAATATTGATATGTTATAAAAAAATTGCTATTTACGTTATTTTTAAGGCGTGTAATTCCAATACGTCACATGAATATTTTCCATAAAAGAATCATTTTTAATGTATAGTTTTAATGCTTGATTTAATTTTATAACCTTTTTCTTAACGACCCCAACTTGAGCTAATGTTTGATTCTGCTCAGGTTTACTCTAATTTTATTAGTCTCCATTTCAGATAGGTTTTCGATTGGACATTGACTGCTTCATGTCGGATTCGAATTGATCTTTTTTGACAAAGTGAAAATTATTTGAAAGGTTTAGAAAAAAATTTCATCAGAAAATCTATCTATTTGATTATTAAGGGGTATATATACATTTATGTATATATATATGAGAACGTGTGTTTCAAAACTCTCCTTATCCAGAAAATAAAATTGTGGAAAATTTTCAAAAACGTAAAACAGCGTCCACTGATTTTCATGATAATTCACATTTTATCTATTTCAAAATTACTAGATATTTTTCTTTTAAATTAGAATATTTTTTTGTGCAAGTTTATCAAATAGTATAAATTTTAAAAAAATCACGATTTGTTTTTACTTTTTTAAAATTTTTATTTATTTATTTATTTATTTTTGTACAAGGCGAGTTTTGAAACTTATGTTTTCATTCATACATGTACTCCTTTTTCTACTTGAAAAATAAAATTGAAACTAACGATATAATTTTAGATTACATTTCTATAATTACATTAAAATACTGATCTATTAGCTTTTAATTTAAATTTCTGATTCTCGCCAATCAGTTTTCTTTTGTAGATCAGGTTGAAGTAGATTGATCAGAAATGGAAATTAAATCGACTTTGAATTGAAATTACTTCAAGTTGAAATAATTGAAGTTCTTGTGAGGGAGAACATCTTCTCCTCCCCACTTTCACATCCTAAAATTCTGCCTTCTCTCTTGCTCAGATTAGCGGTCTGCACGGGTCAGAATTTCTAGGCCCGTGCCCGGGCCGGCACGTTTATATTTTTACATCTCTAGGCCCGTCCTATACAGGAATCTGTGAAAACAGGCCTGGCCCGTTCTGGCCCCACACAATTTCTACTATTTCTAAAATATCAGATTTTTATCACCTAATTAAAATTACTTTAAAGAATACTGCAATACATATGTATAGAATGATTTTACAGACTATTTTACAAGAAATAAACATTATCAACTCTAATGATTACTTAGATTCTTGGACTATCAACATTCAAATAAAGATTCATTAAAAAATTGATACTGTTCAGAATAAAAGAAAAGAAAGAATGTTAAAAACATCGTAACTTTTGAAGATTAATAAAAGTAGATTTATGAAAATATTTCTGTATTATTTTATTAAAGTTTTCAGATCCAAATTCAATTTCAAATCCAAAAAAGTTACTTTCTGATACATTTCGGATTTCATTTTTTTTTTCGAAAACGCAAAAGATTAACAGATGTTTTTATTCGGAAACTATATAATCGAATAGCATTATTTATTTTTTGATACAAGCAATTTAAGAAAACAAAGTCAAAGCTAGCATTTTGAATAGAATTTCTAGAAGCGACAACATGGGAAGGGAGAAAAATCTGCAACCATTCGATAAAAATCTCTTATCTCCCAAAAAGATTACACATAGGGGGAACTGGGGTACATTGATACAGTTTTTTTCTAAGATTTTTTTTGGTGTCAAGAAAGTAGAAAATTCAAGTTTTTTTTCCATAAGGTGACAGCAAAACTTGTGTAGTATGTTATAAAAATGTACAATCATTGTTTTATGTAGTATTTTTGCATGTAATTTTAAAAAAATCAAAAAAAGTCATTTGTATCAATGTGCCCCATCCCCGGGGCAGATTGATACGTTTAAGAAAAATGACGACAAAATAATACCAATGCATATTTTTCATAAAAAATGAGTTAGAAAACCATTTTATATTTATTTATAAAAATCAAATCACCCACAATTTATTTTTAAGCAATATTAAAGCAATCAAAATTAAATATATTATGACTTGATGTTCTGTCTGTTTCTTGTCTGATTGTTGGCTGTGGTAACTTTGTCATATCTAGCACTTCAACCCCAGCATTATCTTCTTTCTTATGAAAGATGAAAAAATTACCAGTTTTTCTGTTTATAAATAGGTTCATAAACAGAAAATAAAGGATAATTATATTAAAAATTCTGTTTATGATATAAGTATCATTTTCTGTTCTGCAGTTTGTTTCTCTTACTTAACATTTCTCATGTCGAAAATACTTTTTTCTCTGGAGAATCGATATAAATTCGAGATTTGCCAAAATGCCGTCCTTTTCTTTTATTAGTTCTACTAGCACTAGATGCTGGGTAAGTTCCTACGTCTTCTGTTTTCAAAAATACTATAAAATGCTCTAATATAAAGAAATTAGAGCTATTTCACTTCAATAAAAACTAATATTAGAAATTTTTCGTGAAAAAAAGGTTGGATTAAGGAGTATATGGTAAAAAATAATAATAAAAGATAGTGAAAATATGAACTATTAAAGGATTTAGGCTGTATCAATGTGCCCCGTCATAAACTGTATCAATGTGCCCCATACAGCGATTTTGAATAAAATGAGTCTCAAATCCAACACTTCACAATATATCTAACAATAAATAATGAGGAACTGATAAAGAGTAGCAGTACTTACCAGGGAGAGTATTCATTTTGGTTGAAAATACTGGAACAGTTGTATAATAGAATTTCAATTGTACAACTCAAATTTACTTTTGAACAACAAAAACAATAAATCACCCGTCCCATTTCATCAAACTGCTGAATCATTCCAAGATTTTCTGTATGTAGTTGAATACACTAGCATCACCTTTTGGAGCTGTTGTGAAACTTCCTGTAATGACCCTGTGAGCGGTAAAAGGGGTGTATCAATGTGCCCCATGTATCAATGTACCCCAGTTCCCCCTATATCTTATTTACCAAAAATGAAAACCACTATTCGATTCCAATTCCCTTCAAGAGTCAGGCTTATTAGTTTTATACTTTTACTAATTTACAGTTTAAATGTCCTACACATTTTTCGTCTAATATAAATTTAAAAATTAGTCAAAAAATATGTCGAACTTTCGCGTTTTTGAGAAATAAATTTAAGAAACATATATATAAATATATATAAATATTACCCTAACAAGCTCTTTATCCCTATTAATAATTTTACAAGTTATGTTGTCTGCCCTACACATCTTCAGAACAATTAAATCTAGTTCCCGTTCGTCTTGTCAATATGTACAAAAACGATGCAATCCTGATCTTGTCCCAGCAAGAGACTGCTAAATAATATAAAGCCCGGATTACACACAATGTAACTGTCCGATGCCGATCTCTACACTGTACAAGTTCCATTTCGGTATTGATGTTGCCAAACTAGTATCGGCTCGTGACGCACATTTATACTTATTCTCGTTAACGCCATATTAATTGAAAATAGCTCATATTTTATCGTTTCTGCTTAAATGTTCTCAAAGGACCGGTAGACACGCGAAATTTTTTATCGGCCCCACCCGCTTATTTTGTTTGTCGGTCCGGCCCATTCCGTTAAATATATATATATAATTCTGTCAGGCTAGCACGGGGTGGCCCGTTAGAAAATTCGGTACAGTTCCGCCGACTCTGGCCCTTGCAGGCCTCTAGCTTAGACTTGGACCCAGTACATTTTACGGAAGATAAAAAATCGTTATGTGCTTCCCTACTCCCCCACAAATCAAATCTCACGCCTGCTAAAAATCTTTTTTGGAATACTGTATGTTCACGATTAGAATCTGGCACGGCACCCAGTAATGAACCTCATGCAGTTTCATTATTGGTAAGTATCTTGAAAAAATCCTATTTAAAACTTTTGTTTTCCAGCAGGTAGATGCTTGAACTTTTATCAACAATTTGCATAAAACAGAGAAACCTTCTAAAAATAAATGGAATCTTGTAAGAAACATGCTGATAACATGTTCGGTCAAATCTATTGGAATTAAATGTCATTTTTAAGAGGTGTAAAGAGTAAAAGTTATGTCTGTGATTTACAACACTGTCAGTTAATATGTGACCTACTTGACCCCACTTTTTCGCGAGTTCTAGAGTGATATAATTCCTAAAGTTTCCGCGATGCAGATAATAGATTAAGAAAAAAAAAAGATAGTCAGGTATATGTGAACACCTTAAGTGAGATAAAAATTTCATTCTCTGATAAATATGTTGATATTATTAAATTATCGTGTAAAAAAATTCAATTATCATTTTTTTAAACTTTAATGATTCTGAATAACATACATTATTTGTAATTCTTTACAAAGTGTCCAATAAAAGTTTTTTTCTATAGATAATTAGAGTTTTTTTTCCGATAAATAAATTTTTGAAACTAAAATATTATTAATTAGTGGGCTGATGCTGATGAAAAAAAATATGATTTTATGAAATGATCATTTTGTGGGCAGTTAATTTTCATCATTTTATTCAACAAAAATTCTGCTTTTTGTTATAGATATTACAAATTGTACGTTTTGCATTCATATGTCAGAATGACTGAAGATTTCAAATTTGCATTGCAATGTTAATTTTATTCTCAAACATTTGTTAACATACCTAAAATTATATTCCAACTAAATTTATGAATGCCCCCCCCCCCCCAATTAGCAACAAAAGATACGCTCCAACTTTAAACAATATTTACTAAACCAATCATTGAATAACGGAATTTTTTTGTCTTACTTCTCATTGTAACAGGAAATATGTTAGAGGTCTGCAAGGGCCGGAATTTCCAGGTCCAGGCTCGGCCCGGCTCGTTTTGGCCCGTTACGATTTCTACGATTTCCAAAAATTCAGATTTTTAGCATATAATTAAGATACCTTTAAAGAGTGCTGCATACCTATCTATGGAATGATTTTGCAGTATTTACAGTAAATACACATTTGTCATAGTTAGCGTTTTGAATAGAATTTCTGAAAGCGATATCATGGGAAGGGAGAAAAACCTGCAACCATTTGAGAAACTATATTGTATCTCAACAAGGTTATACAAGGATATTTTTTACCAAAAATTGAAAACGCTATAAGATTCCAAATCCCTTCAATAGTCAGGCTTATAATTTTTACAATTAAAAATTAATCTGAAAATGTGTCAAACTTTCTCGTTATTGAGAAATTAATTTAAGAATCATCAGGAAGTATATGTCCAAAGATTAAGCTAACATAAGTACTTTATCGCTGTTAGTAATTTTACAAATCATGTTGTCTGCCCTACAGATCTTTAAAACGATTAAGTCTGGTTTCGGTCCGGCAAGTCTATGTGTGGAAAAATAATGCAAGCTTGATCTCGGCCCGCACGAGTCAGCTAAAAAAATATTAAAACGGATTACACACAATGTAACTGCCTGATGCCGATCTCTACACTGTACAAGTTATATTTTCATATTGATACTCTCAAACTAGTATAGCTCGTGACGCAATTTATATTTATTCTCGTTAAAACCATTTTCGTTGAAAATAGATCATATTTTATCGTTTCAGCTGAAATCTTCAGAACGGGCCGGCAGGCTCGAAAATTTTTTACCTGCCGGGCCCGGCCCGACCCGGCCCTTTAGAAAATTTGAAACGATTCCGCCAGCCCGAGTTGGCCCGCTGACCGGGCCGGGTACGGGCCACGGGGCAAACCCAGGCCCGTGCAGACCTCTAAAATATGTACTAAATAAGACTTAAAGCACCAGGAGACCGTAGAGGATGCATGTTAATAATTTTACATTTCTAGGACCGCCCCATACAGAAATCAGTGAAAACAGTCCCGGCCCGTTCTGGCACGGCACAATTTCTACTATTTCGAAAAATTTCAGATTTTTATCATATATTTTAGATTTTTTTTTAAAACGATTACTGCATACATATTTATGAGATGATTTTACAGTATATTTTACAAAAAATGCACAATAACAACATTAATGATTACTTATACTCTTTGACTTTAAACATTTATTAAAAAATTAATATGGTTTAGAATAAAAAATAAATTAAAAAAAAAGAAAGTTAAAAACATCATAACTTTTGAAGCTGTATAGTAAAAAGTAGATTTATTAGAATATTTCTACATCATTTTATTAAAGATTTTCTCAAATCCAAAGGAGCTACTTTCTGATACATTTCTTTTTGAAAATGCATAAGATTAGCAGGTGTTTTTATTCAGAAAATATGTAATCGAATCTATTTCGAAAAAAAAAATCATATTTTTATCATATACTTAAGATTCCTTTAAAGAATACCGCATACATTTTTATGGGATGATTTTATTGTATATGTTACAGAAAATACATCATAGAAACATTAATGATTACTGAGATTTTTAGACTTTCAACATTCATTTAAATATTCATTAAAAAATTAATTTGGTTTAGAATAAAAGGAAAAACAACCTTAAAAACATCATAATTTATGAATTTTTATAATAAGAAGTAGATTTATGAAAATATCTCTATATCATTTATTAAAGGTTCTCTGAATTCCAAAGAAATTACTTTCTGATACATTTCTGAATTAATTTCTTTTCGGAAACGAATAAGATTAGCAGGCGTTTTTATTGAGAAACTATGTAATCGAATAGCCTTATCCATTTTTGATACAAAAATTTAAAGAAAATACTGTTAAAGTTAGCTTTTTGAATCGAATTACCAGAAACGGTAGCATGGAAAGGAAGAAATATCTACAAGCACTTGAAAAGAATCTCTTACACTCGGCAAGTATATAGGGGGAATGGGGGTACATTGATACATGGGGCACATTGATACACCCCCTCTACCGCTCACAGGAAGTTTCACAACGGTTCCAAAAGGTGATGCTAGTGCACTCAACTACATACAGAAAGTCTTGGAATGATTCAGTAGTTTGGTGAAATGGGACGGGTGATTTATTGTTTTCGTAGGTCAAAAGTAAATTTTAATTGTACAATTGAAATGGTATTATACAACTGTTCCAGTATTTTCAAAAGAAAAAAATACTCTCCCTGGCAAGTAAAACTACTCTTTATCAGTTCCTCATTTTTCATTCTTAGATAAATTATGAAGTGTTGGATTTGAGACTCATTTTATTCAAAATGGCTGTATGGAGCATATTGATACACTCTATCTCGGGGAATATTGATACCAGCTAAATCCTTTTTTAGTATATTTTTTCATTACTTTTTATTATTTTTTTACCCTAAACTCCTTAATCCAACCATTTTCACCAAAAATTCCTAATATTAATTTCTATTGAAGTGAAATAGCTCTAATTTTTTATATTAGAACATTTTATAGTATTTTTGCAAACAGAAAAAGTACGAAGTTAGCCAAAAGCTAGTACTAGTAGAACTAATAAAAGAAAAGGACGGCATTCTGGCAAATCTCGAATTTATATCGATTTTCCAGAGAAAAAAAGTGTTTTCGACATGAGAAATGTTAAGTAAGAAAAGCAAACTTCAGAACAGAAAAAGATAATTATATTATAAACAGAAATTTTAATATAATTATCCTCTATTTTCTGTTTATAAAACTATTTATAAACAGAAAACCTGGTAATTTTTTCATCTTTCCCAAGAAAGATGATAATCCTGGGATTGAAGCGCTAGATATGACAAAGTTACCACACCCAACAATCAGACAAGGAACAGCCAAAACATCAGGTCATAATATATTTAATTTTGATTGTTTTAATATTGCTTAAAAATAAATTTTGGGTGATTTGAATTTCTATAGATAAATATAAAATAGTTTTCTAACACATTTTCTATGAAAAATATCCATTGGTATTATTTTGTCGTCATTTTTCTCAAACGTATCAATCTGCCCCGCGGATGGGGCATATTGATACAAATGACTTTTTTTTTATTTTTTTAAAATTACATGCAAAAATACTATATAAAACAATTATTGTACATTTTTATAACATACTATACAAGTTTTGCTGTCACCTCATGGAAAAAAAACTTGAATTTTCTACTTTTTTTACACCAAACAAAAAAAAAAAAAAAAAAAAAAAAAAAAATCTTAGAAAAAAACTGTATCAATCTACCCCACTTCCCCCTACAAATATTTTACTTACCAAAAATGTAAAACACTATTTGATTCCAAATTTTTTCAATTGTCAGGCTTGTCAATTTTATAACATTACAATTAAAAATTAGTTAGGAAATTTCTCAAACTTTCGACTTGTTCAGGCATGAATTTAAGAACCCCAAGATATATATTTCCAAAGATTAGTTTAACAAAGTTCTTTGACACTATTAAATCTTTAACAAATCGTGTTGTCTACCCTATAGAATTTCGAGAACAATTAGTTCTTGCCTGCCTGGACAATATGTAGAAAAAAATGCAAGCTTGATCTCAACCTGGCACAAGTCAGCTAAAAGAATATTAAATCCGGGTTGGACACTATGTAACTGTCCGCTTCCGATCTTTCACTGTACAAATTACATTTTTGTATTGATATTGTCAAATTAGTATCAGCTCGTGACGAACATTCTAGTTAAAGCCATATTCATTGAAAATAGCTCATATTTTATCGTTCTTATCAAATCTTTATAACTGTCCGGTAGGCCCAACTGTCTTTTACAGCCAAGCTATGCTCGAATAGACCGGTCCGGCCCGTTGAAAAACTTATTCTGATTCTGCCAGCCCGACCCGTTCGAAAATCATTTCGCCTGCCCAACCCGGGCTCGTGCAGACCTGTAGGGCCGTATAAAAATTTAAATTTTGTAATTTTTAAAAGAATGCTTTTTTTACCCCAATTGCTTTTATTATATTTCTTTATTTCATTTAAAACATTTTTGTAACTGGAACTGTATGCCTACGACTAACTATTAAGAAATTAGCCATTGGCCACCGTTGATAGTGGACATCCTGTCGAGAGAAATCTCAAACACTATGCTTATCTGTTAAGAAAATTAAAAAAAATGAAAATTTTCCAAATAATTATAACTTAACACCTCACAACTTTTAAGATCAATTCACTTTAAAAAAATACAAAAGGAACTTAATTGCGTTCAGTATACTATTCATTTTCATATCAAAATACATTTGAGCTCCAATTAATAGAATGTCGAAGTATCAAACTCTCTTAAAATTTTACAATGCAAACATTGCATTATTTTTTTATTACAAAAAAAATAGGAATAAAACCAATATAATCTATATCGTTTAATGCACTTAAATTAAAAACCGTTTTCAAACTAAATATACGTATACTTTTGTATGACTTGTAAAATACTGTCATAGCTACCAAAACAATTTATAATAAATATAATTTTTTTATAATAATAAATAAAATATTTTTTGCTCTTGGAAAACAGAAATTTAAAGGTAATTTTTGCTTCATTTATTATGTAATAAGAGCAAATTTTACTCTTTTTAAAACATTCTTTCTTGAATATTATAGTTTCTCTGGCTGGATTCGGGCTGAGAATTTAATTGCTTTACTGGCCGATTTTGGGCTGAAAATTTAGGTTTTATATAGGGATGGACAATAATTTTTTTCTAGGTGTTGTACCCGTTCCCATATCGAACTGTTAATTTTTATACCGAAGTCAGTCGAATTTAATTTCTGTGGATCGATATGCCTCGGGCTTGGAAATTTCGGCCCATGCAGATTTCTAGAACAGCATTCAGTCCTTTTGCAATCAATATGTACATTTTTAGATATTAGCATACAAATTTATTTAATTTTACTTTTCATAATTGTTGAGAAAAATATAAATTTATTAGAGCAGGGATTAATATTTTATTCCATTCATGAAAGTTTTTTTTTCTTTTTTTCACGAAATGTTTATAATCTTATGTGCTACTTTGCATACTTTGATTTGAGTCATATGAAGAATGTTAATATATTTCCTCTTTAAAAAAAAGTATGCGATTCATTACCATAGAAAAAGCTTGAAAAAGTTTTCTTTTTTTTAAATTTTATTGGAAAAGCATTTTTTAGCTTTTTGCGATCCTTACACACATTTTTAAAAATTTCTCTGTATATTTTATTTAATTTTACATTTTATATTTGTTGGAGAAGAATTATATTTATTATTCTGTGCAGCACATATTTCTATCTTTATTATGTTTATAAAATCAGATATCATATTTACATTGACTTAAAAAAAAAAAAAAAAAAAAAAAAAAAAAAAAAAAAAAAAAAAACTTTAAAGTTTACAAGATTACAAAAAACTATACACATTCATGAATATCCGTTAAACAACAAATAAGGAAAATTACGTCCTATTTAAAATAGACAAATAATAACACTGTCAAACAGTTTAAATAAAATAATGTATTAACAAGACATTTATGTCATATTTCGATATAATTATTAATTTTTGTTACCAATTCTAATGCAGCACATGCAGTAATATTTTTTCTAACAACAAAAGTATTTTAACGTGACTATTAAAAAGGTTAAAAAAAAACTTATAAGTGATAAATTCATTAACTTATATTAAAAGCATTAAATTGAAGAAATTGCCTCATATTTCAAATCGACAAAGGATAATACTGACAAACAGTTTGTGAGGGAGTGACCTTTAGTCATAAAGGCACTCTAGTGTTTCTGAGATCGTGACGTCAATAATTTAACATTTTGTAGGCGTAAAAGTGACATCTATCCTCTCTTTTACTTTAACTTTCTAGAGTGTGTGTGCTCTTTCGAATTCCGCAGTTAGCTCGCGGTTATTAGTATTATGTTAATGAGAAGTATCTCAGTTTGTCGCGTATAAAAGCTGGGGTGTGAGTTTGTGTTGTGTGTGTTCTGGCCTTAGCCAGCAGCCAGCGTCTGTGTGTTTCTGGTAGTAGCCAGCAGCCTCTGTGTGTATTCCGCCATTGGACAACGAAGTTGATGATTGTTTAGTAAGGTGCTGACGATTAGAGAATAGCTACGGCCTCCAGTAAAGCGAAAAGGAGTTCAGATAGTGGATTAAAGATTCGGCCTTGGTAAGAAAGTTTAGAATCGTTCCGTTTTGATTATTTGAGCAAATAAAGAAATATCCACAGCCACGGGCTGTGAAATTAAGATTTGTTTAGTAGATCAGCCAGGAAATAGTGTCAAGTGTTAGACGGTGCCCCGACTGAGCTAGACCAAAGCCTGTGAGTATGATTTAGCTTTTCATAGTGTTCTCAGTGAGTGAAATTATAGACTGGCTCCACTTTCCTTTAGCCCTTATCATTTTAATAAACTGTGTTGTTTTAACCTAAATTCCTGAGTATGTCTGCATATAACGTCACAAATGACACCCAGCATGAATATACCGTCACAAATGGCCCCCACCGTGGGTTTCACGTCACAAGTTGAAACTTAAAAGTATATCTATGCCAGACTTTTATTTCAAGATAGTCCTTTTAACGAATGCTGCCAATTCTATTAAATCGCAAATGATATATTTTTTACTAAAATTCTTTCATGTGATTGTTAAAAAGAGATATGAAACTTTATTAAAAATTAAGTCAGATTTAAATTTTTAATATTTAAAGTTATAAATATAATTTTCTAAAAGGTATGTCAGTGAGAAATAAAATCCTCTTTTATTTTATTAACAATATAGTAACACTTATTATAGCAGTAGTAACAATTATGCAAAGTTTGAATAATTATGCCGAATCTTTTATTTCTTCTTGTTATTTATTAGAAGATTAATTTCTATACATTTTAACTAAATACAGACATTTTCAAAGATTTAAATTACATATTTTGGTTTTGCATAACTGTTTATGAAAATATGTTTGTCATTTTGCTCAATTTAACATAAATTGCTATTTTATTTCGCATGTATCATGTACACTATACGGCTAATGATGACCAATCACTTCCGATTTGTTAGATATTTAAAAAAAAAAAACATGATGATTGAGGAATTATCCAGAATTTTCAGCTGTACAAACATCAAATTATACCTCATATATTTCTGGGGAAATTCCCCCCCCCCCCCCCACACACACACACCGAAACCCCACAAGGGTCAGTCAACATATTAAAAGAAAAGATATGGCATTTGGATAATCCTCTAAAACCAACGTCGCTAAAGCGTTGAAGCGTTAGAACGTGATTAGGAGGTTTATTGTAATAAACTGCGTTCATTTTTTATGAGGATATCACGTATACTAGTGGAGAAATTCAGTTTTTTTTATATAATCAACCCCAAATTTCCCCAAATGTTTTGTTTATAATTTGCAGAGTTCTTCATATAAAAGAATATTCTTCTCAGAAACCATGACCAGCGACATTCTACGCAATATCCAATCACTCAATCAGAATTAAAAAAAAATAAATATTGGATAAAAAATAGACAGTTTCTCTAAATAAAAATTCACTACGTAATACCCTGCAATCAGAATTTTAAAATAATAAAAAATGTATAAAAAATGAACAATCACACTAAATAATAATTCACTGCGCAGGTACAAATGCATTCAAAATGCAATGTGGATAATGTATAAGAACAAATTTCATGTATATATAGAACAACTTTCGTGAAAGTCTGAAAAACATAGCTTGAAAATTCTGAAATTTATTTTTGATAGAAAAGATCGAAATTCGTTGTTCCACAAATGCAGCAAAAAGATGAGGGTCTTTATCCGAATACAAGTTGATTATTGCCCATCGAGCGTACACAAGCATGCACGTACTACTATATTTCGATATAGCCCCTCGTGTTTTTGCTTCCTTTTAGAAACAATGGATTTCGAGCTAATTCTATCAACGATCAGTTTCAGAATTTTCAAGCTATGTTTTTGAGAACTTCACAAACGTTGCCCTATACATTTATTTAATACATTATGCGCATTATATTTAGGTCGCATTCGCGCATGCGCTGTGAAAATTCAGTGAATTTGTTCATTTATCCTCTAATATTTATTACCGTTATAACTCTGATTGAAGGATATTGGGAAGATTATCATTTGTAATGATTTCTGAAAAGGACATTCTTTTACATTAAGAACACTGCAAATTATATTCAAAACATTTGGAGGAATTTGGAATTTTTTTTATAAAAAACTTAATTTTTCCGTGAATATGCGTGCTATACTTATAAAAATGAACACTGTATATTATAAGACACCTCCTAATCATGTTCTAAAATTTCAATACATTAGCAATAGCAAATTTTATAGGGATAACCAAAAGCTGTTCGCTATTCTTCGATTTTTTGACACTCCCCTATGGGTTTTCGGGAAAAAAACCTTCATGAACATATATGACGTCTACTATACTATTTACCCACTTGAAATTTCAGGATAATTTGTTATGCATTTTCCTAAATATCTAACAAAACGTCTAAGATTGCAAGTATCATGGCCACATAGTGTATTTTTTCTTAAATGCTTGAAGATCCTATACGTTATAATATATTTTCTAATGAATCATATAAATATTATAAAAAAGAGCTTAATAATCTTGTTAATAAACAAGTAATTTAGTAAGATTTATGGAAAAGATGCTGGAAATGCTATTTATTTGGAAATTTTTTCTTATTTATAAAATTATTTCTTCCCATTTTTTGAGCTGGATGTAAACAGTTTTATATATTTATACGTATATTAGTTTACTTTTACAGCGCTTAATTCATGAAAAATCTATATCAATATACTCATTTACCATTTTGCATAACCTTTTAGAGCTTATTATCTACATAGCATCTTATTCGAAAAACTTTGTGTCATAATATAGTTTGAATGGTAGATATTAGATAATGTAAAATACAGTCAGTAACACTCAATATTGGGATTCTTACTTCATCAGAAAAACTTTCAAATTGCAACAACGTATTGATGTGTCCTGACTGCAATTATTACACTGTTAAAAATAAAGGTGAGAAACCAGTTGCATTTGGCTCTCAGGGATGAAAAGGTGTAACCATTTGACACCCGAGGGCTTGAAAATGTGTTCGGGGTGCCGTTTGATCCCTCACTGGGTGAATCACGCTAATTAGGGTGCCGCGCAATGCATACCTTTGGAAGATTTTCCCCCATAGTTATTTGCGCATGTTCTGCGATGTGTGTCCTTCCTCTTCAACTCACCGTCACTGGTGGATTATAACAGCAATTTCTCCCTACGAAGACTATCACCGCGCATGCGCTATCTCAATTTCGGTTGGAACTTCGGATGGAAAACTTTTGGTGAGCTTTTTACATAAAGCAATCTTTGAATTTCTGAACATTTGAACATTTCAAGGAGACTTTGAAGGTGAGCTCGATGGCCCAACGGTTTGAGCGCAGAGTTTGCAATCAGACGTGGGTTCGAATCCTTCACAGGACAAAAGTCAGTTTATAATTCATTTTTATTATTGGGCCCTGTAGATTAGGGGTGCCATAATTTCACCCTAATTAAGAGTGCCATTCTGGCTCCTCTAGGGGTGTCAGCAGTGAGACAAGCCTTTCACTCCTAAAAGGTGCAATGTGTCACCTGTAGTTTTAACAGTGTATATAGAATATAATCATTTCATAAGACAAGGAATGTCTGCCTTTCTATCATAAAAATTTTCTCTCCCATTGAAATTAACCTATTCTATTTTAGCGCTTTAATTATAAAGTGGGAAAAAATAGATTCTGTAAGATTTTAACTTTTCATATGCAATTCAGTAAGAAGCATAGACTAGGAGGAGTAAGAGAATTGGGGAGAGTACACTGTTAAAACTACAGGTGACACATTGCACCTTTTAGGGGTGAAAGGCTTGTCTCACTGGTGACACCCCTAGGGGAGCCAGAAGGTGAAAATGGGTGAATTAACCTTAATTAGAGTGAAAAGATTGCACCCTTAATCCAGAGTGCCCAATAATAAATAAAAATTAAACACCGACTTTTGGCCAGCGAAGTATTCGAACTCATAACGTCTGATTGCAAGTTCAACGCTGTAACCGCTCGGCCATCCAGCTCCCCTTCGAAGTCTCCCTGAAATGTTCAAGTGTCCTGAATTTCAAAGATTGCTTTATGTAAAAAAGCTCGCCAAAATTTAGCCATTAGAAGTTCTAAACGAAATTGAGATAGCGCACGCGTGGTGATAGTCATCGTAAGGAGAAATTGCTGTTTTGATCCACCAGTGACGGCGAGTTGAAGGGGCAGGATACACGTCACAGAGCATTCGCAAATAACTAAGGGGTGAAAATCTTTCAACGGTATGCATTGCACGGCACCTTGATTAGCATGAATCACCCAGTGAGGGATCAAACGGCACCCCCAAACACGTTTTCAAGCCCGCGGGTGTCAAATAATAACACCTTTTCACCCCTGGGTGCTAAATGCAACTGGTTTGTCACCTTTATTTTTGACAGTGGGTAAGCATGCGTTGCAACATTTTTGGGAATTTGCATTTTTCTACCAACTTATACATTTATAAAATATTATTTTGGATTAACTGTTTAATGCACAGAATCTTTTTAATTTTTCCCTTGTGACAACAGCTATGCTTTTATATTTTCAAATTTTTAGATTCTGCTTCAACTTATCATTTAATAAAGAAAAAAAATCTAATACTTGCATGGAAATTTAAAAAAAAAGTGAAAGTTTATAGAACTTTTTATACTTGGACGTTCGATTGATATAAATTAGGTAAATTGGGGCTTGATTAAATTTTGATTTGAGTAGTAAGAAGAAAGTTAATAAATACTTTTATTTTATTTTATTATTTTTTTTTAATGCCACAGAGGGTATGTTAAGATATAAGAAGTTAGAATTGTTAATAAAAAATCCATTTTTGTTTCCATTACTTATTAGATAAACAAGCTGTTTAAGCTAAATAAATAAATAAATATTTATTTAGCTAACGACCCACATAATTTGAACGAAATCGGAGAACCTTCATTTTTTTCCTATAGGAAATCCCATGTTTCTCCAGCCCGCGCGTTGGAACTTGAGAATTGGCCATAACTCCGCAACGGATGTGGTACAAACGAAAATCTCTCGGTACTTACCGGTACTAACGTAGTACTAACGACCCACATAATTTGAACGAAATCGGAGAACCTTCATTTTTTTCCTATAGGAAATCCCATGTTTCTCCAGCCCGCGCGCCGGAAATTGAGAATTGGCCATAACTCCGCAACGGATGTGGTACAAACGAAAATCTCTCGGTACTTACCGGTACTAACGTAGTACTAACGACCCACATAATTTGAACGAAATCGGAGAACCTTCATTTTTTTCCTATAGGAAATCCCATGTTTCTCCAGCCCGCGCGCCGGAACTTGAGAATTGGCCATAACTCCGCAACGGATGCGGTACAAACGAAAATCTCTCGGTACTTACCGGTACTAACGTAGTACTAACGACCCACATAATTTGAACGAAATCGGAGAACCTTCATTTTTTTCCTATAGGAAATCCCATGTTTCTCCAGCCCGCGCGCCGGAACTTGAGAATTGGCCATAACTCCGCAACGGATGTGGTACAAACGAAAATCTCTCGGTACTTACCGGTACTAACGTAGTACTAACGACCCACATAATTTGAACGAAATCGGAGAACCTTCATTTTTTTCCTATAGGAAATCCCATGTATCTCCAGCCCGCGCGCTGGAACTTGAGAATTGGCCATAACTCCGCAACGGATGTGGTACAAACGAAAATCTCTCGGTACTTACCGGTACTAACGTAGTACTAACGCCCCACATAATTTGAACGAAATCGGAGAACCTTCATTTTTTTCCTATAGGAAATCCCATGTTTCTCCAGCCCGCACGCTGGAACTGGAGAATTGGCCATAACTCCGCAACGGATGTGGTACAAACGAAAATCTCTCGGTACTTACCGGTACTAACGTAGTACTAACGACCCACATAATTTGAACGAAATCGGAGAACCTTCATTTTTTTCGTATAGGAAATTCCATGTTTCTCCAGCCCGCGCGCTGGAACTTGAGAATTGGCCATAACTCCGCAACGGATGTGGTACAAACGAAAATCTCTCGGTACTTACCGGTACTAACGTAGTACTAACGACCCACATAATTTGAACGAAATCGGAGAACCTTCATTTTTTTCGTATAGGAAATTCCATGTTTCTCCAGCCCGCGCGCTGGAACTTGAGAATTGGCCATAACTCCGCAACGGATGTGGTACAAACGAAAATCTCTCGGTACTTACCGGTACTAACGTAGTACTAACGACCCACATAATTTGAACGAAATCGGAGAACCTTCATTTTTTTCCTATAGGAAATCCATGTTTCTCCAGCCCGCGCGCTGGAACTTGAGAATTGGCCATAACTCCGCAACGGATGTGGTACAAACGAAAATCTCTCGGTACTTACCGGTACTAACGTAGTACTAACGACCCACATAATTTGAACGAAATCGGAGAACCTTCATTTTTTTCCTATGGAAATCCCATGTTTCTCCAGCCCGCGCGCTGGAACTTGAGAATTGGCCATAACTCCGCAACGGATGTGGTACAAACGAAAATCCCTCGGTACTTACCGGTACTAACGTAGTACTAACGACCCACATAATTTGAACGAAATCGGAGAACCTTCATTTTTTTCCTATAGGAAATCCCATGTTTCTCCAGCCCGCGCGCTGGAACTTGAGAATTGGCCATAACTCCGCAACGGATGTGGTACAAACGAAAATCTCTCGGTACTTACCGGTACTAACGTAGTACTAACGACCCACATAATTTGAACGAAATCGGAGAACCTTCATTTTTTTCCTATAGGAAATCCCATGTTTCTCCAGCCCGCGCGCCGGAACTTGAGAATTGGCCATAACTCCGCAACGGATGCGGTACAAACGAAAATCTCTCGGTACTTACCGGTACTAACGTAGTACTAACGACCCACATAATTTGAACGAAATCGGAGAACCTTCATTTTTTTCCTATAGGAAATCCCATGTTTCTCCAGCCCGCGCGCCGGAACTTGAGAATTGGCCATAACTCCGCAACGGATGCGGTACAAACGAAAATCTCTCGGTACTTACCGGTACTAACGGAGTACTAACGAATGACATTGTTGAATTTCCTGAACTCCTTAGGTGCGGGCTGGCGAAATGCACCTGCGATATCGAGGATCACAGTTTACATTGGTCTTTTTCTCGGGGTTTTTACTTTAGGCATTCAAGGTCTTTGCTAGGTCAATGAACTGTCATTCAAGAATGAGCCAATGAATCGTTCATTTAAGAATGGGTCAGTTCAGATTCATCCTCATTCCCACGTAGCGCTTAGCGTTGATATAAATATAAATTTAAAACTTTGGTTGTATAATGTATTAAAAAATTACTTCTAAGTTATTCACTGAAATCAAATCGTCAGGGTCTTTGAATGTTTCATATTTCATTGTTGGTGTAAGTTTTATTTTAAAATATTTCTTTTCTATTAAAAAGTTTTTACCTTTTTTTAAAATTTTCATAAGCGGTTTAAGATATTTCCTTGTGTCTAAAGATGCAGTACTTTTATATAAACCAGGCGCAAGTGATAAATCGCCATCATTCGTATGGCATTAATTTTGCTTAAATTATAAACCTTTTATTCATTTCATTTGGGAAGAAAGAAAAAAAAAACTTAAATTATTTCTACTTTAAATCCATTTGTGTATTTTTCTACATTTTAGTTTTATATACGTTTAAAACATTTCCCTCCCAGCCCCGCAAGCAAAAAAATATATAAAAATGAATAATACCATAAAAAATAGCAACGATTTTCTTTTTTGATTTATTTAAGCATTGTCTTTAATCTACACAAGTGAAATATAAAATCTGCTATGCTATTGACAAGATTTGCACTCGACTAACATAAAAGTACTAAAGATGATAGTTGGAATTTCCTTTTCTTATTCCCATTATATATATGTATGTATATATGATGCAATTTTTTAAAAAATATTTATGGGTCATTTTCAAAATAAGTTCAATTTTGTGTCTTACTATTCTGAAATTTATAATATTAAAAGTAGGTAAAATTTTCAAACCCATACTTGTTCTTCATTTCTTTTTTTAATAATCAGAGTCTTAAACTAAGTAATTTATATAAAAATAAATTAAATTGAGCAAAAAATAATAATGAACTATTGACTTTTCAATGGGAATCACTTTTGTCTCAAACCCAAACTTTGATTTTCAACATGTTATAATTTCTAATTAATAATCGCTATTTTTGTTGATTTGGGCAATTTTATTTTGAGAACAATGTAAATTTTGTGTATTTATTACAATTCTGTCTGAAAATTGATTTTAATATGGATTAATTATGTTAAATAAGACTGTCTTACGTGTTTTGTGTCACTGGTCTAACAACTAATATTTTTCAATTTTAAATGTGATTCTGATGATAAAAATTTATTAAACTGGCTTTTTTATGTTAGAAACAGTGTTTATAAACAAAATAGGGGAAAAACTAGCTGTCTTCATGTGATCTACTGCTTAAAAAAAGAAAAAAAATTCCTAAGTCAGCCAAGTTCTTTTATTATATGTGTCACTGGTCTAACAAGTATTCTATTAAACTGATAATAGTTAAATTAATTTAATAAAAAGATTATAATAATACAGCAAATAAAGTTGTGTTTAACATCCTAAAACACACTATTACAATTTTTAAATAAGGAATAAGAATTTATTTTTAAAGAAATGTCACTGGTGTAACAGTCGCTGGCCTAACAATACATTTGTTAGGCTAGTGAAAAATCTTGTTATGCCAGTGACATGATGTTAAGCAATAAAATAATATCATGTAGAAAATTGTTTATTAAAAGTTATGGTATGATTATTTACAACTTTAATAAAAAATGTCTTCGGATTAATACAAAAATTTTACCAATCTTAAGCAAAATGTCACTGGCCTAATGCATGTCATTGGTCTAACTAATACTTACTTTTAAGTACAGTAGGACCCCGTAAATCCGGATCGGCTTGGTCAAGCAATTGAGAAACGATTTGGTTAATTTCCATAGCATAAACTTGTTTCATCGTCGTATTCTGAATTAAAAAAAAAAAAAATTCGGAAATCTTTTCGGAAGAATACCTTAAGCTTTCTTATTTAAACTCTTATTTAAACTACACCCAACGAACTACTTATGCTCAAGCGGATGCGTGACCGTACGGCTCACAAAAGGTATAGAAAACTTTTTTGTTACAAAGTAAACATTTTTACTGTCTGTAAATAATCAATAAGTTAAACATAAAGGTGATTTTCTGTACGTATGTTTTATTTTATTTCATTTTTTTCTTATTCTTCGGATAATCTGGATTTTTGATAATCCAGATTGGGTCTGGTCCCAATTAATCCGAATTATCAGGGTTTTACTGTAATTACTATATTTGTGTTAATGAGCCAATTAAGCTCAGCCATTGCATTATTTGAGTTACAATTACCATTTTATTAAATTTAATAAAATAATTTGTGGAAAAAATTATTTTTAAATTTCAAGAATAAATTGCTGAAAATGTACCTTATTTTGAAAATGACCCTTATATTTAAGAAACTGTACAAGTCCTTGATTTATAATATTATAAAAAGAACTTAGTATTGCAAACCATCCATTTAATTAAAAAATAAATTGTGTTCTACCCTAACTCAATTTGGGCTGCTGGACTAATATCTTTGAGAGAACTGAAGTATCGTATTTACTCGTGTATAATGCACGCTTCAAAAGCAGAAAAAAATAGGGCAAAACTCCTAGCTGTGTATTATACAAGGAATAATTTTTTACTGCTGGATGTAATCATGTGATATACATATGAATCAAGAAATGTATTCAAAGAACATTTATGTGCTATAAAATGTAATAGCATCCCGGAAAGTTCTGGAAAAACTGGATGCTCATGCATTGGATGATACTATCAGGGGTCACATTCAGTCAGAAAGATATGGAGCAGAAAAATAATAATTTTGTAGTACCAAAATCAGTTTTTATAGCAGCAAAAAAAGGATTTTTGGTACTTATGTATTAACGCGACCGCAGCAGAACTTGTATCAATAAAGAGCAATCTTGTTGTTTGCACATGCATAAAAATAATGGCAGCAAAAAAAATGCACTAAAAAACTAAAACATGGCACCAAAAATCAGCAAAAAACAATGCAACAAGTAATCCTAAAGATAACTGCAGTGTTGGCATTAATACGCAAATACCAGAATTTTATATAGTAAAATGAGTTTTTGCAACAGAAAAATCTACTACCGATAACTTTTTTTTAATGCCCCCTTTAACAAAATTTTACTGTCTTTTCGCTATTTTTTGATGAAATTTGTCATTTTTTAGCAACCTTTAGACGAAATCTGCAGTTTTTTAGTTATTTTTTGATAAAATTTATGTTTTTTGCAATTTTGCGACAAAATTTGCTGTTTTTTCGATGAAATCTTTTGACAAACTCTGCCTTTTTCTTTTTTTAGATCTTTCGACAAGATTTGAGGTTTTTCGGCGTCTTTTCAAAAAATGTGCTGATTTTCAGGGATCTTTTGGGGGAAATCTGCTTTTTTCAAGATTTTTTCACAAAGCCTGCCTTTTTTTTTGTGATTTTTTTGTTGAAATCTGTCAGGAGGAGGGGGGGGGGGGGGGTGTGACGGCAGTCAGAATTTCTAAATAGCGTTTATATATAGTTAATGTAAAATAAAGTGCAAGGAATGAAATAAAGATGCAGGATATTTCAATTAAATAAAATTTTTCGAGTGATTGTCTTCTTTGAATACATTTCTTGATTCATATGTATATCGTGTGATTACATCCAGCATTAAAAAAATTATTCCTTGTACAGTAAAACCTCCATTAACGGTCACCTCTGAAGAGCGGTCAACTCTAACAACAGGCCATTTTTTCATAGAACGGAATGGGTCATATTTAAATAATATTAGATCGAACATCTGAATACCATCATCTTTGAAAACCGGCCACGGCCAGGGAAATTCACTCTGGCACGGCCAGCGAAAGAAGCCAAGAGCATTGTAAATTGCAACATTTTAAAAAAATCCTTTGTTTTAGACACCTGTTTTATTTATGTAGGGTATCCTGCTATTGAGCCTTCTCCTCCTTCCCTCTCTTGGCTGTTGCTAGTGAGGAGCGCTTTTTATTAACACTTTCCAACAAAGTTGAAAAGTGTTTATGCATTCGGTTGTCTGGCCGTCTGTCTGCACTCTAACTCCCGTAAATATACTCGAACTGCTATGAAAATTTTTTACGTTATTGATGTGTTTTTGTTTGAACTAAATTTTAACAAAATACTGGCATGTAATAAAGGTACTAGGTAAACTACAGGGCTGAACAAAAGTATTGAAGTATTTTTCTGTATATTAGCATAAATTGCTGAAAGAGAAGTTTCAACTTGTTAGGCGTTTTTTTGTTAAACTAAACTCCCCACACACTTCTGTGGAGTCGTATCTGAGAAATTAAATTTGAAAACCTTCATTTAATCCGGTCATGTTGATGCCTTCACCCCTATCTTTTCTATATGGTTCCTTTCTGTCTACACAGAGAAAAAAAAATGGTAATTTGTATATATGTCAACCATTTGTCTCTAGTTTTCTAAATCGAACATGAGTAAAATTTATAAACAGAAATTTTTATCACTCAGTGAAAAATTAAAAGTTAGTTGATGATAGTAAGAAGGGCACTAGTGTTCGGAAATTAGCAGAAAAATATAGATGCGGAAGAACACAAATAAATGAAATTTTTAAAGAATAAAGAAGTGCATCTTGAGAAACATCTTAGAGACGAAAACCTAGAAAACAAAGTCAAATGTTGCAAAACTGGGAATGAAGTAATTAATGAAATGGTATTACAGTGAATTAGAAATTGCAGATCTAAAAATTTACCAATTTAAGGGCTGATTTTGCAAGAAACCACATTAAAAATTGCCAAAGAACTTAGTATTAATGATTTCAAAGCTTCTAACGGCTGGTTGTTAAAATTTCGCTTGACAAATAATTTCGTTTGGGAAAAATAATTAAAAACTTATACATTTTTTGAAGCAATTCATTGAATTAAATATTTTTGGTTATTTTTTTAATCAGTTGAAGCATAACCATAACCACCGGTCACCTCTAAGAAACGGCCACTTTTATACAGTCCAATCGCTGGCCGCTCTTCGGAGGTTTTACTGTATAACACACACCTAAGAGTTTTGCCCTATTATTATTTTTTTTTTTTAAGTGTGCGTTATACACGAGTAAATATGATACTTCAGTTCTCTCAAAGTTATTAGTCCAGAAGGCCAAATTGAGTAGAGGTAGAACGCAATTTATTTTTTAATTAAATGGATGGTTTGCAATACTAAGTTCTTTTTTCATTATTATAAATCAACGACTTGTACAGTTTCTTAAACATAAATATTGATGCATTTTCATTGCACATTTTTTTTTTTATTATTAAAAATTATTTTATTAAAATTTACTTATTTTTAAATTTTACTTTTATTAAAAAAAAAAAAGTTCAGTTGGAGTATTTGTGATTAAATAAGTAGTTTGTGACCTTATGTTCTATGGTACAGGTCCTGGGAGCAGAATCGGTGCAACACTGCGACACACATCGCAGAATCTTGAGAAGGTCTGCAGACTATTTTTCAACTGTTAAAAATTTAGCAAAAAAAAAAAAATTTTGGTCCTAAATCCAAAAATTCAGACATAAAATGCATCACGAATTTCGACAAATAGTTTTCGAAAAGAAATCAATTTCATCATAGATCACGAAATCCATGCGAATTTCGTTCAAAAACTACAAATTTCGTCAAAATCATGAAAAAATGGCAAAAATCTTCAAAAGATCGCAAAAAACGGTAAATTTCTTCAAAGGATCACGAAATATCGGAAGTTTTCTTCAAAAATTCACAAAAAACGGCAAATTTTCTCAATAAATTGCGAAAAGACGGCAAATTTCGTCAAAAAATCTCAAAAAAACAGCAAATTTCTTCAAAAAAAACTAAAATTTCTTCTAAAGATCATGAAAAAAATGGCAGTTTTCGTCAAAAAATCACGAAAAAAAAGGCAAATTTCTTCAAAAGATCACAAAAAAAGGTAGTTTTCATTAAAAAATTAACAAAACAATGTCTAATTTCTTCAAAAAATAGTGAAAATAGGCAAATTTCATCAAAAAATCACGAAAAAATAGAACATTTCTTAACAAAAAACTGCAAATTTCCTTTAAAAATCACAAAAAAATTATAGTTTTCGTTAAAAAAAATCATGAAAAAACTGCAAATTTCTTCAAAAAATCACAAAAAAAGGCAAATTTTTTCAAACGGCCTCAAAAAAGGCATATTTCTTCAAAAAATCTCGAAAAAACGGCAAATTTCTTCCAGAAAATACGGCAGTTTTCGTTAAAGAATCACAAAAAAACTGCAAATTTCTTTTAAAAAATCATGAAAAAACAGCAAATTTTTTCAAAAGGTCATAAAAATGGCAAATTTCTTCAAGAGATCGCGAAAAAACTGCAGTTTTCGTCAAAAGATCGTGATAATACAACAGCTTTTGTCAAAAAATCATGAGAAATCGGCAAATTTCTACAAAAGATCATGAAAAAAAACAGCAGTTTTTGTCAAAAGATCGGGAAAAAACGTCAAATCTTGTCCAAAAAGTGCGAAAAAATGCAAATTTTGTCAAAAGATTGTGAAAAACCAAAAAATTTTGTCTAAAGGGAGCAGGGTTGCAAAAAAGCCGGCTAAAATTAAAAAAAGCCAGGCCGGCTGGCTTTTATTGATTTTAGCCGGCTTTTTTTGGCCAAAATTGGCCTTTTTTGGCCATAATTGGCTTTTATATGGTGAAGCCTTTTTATTATAAGCAACACATTTTTAAGTGTCTTTTAACTAATTTTAATGATGTTTAATTTACTTTGAGATTAATAAAGTTATTTCTTAATATGAAAAATTGAGATTTTAATTATGATTCATTGAGAAATTGGGTTATAGCCCAAATTTTCAATAATGAAGACATTAATACTAGAATAACACATTGATGGAGAGTTGCTAGTGGTTTATAGTCAGAATTGCAAATATGTCTGCTAAATTATAAAATGGCCATACCAAGTGATTTTTCTGATTTACATTGACCTTTAATCCTACCTTTGTTTTTCCATTTTTACTGCTTTATAAAATTAAAGGTTACTTAGTTACATGTTTTATTACTTAACTAATTTTAAAAGTTTTTAAAATCTCATGTTTTATTCGCTATAAACATTTAAAATTATACATATAAAAAAACACCATTTCTCACTATTGAAAATAGTATTTCAAATTATGCAGATTTCATAATATATTATATTTCACAATTTATTTCAGTATTCTCAATTAGCATATGCATGAATACACTATATTGCCATTGATTATGGGACACTTGCGATTTTAGACATTTTACTAAATATCTAGAAAAATACATGAGGAATCATCTCGAAACTCTTAGTGTATAAATATAATAGTATAAGTCATACATCTCCGTGAAGATTTTTTCCCGAAACTCCAAAGGGGACCGTTAACAAATTAAAAAAGAATGAATATCTTTTGAATAACCCTGTCAAAATTAATGTAGCAAAAGCGCTCAAACTCTAGATTGTGATTGAATGCCTTATTGTAATAAGCCTTGTTCATTTTTATGCAAATAGCATGCATACTCGCAGAGTAATTAAGGTTTTTATAAAAATGTTCCCAAAATTTTCCAAGTTTTTCCCTTATAATTTTCAGAGTTCTTAATATAAAATAATATTTTTTTCAGAAAAGATGACAAATAACATTGCACACAGTACCGTGTAATAAGAATTAAAAAATAATAAGAATTGTATGAAAAATGAGTAGGTTTACTAAATAATTTTTTACTGCGCATGCGTCAAAGATATCAAAATTTCATTTGCATATTATGTTAGCTAAATGTATAGAGCAACTTTTGTAACAGTCTCAAAATTATAGCTTGAAAATTCTGAAAGTAATCGTCTATAGAAAAAGGACAAAATCCGTTGTTTCCAAAATGAAGCAAAAAAGTGAAGGATTTTATCCAAAAGTAGTCGTAACATCCCGTATTGTGTATTCTATATTGACACTAATCAATGAATATATGGATACAACCCCTCTTGTTTTTGCTTCATTTTGAGAATAACGGATTTTCAACTTATTCAATTGACGATTATTTTCAGAATTTTCAAGTTATGATTTTGTGACTTTCACAAAAGTTGCTCTATACAATTAGCTAATATAATATGCAAATGAAATTTTGATATCGTTGACGCATGCACAGTAAAAAATTATTTAGTAAACCAACTCATTTTGTATATAATTTTCATTATTTTTTAAATCTGATTACATGGTACTATGTGCAATGTTGTTTGTCATATTTTCTGAAAAAAATATTATTTTATATTAAGAACTCTGAAAATTATAAGGGAAAAACTTGGAAAATTTTGGGAACATTTTTATAAAAACCTTAATTACTCTGCGAATATGCATGCTATTTGCACAAAAATGAACACAGTGTATTACAATAAGGCATTCAATCATAATCTAAAGTTTGAGCGCTTTTGCTACATTAGTTTTGACAGGGTTATTCAAAAGATATTCATTCTTTTTTAATTTGTTGGCGGTCCCCTATGGAGTTTCGGTAAAAATTCTTCACGGATATGTATGACGTATACTATTATATTTATACACTAAGAGTTTCGAGATGATTTCTCATATATTTTTCTAGATATTTAGTAAAATGTCTAAAATCGCAAGTGTCCCATAATCAATGGCAATATAGTGTATATTCATTCATGCGAATAGGCATATATGCACTTTTAAATAACAAAGAGCTACTCAAAATTTTAATTCAGCAAATTTTATTAGAACATTTTTTTTTGTTTACTTTTATGTAATTATGTATTAAACTTTCCTCAAATATTGAATCCTTCCTAATTTCTCTTTCAATGGTACAAGATTCAACATTGTTCATTTTATGATTTAATCTTTACATATTGACCTGTAACAATGTTTCCATGAATGCTTTGATGTGTTTCATTTTAGTGTTTATTTTAGGCCATTTTTGAAGCGTGCAGCACCCTGCCCTTTTTAAAAGTAGTAAAATGCACCTCTGATTTTACCCAGAAATTTTTGATAAATATTTTTTTTTATTTCATAGTATTTCTAAATTTGTGTGAAATTTCCAAAAATGATAGAATTTTTTCATTTCTTTTAAGAAGAAGAACATGAAACTATTCAATCATGTTTTAATTTAATTGTATTTCTAATTTTTATATCATAAAATCATTCGAAATTAATGTTACTTGATTTATCATATTTAAAAATTATGTATTTTGCTGCTTTCTTTTTTCCCTTTCTAAAGGCAATAACAATTTTTTTTCTTGAAAAAGTGCCCTTTTATGATACAGTAGTGCCCTTTTTAATGAATAGCACCTTGCCCTTTTTATAGCTATAGGGAACACTAATTTTGTCATAATTCCATTAAATATAATTCTTAAGAATGTGTAATATAAGTAGAACAAGAAATGTAGAAGTTTAAAACACATTTTTTGAGTATATTTTCTTTTTTCCCAAGATTTATATTTTTCAGACATAATGTCTTCACAGTTGACTCCTAGCTGTTATAAAGATTTATTTATTTGAAAAATTAAATAGAAATTTATAACTTTTTTAGTAGTAAATTATTAAAAATGTATTTAAAATAAATCAATCAAAATTTAATATGGATGCAATACAAATTGACACTTTAAAAATAAAAGCCGGCTTTTTTTAAGTGGATAAAACCAAAAAAAGCCGGCCGGCTTTTTTTGGCCTGGCTAAAAGCTGGCAACCCTGAAAGGGAGCCCCTCTCCCCACCCTCGGACAATGTATGAGGTGTTAAAAATTCTGAGAACAAAGGCCTTCTTTTTTAAAGTATACTTTTTTTATATGTCTATCACAAATACTTGGGAGGTTTGTGTGCATATAATGTAATGCGAGGGATTGGTCTGCAGACTGTTTTCAAGTTTTTACTCATGTTGCAGACTGCAGAAAAAAATTCTGCTGCTGGGGTACAGGCATGAAAGAATTCATCCTACAGGAGGAATTCTACCTTCTTTTTAAAGCAAATGTGGACATTCTTTGAATTGATGCAAAAATGCAAAGAAAATATTGGAAGGATAATAGGGTGGGGGGAGGGCTTGTAAATATAGTAATTGGGCATTTAGTGTACTCAAACCCTTGGAGTTTCTTAACAGGGTTGGCATTTTTGCCAGGACAGTGGCAAAAACCGGAAAAAGCCAGGGGAAAAATGGAAAAAACCTATTTGTCTTTAATGTGTAATAAAATCTGCATGCTAATAAGAATAATAATGGTATAAACAATTAAATTTAATAGTGTACGATTTAATATTTTAATTTAATTTGCTAATTAATTAATATTAAATAATTTAAATCTTTAAAAAAAGGTGGGATTCACTCTTACTTAAGAATTTAAGAACAAAATAAAAAATTACATACCTAATTTTTTTTTCTTAAGTCAGGGATATGTTTAAGAAAATTTGAGGTCCTTTAAAGGACCCTTCATAAAATTATTTGTCTCTGAAATAGACGTTTCACTTTAATTTGAACTATTCACAAATTTAATCATTTAAAAATAAAATCTGCCCTGTTAATAAACAATTGAACTCACCAAAAAATATATTACTTAGTTTCTTTATATGTGAAGGTTAGAATCTGAAAACACTAATAATTTAAAATTCACAAAGCTATGTCTAGAATTTTCACAAAGACAAGAAAAACTTCCCAATTTAACAAAAGCAGGACCCTGTGAGAAAAGTCTAGACAGACCCTTGTAAGTAAAGTATTTTATCAGTCATTAATATGCATATATTTTTTTAATTATCAAAAGATTTTATACAATTTTGTTATTTTTGTTTTATGTCATGAGACTTAAGGAATGTAAATATCCAAGTCTTTGGTACTATTTTATAGCTATTTATCTGATGAAACTAATTTGTTAAAGATAAAATAAGTAAATTAAATTGAAAATTATATATTGAAAAAACTTTTATGGCTTATTAGGAAACTAGATTTTTTTTCTGTCACTTTTACTCTCCAAGAAAGGAACAAAATGTTAAATTATTTAGATTTTCTTTCAGTAAATAGCCTGTTGTCTCTATCTTTTTGTATTATATTCCCCCTTCCCCCACCATAGCAGATGCTTGTCATGTATGGATAAATCTTTTGAAAAATGAAGAGTTAAAACCACATTTTTCAAAACTAAAAAAGATAGTTGAACAAGCGATTTTGCCATGTCATCTTGTAGCATATTTGTTACATCGAAAGTACAGAGATGAACTTCTAAATTATGGACAAAAAGAAAGCTGTAAAGCATGGTTATCTAAAATCAATCCTGATTTTATATCTTATATTATTAATTTTAAGCTCAAAGAAAAACCCTTTCCTAGCTCATATTTTGCAGAAGTGATTAACAGTGTCAGTGCATGTAATTGGTGGAGAAGTATTGAATAAGCTTGTGCAATTTCAAAAAAACTTCTGTTCATTAGTAGCACACCTTTAAATATGCCAGCAAGTAGTGCTGCTATTGAAAGATTGTTTTCAAATTTTTCATTTGTGCAAACTAAGATTCAAAATAAGCTATCAACAGATGCTCTTTCAAAACTTGTTTACTGCTATGCTAAAGCAGCAAAATTTAGGTTGTGAGGAAGATATTGCTGAAAAATTTGAAATTTAATAGTTTTCTGCTTTAAATATAATTTTATATTAAATTAAATTTAGGTTACTATAACTGTTTCTTCGAGTTTCTAACATATATAAACTATAAACATGAGTGCTTTACTCAATCTCAACAGTTCTATTATGTAAATTATTAATAATTGTATAAACATGAAAAAAAAAAGTTTCTATTCATTTATATAAAATTGGAATTTATTTCATTTATAATCTTGTTATAAAAGTTAGTATTCTTTCATAAAGTGCATTATTATACTTATTTAACTTAAAAGTTAAAATAAATTTAGAATAATATTGATTCTTCAATTAAGTATGCAGTTTATTTTTTCTTTCATGAAATATTTTTTCTCTTTCTGGGGAAAAAAATAAATGGACAGTCTATTTTTGCCACCTTTTTGGCAAAAACCTATTTTTGTCGGGATGGTTTTTACCAGGTTTTTTCCACCTTCGGCAAAAACTCGCCAACCCTGTTTGTTAATGAATTGATAGGCAAAAGAGACATACAATGAATTGTGAATTTACCTCATTATAATCATCTGAAAGTTGTCTAAATGAAGTTCTTCAAAGTATCTTTCAGGAATGAAATTATTTTTTAGATTTTAAAAATCAAAATAAAAAAGCATTTTTTTTTATATATATATATGTAGACAAATGGACTATTTATACAAAACTTTTCAGTAATTTCTGTGGTATATACAGTGGTGGAAAAAATTATAAAGCCACTTGAAAATATGATATAATTAAAAAACAAAAGATGGAATATTTGTGAAATTTCATCCATATACATTATATGCTACAAGGAAGTAAAGAAAAAAAGAAATTCATTATTAACTACATTAATAAAAAGTTAATAGACTTAAGAAAATTTTCTGTACAAAGAAAGTTGGAAACAATTATAAAGTCGATACATGTATTTCATCAATAATCGATGTGAGACCCTTTTTTTTCGATGACTTTGACTAGTCTCTTGTTCATTGAATTTATCAGACCACACAAAGTACTTGCATCAATATTGTTCCAGCAGTTTTTAACAGCATTCATCAAATCTAACTTTGAATTGAATTGTCGTCCATTTTTGTAAACATTTCGGGCTAAAATTCCCCAGAGATTTTCTATTACGTTCAGATCGGGGCTACGAGCTGGCCATTGAAGGCATTTCACCTGATTAGCTTCCAGCCAAGATTTAGTTGACTTCGAAACATGAACGGAAGCGTTGTCCTGCTGAAATGTCCAGTTTCCCGAAGTCATAAGAGGAGCAATGGGTAATAAATTATCTTCTAACATATCTTGATACATAACTGAATTCATTTTGTTATGCATGAAGACAATTGGAGTGGTTCCACAGGCAGCAAATGCAGCCCAAACCATTACCGAACCACCTCCAAACTGACGCTTTGAAAAAATATGAGGTTCCTGTCGTAAATCATGCCAAAAGAATTAATAGCCTTCGGGTCCATCTAAATTAAATTTCTTTTCATCGGAAAAGACAACATCTCTCCAATTTGTGCCTTCAGTTAAATGTTTTCGTGCAAAGTCTAAGCGAGCATTTTTGTGGTGCTTAGAAAGAAGAGGTTTTCCTTTAAATTTTTTAAATTGAACAATGGGATTGTTACTTAAAACATTTCTTACCGTTCGGCTTGTACAGGGTAATTGTAACTGTTCTTGAATTTGAGCTGACGACATTTTTTCTGCGCAAGCTAGCTTCCGGATTTGTCTTGATTGCCTTACAGTAAAGGATTTCGGTCTTCCTGTACGCTTCTTACTGCCGTAATTTTCGGGATTTCTGAGAAAACTGTTTACTGCAGCCTTGGACCTTCCTATTTTTCTTGCAATATTAGAACCAGACATTCCAGCTTCATTTAAAGTTAATATTTTAATTTGTTCACCATTGGATAATTTTTTTCCTCTTGGCATTGTATTAAAGGTTAAAATTCGCGGTCGCCACCGGCCACAGGGCGACTAAATGTAAAAAATTGGCGACTTTATGTTATGTACCTGATCGCCATTTTGGCGATCAATCATTTCGGAAAATTAAAATAAAGTCTGTCATAAATCCGAAAATTAGGACATAAAATATATCGCAAATTTTGACAAAAGGTCGCCGAAAATAACCAATTTTGCCAATCGTTCGAAGAACAATCGCTAATTTTGTCAAAGGATCGCGGAAAAACGCGAATTTAATCAAAAAATTTTCGACAAATATCGGAAAAAAATCGCGGAATAAAAGTAAATTTCATCAAAATATCGCGAAGAAAAAGGTAGATTTCGTCAAAATATTGCGAAAAAATGGCCGATTTCGTCATAAAATCGCGTAAAAACGTCAGATTTCGTCAAAAGATCGCGAAAAAACAGCAGATTTCGCCAAAAAAATCGCGAAAAAACGGCAGATTTCTTCAAAAGATCATGAAAAATCGGTATATTTCGCCATAAGATCGCGAAAAGAACGGAGATTTGGTAAAAAAAAACAATCACGAACAAACAGAATATTTCGTCAAAGAATCGCAAAAAAAGGCAGATTTCGTCAAAAAATCTCGAAAAAACGGTAATCTTTATCAATAATTACAAGGAAAAAAAGCTAATTTCATCAAAAGATCGCGGAAAAATGGCATATTTCGTCAAAAGATCATGAAAAATCGGCATATTTCGTCAAAAGATCGCGAAAAACGGCTGATTTTGTCAAAAAATCGCGAAAAAACGGTAGATTTGGTTTAAAAAAAAATCACGAAAAAACAAAATATTTCATAAAAAAAATTGCGAAAAATGGCAGATTTCGTCAAAAAATCTCGAAAAAACGATGTAATCCTGTCAATAATTGCAAAAAAAAAAGCTAATTTCATCAAAATATCACAAAAAAAAACGACAGATTTCGTCAAAAGATCGCAGAAAAAAAGGTAGATCTCCTCAAAAAATTGCAAAAAACTGCAAATTCTGTCAAAAAAAAGCAAATTTAGATTCAAAACACGGAAAAACAATATATTTTGTCCAAAAATCGTGAAGATACGATAAATTTTTTAAAAAAAATTGCGAAAAAACAGCAAATTTCCTCAAAAGACTGCGAAATCCATTGCCCAATAGCAGAAAATACAGTAAAACCTCCAAATAACGGACACCTCGGGAGCGTGAAAACTGTCCGCTATTCGGAGGTGTCCGCTATTGGGAAAAATCTCGGAGATTCAAAAATTGTTAAGAAATGCTTAAAGTTTCATTAATTGACTTTTATATGTCCTAAAATTGTAATATATGATTAATCATAAATTAAAATAATTTTTTAAGCAATAAAGTTGAAATAAAATGGTACATACCTTTTTACACTGTTTATTACATTCTTACGGAAAAAAATGTATTTTAAAAGTTTCATTTGCGTTTAAAGATTACATGTATTTTTTTTTCAATGAGAAATTTTAACCTTGTTAATAGTCTTGATTTTTCTGAATCATCTTAAAAAAAGTGTAACTGCTCACTGTATTTTGCCATTTTTTAAAAGCATAAAATCTCAAATCTTACAGAGGGGAGTGGAGGCGGGGCATTGTGATGCTCCAGGAGGTAATGTCCCTCCGGACCATTCCCTGAATTTAATACTGAACGTGGGAGGAAAGATTTTTCCCGGCCCACTCTCTACATTAGTCTGTGATCCCAAAATTTTGAACACATTGCCCTGACAAATTTAGAGACTTTTTACTTTTTTTTCCTCGTTAGAAAACAATTTTTCATACTTTATTCCCAAAATTACTGTCCGCTATTCGAAATGTCCGTTATTCAGAGGTTAAACATATAAAAATTTAGATTTTGGGAGTGGGGATTGGTAAACTGTCCGTTAAATAGAGGTGTCCGCTATTCGGGAGTGTCCGTTATGGAGGTTTTACTGTATTACTAAATTCATCAAGTGGTCAAAAAATAAAATCCCCATTTTCATTATCTGTAATGGGGATAAAATCTAAGTTTGAATGAAGTTATGGTTTTCTTTACATATAAAATACTTATTAACTATTTAATATTCTGATTAGAATTTATACGATATTTTCTTCTTGGTGGCATCTATGATAGTAATTAGTGGCCACTAACTTGACAATAGTGGCTACTAAACATTCAGCCTCTAGTGGCCACTGGCTACTAATACAAATATTGAATTTTAACCTTTACATTGTATTAAACACACCAAATACAAAATGAATGCACGTAACACATTTACATTTGCCTAAACTTTACTGGAGATCTGCTTTCTCAAGTTTGGCATCATGCCAAATGAGGTTAGAACCATCGGCTTTATAATTTTTTCCAAGTTGTTTTTCATTGGTTTTAAGAAATCAGCATAATTTATGCTCCTTCTTCCATTTTTCTAAACAAAGTTTATGCGTATTATTGCGATGTTGATCATGCAAATGTAAATAAAATTTGCGATATCAATAATTCCATTACTTTTTGATTTTTGTAAATTTTTCTATCGGCTTTATAATTTTTTCCAACACTGTATATGTATATACATATTGTTTACTATTAATGGTCTTATATATATATGTGTGTATATTTAGATGTATTTCTGAAGCAAAAAATCAATTTATCATAAAGATTGGCCTAAACCTCCAAATAAGGGACACCCATTGGACCGGAACCTTTGCCCCTTATTCAGAGTTTTTACATTTTTTAAAAATTAATCATTCATAAGGACATAAAAAATAAGAAAATATTAAAATTTAAATTTAAATGTACCCGAGGGTTATAAATTACATTAATTAGGCACAAAAGTAATAGAAAATTAATTAATTTAATTTTTAATTGATTACTTAATTAGTAAATGATTTGTAGAGTTGTTGATTTGTATTTTTTACGTAAATGTTTCTATAATGCAAAAAGTGCAATAATATTTTAAAGAGTCTTATTTGTGATGTAATCAATAAAAAAGTGACTGTTATGAAGATTTCAATTCTTCTACTACTAAACTTTTCAGACATTCATTTACATATTTAGTCTTTCATTATAAGCAGTATTTACGAAAAAAGTATTCAACTGCTTTGCATATTTTAAAGCATCTGTAACGTTCTTTATTTCACAATTTTTCTTTCTCTTTCATTTTCAGATTCATCCCTCACAATTTTCAGCATTCTTTTCAATATAGACTCGGAAGTGGCAACACCCATAATCACCTCATCGAGTTTACGGCAAAAATTCTAGAATTAATTAAAACTCAATATGCATGTTAAAATGCAACTGGTCTACTAAGTCATATTTTGATGGAAAACACCTAAAAATCAAAATTAAGAGTATTCCATAATATAGAATTAATTTTGCTAACATTTCTTAACCTAAAATACTTTTTAATTGCAAAAATCAAAAATTGTCCCAAAACGCAGGCTCTTGATTTGTCAAACTCGTTTCGCTAATCAGTGGAAAATCTGTCGGGTTTCCATCATCAATGAAAATGTTCTGAATCGATCATTTGCTTTGGAATGATGTCATCATTTCTTTAACTTCATTCTTTTAATGCCATGGAAGAAAAATGTTTACATCTGCAAGCCTGTGTGGATTTCGGATTCTGGCGGATTTTAGATCGGCAGATTTGTGGTGCTCTACTGTATTACTTTAAAAGGACTTATCTGGTGGGCATAAAAAAGTTGAATCCTATGTTATCCTATGGAAAAATTACTTATCCTTGTTCATTCAAATTTGGAAATTTCAAAAATATTTTTCTTTTTCAGCACATAGACAGGAAGATTCTTTATTCCTCTGTAAGTGCCAAATCTTTTTCCAGTCATAAGCTACAAACGAATAAAGAACACTTTTTATACTTTTCAGAATTTTAAATTTTAGTACAAATTTTAAAATACTCATAAATGTTTGAAAAATATTTCAAGCTTTCAGTTTTTTCAAAAGTTTTTTAAATTTTAGTGAACAAGAAGGATAAGTATTTTTCCCACAGGAAATCATTGGATCTCACTTTTTTTCCTTTCCACCAGGTAAGTCCCCATAACATCCAACTAGTTATCCAGAAAAACCAATTATCCGGAATGCATCTGATGCCGACCACTCTAGATAAATAGTTCTTTACTGTAATCAAATTAAGTGAAATGCATCTGGAATAATAGTTCTGTTTCAAAATCAGGGCTGGCAAGTTTCTGCCGGGATGGTTAAAACCAGCTGTTATAACTGGTTGAAACTGGCATGGTAGAAACTAGTTTTTGCCAGTAAGTGGCAGAAACTAAGAAATAATACTAATAAGAACTTTAACCTGCAATGATTCATAATTCATACAGGTATATAATGTATAAAGAATTTAGTTAAAAAATTTAAATTAAGTTAATGAATGTTATTCAAAGTGGAAAAGTTTCAAAAGGATTATATAAATATACCTTGTTTATATAATAATTTTTTGTCACTTAAACAGAAATTTTCCTAATAGTAATCTGATGCTATACAAGTTTATTATTGTTTATAGTTGAATTTCTATTTAAAAGTAAATATATATATATATAATTCAAAGTGTGATCAATCAAAAGTGATATTTTAATATAACTTTTTAGAGTATTTTTAAATAAATAATATACTGCAATAACTTAAAAATGATCTACAGCTATATACAAAGAAAAATGGTTTCTTGTAAAAGTAATAATTGTAGCACATAAATAGCAAAAAATTTAATGAAATACCTTGTACAATTATTTTACTATATTAAAAGAACAAAATTATTTTTGTAAAAAGGTAATATACTAAGAGTATTCCATAATATAGAATTACTTTTGCTAACATTTCTTAACCTAAAATACTTTTTAATTTGTTCTGAATGAAAGAAAAGTTAGAAAATATTCTTTTAAGACCAGCATTTCTTGCTGGTAATAGTAATGTCATTATTGAGGATGTAAAATTAAAAAAAAAAAAAAATTCATTTTCACCGATATTTGTTTTTAAAGGTGACCACTCACAGAAGGCCAAACATTTACTAGGATTTTTTGAGGGGAAATATGTTTCTAGGAAAGAAATCTATTTTGATACAAAGGGTTATTATATACATCACAAAATTTAGATTAATATCAAAAAACAATTTTCTTGCTTTCTTCATGTTTAAATATCAGTTTTGGTCCCATATACTTAGGATGCAGTAAATAAGCTTGCATAAAGCTAGCAATGCATTAAATGAGATTTGAATCTTGCATTTGTGAGTGTTCATGATAGTTTCATCATTAAATAAAGTTAAAAAAAATTTATGAGCAGCTGCAATAGAGCACTCATGTATTTTACTTTCATCTAAAAAACAACAACAACAGATTTTAACATTTATGATAAGTATTTAACTTCTTCATAATTCATGATATTTATTTACAATTTTAACAATTGCTATGTCTTTAATATCATTTTCATAATCTTTGATTATCTACAAATAATATGGCTGATTCTTTGTGAAAGATTCAAACCATCAAATTCTAATGCAAATTTATTTATTTTTTAATTAAAACTATTCACAATATTTTATTTATTCTGAATAAAATGTATATAAGCAATTTAATACTACTAAAAAAGTCTCAGATTATGTCACGAAATGAGTTTATGCCAGTTTCTGCCGGTAAAAACTGGTTATAACCACTTTCTGCCACTGGCACGGCAAAACCCAGCCCTGTTCAAAATAATTTCTTTCATTTTATTTAAATTTGATACTTTTATGTTTTTTAATTGTTAGTATCATATATATTAATATATATATATTTTTTTCAAATTATTTATTTTTTTGTTTTTCTTTTTTAGGTACTCGGGCAAACATACTTACTCCTGTTTTTTATTACATTTCTACTTTTTTGTTAAGGATGCATGTTGTTCTCGTAATATGCAAAAGAAAAATATTCCATCTTTTTTAGATCATTTGTGAAAGGGATCTTTTTACATTTAGACACAGGTAAAATTCATGGCAGATCTTTAGATACTGGAGAAAGTTTTTACTTAGACTATTTTCTATGAAGTCAGCTAATCTCTTGAATCTAAATTTATTTGACTGTTTAAAGCCATTCTTGTTTTTTTTTTTTTTTTTTTTTTTTTTTTTTTTTTTTTTCAATTTGAAAATAATAAGTTTGTGTGAAGAACTCATATCAAATAGGCATATATTTTAATAATAATTTAGATTGTTCTTTAAAAGATTAGACATTATATATATAAATATATATAAAGTTGAAAATAATATGTTTATGAGAAGAATTCGTATCAAATAAGCATATATTTTAATAGATTTTTTTTAAAAAGATTAGACATGTATAAATATATGTATGTAGTTTCAAAAACTTTTAAAAATATGTTTATGAAAAAAAAACTCATATCAAATAGGCATATATTTTAATAAGAATTCACACTGTCCTTTAAAAGAGTTGACATTATATATAGTTAATTTCAAAACTTTTTGAAAAAAAAATCTTCATATGAAACATTTTATTATTAACCAATATTAGCTGTACAAAATTTCATATGAAATGGACGACTATTTAAAATTTCAAAACCAAAATATGGAGAATATGGAAAAAGACATGGCTCCATGTGATATATGTCTAGAATCATTTCCGAAAGATCTCTTAAAGCATCATGTTTCTACCCATGTTCCTGTTATGTGCAATGTATGTGAACAAACATTTCCAAACATTATAGTTTTAAATGCTCATCTTCATACCCATATAGTAGGATACTTAATTTCATGTAATGTATGCCATATATCACTTCCAGGACACTGTTTCAAATTTCATAACAAAGCCCATATTGATACAGATGAAAATCAAATTCCTTGGCAGAAAACTTTTATGACAGACTATCTAAATTATTATGAAAGCAAGGGAAGAAATAAAACACGTGAGTGCAACATATGTAAAATATCATTTGCAGACAGGAAAGATTTAACAAATCATCTTTATTCACATATTGGAAGAAACCTAGTTGCATGTGATTTATGCCCAAAAACATTTTCAAAAGATTATTTAAAGTATCATCGTTTAACCCATATCATAAATAAATCACATATGTGTGATGTCTGTCAAAAAACATTTCCACACATTGACTTTTTGAAAAAACACCTTTATTCTCACATGGGAGGAAACCTAGTTTTGTGCAATGTATGCGAGAAACCAGTTTCGAAAAAATATTTGAGATGTCATCTTAGAACCCATGTTGCACAGAAGCCACGTGTATGCATTGCATGTCAAAAATCATTTGCATGTAGTACGACATTTTTAAAAAATCTTAACTCATGTATCGGAGATTATCCAGGCCCATGTGATATATGCCAGAAATCATTTTCAAAAGATTATTTAAAGCATCATCAACATCATTTAACCCATACCAGAAAGAAATTGCATGTATGTGATTTCTGTCAAAAATCATTTCCGCACATTGACTTATTGAAAAAACATCTTTATTCTCACATGGAAGGAAACCTAGTTCTTTGCAATGTATGCGAGAAACCAGTTTCGAAAAGATATTTGAGATGTCATCTTGGAACCCATGTCACACAAAAGTTACGTGTATGCAATGCATGTGGAAAATCATTGTTTAAAAATGATAACTTCCCCATCGAAGGAGATCTGGGTCCATGTGATGTATGTTTGAAATAAATTTCATAAATATATTTAAAAGATCACTTTAGAACATTATTATTGAAGAAACCACATGTTTGCAAATCGTGTCAAAAATTATTCATCAAGAAACAAAACTGTGGCGTGCAGGTATTGACATGTCCATGTTACAGAGGAATCAATTGTTCAAAATGTTTGCAGCATTTCATTTATAAAAGGAATTTGAAGATCATCTTTGTGTGCATATTGCAGTATTGAACTACTAATCGTTCCTATTTTGTACATGGGATTTATGTTTTTCTCCCAATCTTTGAAACAGTTTTAATATCATATATAATTGTAATTAATTTGTCAACTAATTATCAGTAGTGAAGTTATGCTTAAAATTATTTAACCACTTCAACTGCTGCCCCGAGATAAATCGGGATTTAAAACACTGTTTCCCCATACCCGTCGCCAAGGCCTGATTATGACTAATTGGGGCCCTGGGCAAAGATTAATTAGGGGGCCCCTTCTGAATCAATGCAACGTAATTCAAATAGAACTGATGGTCATTCATATGTGTATGTGCAATGCATAAACATATTTTCTCATCTTGGAGAAAAAAATTCTTAGTTCCGTCAATTCTAAATAAAATACCTTAATTAATAAAAGTTCTTAATGTAGAACAAAATATTTATAAATAAGTTCGTTATATAACTTAGTACAATATGTTATTTTGCTTTAAGATGAATTTATTAACTTCATCATATAGAAGAGGTGGAATTGGAAAAAGAAAGTAAATATTTTATAATTTAATATATGGATTTTGGGGCCCCTTAAAATCTGGGGCCTATGGGCAAAGTCCCGATTTGCCCATGCAGTAATAAGGGCCTGCCCGTTGCCGGTTAAGTGGTTAATACCAACATAGTGAAAAATGTCCAAGTTGGGGATCGAACCCAGAATCTTTGGAATAGCACTTCAAGTGCCCTATTTAAGCTACAAGGACAGTGCCCAGCCTGACATTTTTCACTCATATTTTGTTGGTAAGCTTTTTAAGCCTCATAGCATAAATGGTAGAGCACTTGAAGTGCTATTCCAAGGCTTCTGGGTCCGATCCCTGGCTTGGACATTTTTCACTATGTTGTTTCTACACTTAGCTAGTAATGTGATATACAGTAGACTCCCTCAAATCCGCACAGCTTGGGACCAGAGGTTTTGCTGATTTTAGAATTTTGCAGATTTCTGGTCATTGCTTTGTTTACATTTCTTAAAAAGTAATTTGAATGTAATTAATAATGAAATCAAAAGTATAATGAATGCTTACAATATGCTAAAATATTAAAATAAGTAATAAACTAAAATAAAAATTTAGATGATTTTTAAAATAATTAAAATACTACAAGCAAAGGTCAAATTAATAATCAATAATGTACAATTAAATATTCATTATAAAGATGAAATGTGTTTTTCCAAAATTATTCAATGAAACTTACATCATAAAAGCACATTACTAATTCACATCAAGATCATAAATTATTGAAGCTTTATTTCAGGTTTAGCCAGACTTAATAACTAAAAAAGCTTGATTAATACATAAATATATTTGGTAAGATTGTGATTACCAATAATATCAGCAATATCTTTATTTTTTCAGAAATAAATTAATCTTTCTTCATGAAAAATCATGAATTCAATGACCTTAACAAAAATTACAAGTTAAAAAATTTATGGAATTGATATAAAACTAAAAAAGTCAAATTTTGCACCTACATCTGAACTGAATGTTTCATTGTTTACATCTGTAAAAAATGTGCGGATTTTAGAGAGTTGTGGATTTTAGGAGTGCAGATTTGAGGGAGTCTACTGTATATTCATTTATTAAATATTCAATTTTAATATCAGTTACTTTGTACCAATTTGTATCAATGATCAATTTGTTTTTTCAAAACTTTCAATATCTTCCAGGGAAAAAATAAAAAAATTAAATCTTGGTAAAAAAAATATATATAGAAATGCAATTCTAACTATTTTTCTTACTTTTAAAGGAACATTTATTTTTTTGCAAATGATCCAACATCATATGCAATGTCATGATTTATTGTTTTCAATCTCTCTCCAACCGCAACAAGAATCTTAGCATTCAGGTTATATTTATTTGCTCCAACAAAGTCATAAGACCAAAAAATGAATAAAATCCTAAAATATTTTGAAAATATTATCTTTGTTTTATAATTTCTGTTATGTTCTTTTATACAATGTTTTTTTAGGGTTGCAACAAAAAATAGTTTTTTTGTTATTGTTGTTTGTTTGAGTTTTATTGGGTTTTTTATTTTTTTATTAAGGGATGAAGACTGGAGAAAGTACCTTACTTTTAGAAAATATGTATTAAATTAAGAAATCTTGTCATATTTTTATCAATTAACTTATTTGAATTTAAATAATATAAATGGCTGTGATAATAGTTCTTACCTCTGTTATCATAAGATAAATATTATGTAATAACCACACATTGCAATGCATACTTAAAAATTGTTTTTATTACTTATATCTATTTCCTGCTAAAAACACATTTTTGAAACTTTTTGTTTTCTACATAAAAAGTTAGTTAATCAAAGGCACTGACTATATTTTAACAATATTAATTAAAAGTAAGTAAAAAGTTATTTTTTATTTACTTTTTAAGACTTATAATATTGTATTTTTATTTTTTCACTTATTTATGCTGTTAAAAATTTCTATTGACAGAAGAGAAACTGAAAATGATGGGTAGAAAAGTGTTAGTTTCAGTTTCTGATTGGGTGATATAAATTATTTTTCTTGGAATACTGCGACTCTTTTAGTATTGTTTAGGACATGCATTTACTGTCTTTCTGATTGATTTCTCTTTCAAGTGTTATATCAGATTGGAAAATGATTATTTTTAGTAAAAGTCCAAGAATTGGCAGCACAAACACTTAAGGCATGAAACACAAGAAAATAAAACATTATTTTATGGAAGAGTAGAAATAGGGGAATCCATGTCTGCCAAAAATGAAGTGGCGCATAAGCTAAAAATTAATATCCCGATGGTCGACTCGTAGGTTCATAATTGTGTTTTTCTGCTCCATGTTTTCATTCAGGGATGAGATTCTTCAGACTTTTCTTCAATTTTTAAAGAAGTTTCACCAATTAAATTTTTGGAAAATTTTATATTTTTTCCCTTAGTTTTTTACTTTTGTTTTTGTACTTTGATATGACAGTCTATTTTTTCTGAATTCCTTTTAATGTTTTGAATTTTTAATAAGTTTTCCATAGTATTGCTAATTTGTCTTTTAAATAACACTTTAATTTTCTATTTTATTATTATTTTTCTTTAAATCGTTATTCTTAGTAGTTGGCTTGCTTCACCTTTAACAATCAGTTATGATCAATTTAATTCCTTAAAAACTTATTTTTGTTATAAAAGAGAGTAGGAACTTTGTTCTATTATATATTTAATGTGGTTGCAATTATTTTGATTTGCTGTTTCAAGAAAAGTATCAAGTATTTTTAAGATTATAATTAAAAAAATATTCATATCACTGGTTTTATTAATGTTCTGTATCTTGGTAAAATTGACTTTTCACTGCAGTAAGTAAATAATTTCTGCCTAATTCTTTTTAACAGTTTCTTTTTAATTTGCTTAAAGCTAAATTGTATGTAATATAAATTTTAATAGCTATTATAATATTTATTCTGCTTGAAATTCATAAATATTATTGAATTCAAATGTCGTTCGCACAGTTTTCAGACTTTTTACTTTTTTGTCAATCTCATCCTTGTTTCATACTTTTGATTGAAGGACAAACGCAATATTAAACCTACGAGTCAACTACTCTTTTTATTAATTTTTGGCTTTTGCACCACTTCACTTCCAGCAGACATGAATCATTAGATTCCCCTATTTCTACTCTTCCATATAGTAAAGGTTTTTTTTTTTTCTTATATTTGATACTTTTTTTGCTATCGGCTGTTAGACTATAAGAATTCATAACCCACCCACTGCAATTTTATATATTTTTTTTCACATATTAACATATGTAGAAACTACGGTGATGTTATAATGTCATTGCTATATAGCAGAAAGGTCACAGCACTGACAATCACATCGAGTTCATGGCTAAAATTCCAGAATTGATTAAAACTTTATTTGCATATTAAAATGCAGTTGGTCTGCCAAGTCATATCTTGGTGGAATACATCTGAAAATTGAATTTTAATGGTTGACTCATATGTTTACCATTATGATTTCCAGCACCCAAAGAAATGAAAACATGAAGGACTGAGAGCAGGAAAACACAGCTGTGAACTTGATAAGGTGATTGACTGTGCTGCTACCTGTCAGTCTAATAGGTAGGCCAATATCTGACACAAATTTTTTTTGTACAGGAAAAAAAAAAAAAAAAACTCTAATTCCTCTTTAAGAAAAGTGATAAAATAAAATATTTTGATAATTATTTTCACGTTATCAGAAATACATATGTTGAATTACAATGTTTAACTATTTTAATTATTTGAAATATGTCAGTTAATTGTGTTGAAATTGTAATGTTTTAATATTTCATTTTATTTGATATATGTCTGTTGAATGTGTTGAAAGTATAATGTTTTAATAACTATTTTTAACTGTGTCTGTTGAATACATACATTAAATTATAATGTTTAACTATTTTATATTTATTTGAAATATGTCAGTTGATAGTATTGAAATTATATTGTTTTAATAATTATTTTTAATTGTGTCTGTTGAATACATTGAATTATAATGTTTAACAATTTTATTTTTATTTGAAATATGTCAGTTGAATGTGTTGAAATTATATTGTTTTAATAACTATTTTTAACTGTGTCTGTTGAATACATTGAATTATAATGTTTAACTATTTTATTTTTATTTGAAATATGTCAGTTGAATGTGTTGAAATTATATTGTTTTAATAAATAATTTCATTTTATTTGAAATATGTCAATTGAACATATTGAAATTATGTTTTAAGAAGTACTTTATTATTCTTTTTAATTATGTCGGTTGAATACATTGAATTATAATGTTTAACTATTTTATTTTTTAAAAGAATGACAGTTGAATTTGTTGAAATTATAATATTTTAACAACTATTTTCATTTTATTTGATATAGCTTTGTTGAATGTGTTGAATTTATAATGTCTTAACAGCTATTTTAATTTTGTTTGAAATATATATGTCAAATATGTTGAAATTATAATGTTTTAATAACCTTTTTATTTTAAGTATGTCTGGTTGAATTTGTAGAAACTAGAATTTTCTAAAACTATTTCATTTTGTTTGAAATTGGTATGTTTAATATATGTTTATGCTGAAATTATAATCCTTTCAATAATATACACAAAAAAACATGCATTAACAGGGTTCGATTTAAGCGGTATCGCATCGCAATTTGCGATTCAAATTTAACTAAAATGCGATCCAAGAAATGCATTAAATCGCAATCATTGAGATGCATATTTCCCACACCCTTTGTTATGTCATGTACACTTAAAGTTAAAATTTAAAGATGTTTTTACACAACATACGTTGTGTTTTCACTCTCCCCAAGTGTTTATTTACAATGGAAGTACAGTGAGACGCCATTGCTGGGTGCAGTTTTCCCAGTAAACACATGATTTGTTCCCGCCCTGACTCTGTGATTGATTACTGAATCACTGTTACTTGCTAATCACGGCGTTATGCTTTTGGTTAAATATTGCTTTTAAAAAAAATTGTAAATTTTCAAGATTTAAAAGTTACATTAGCTATTTTTTACTTACTATGCAAAAGTGTCTAACTGCTATTCAAACTAGTCGTTGGAGGCCACCGTAATACTTACCCATCATTTATATGCATATGAAAATAAAATATGTGAAAACAATTTATATAATGTATTTCAATTCCAAAACTAAATTTAAATGTTGTTAATACACATAGTAATATCGATTAATGAATTACTGATGCACCAATTTCAACAAATTATATAAAACGCCAAACTACTCAAGAAGTACCAAACTATGTAAAAGAAACATCCTTATAACTCCAAAAATAATAATCATATTAACTAACACTTTGCTGCGTTGGATTAAGCGTCTCATTTTCAATTCAAATATACCTCTGAATTGAAATTTGAATGAAATACAGGATCATGAAAAATCGAAGAATGTGGAAAACAGGCTTACAAATATCTCGACAACTATTAATCCGATCGACTTCGTTCTTTATGCAAAATTTGTGTTTTTTTATTGCCTTTTACATGCATTCCTTAAAATAAAAAAATTCGAAAATTTTTATATACCTTTCATCAGAACGAATTTTTCGAGAATCCGGAAAAAGTAGTTCCGGATAATCGAGGTTGCTGATATTCAATAGGCTTCATCCCATTCTTACATACTAAGAACATACAAAATTTCAAGTCTCTACCTCAATTTGTTCATGAGATAGAGCGTTTACAGACAGACAGACAGATGGACGGCAAATTTTTTTTTCTAAAAATATGTTTTTCGAAATCTCCAGTGTCTAAAACGTGTAAATCCGTCAAAAAAATTTTTTCGATTTTCAAAACGATTTCAAGACTTACCCTATACTACGTATGATGGGTAAGTAAAATGACTATGTATAGCAGTTACTGCTATGCAACTTTTTTTTTCTAAATCAACCCCTATGTATTAAGATAACTTATTTTTCAAACTTCACAAACAATTTTTATGATTGCAGTCCACTCTGTGACAGTGTTCATACTCATAAGGGGATTATGCGATTCAGGGGAAACTCAAGTGATAAATTTTGGATTCTAAAAATCAGGGGAATCTTGGAGGGATGGTGCAAAAAATTCCTCAAACCTGGCAAAATTACTAGCTACTTTGGAAACTAGTCGTTGGGGGCCACCGTAATACTTATCCATCATGGAAACAAAACATGTGTAAACCATTTATAAAATGCATTGCAATTCAAAAACAAAATATAAACGTATATATAAGTATTTTTAACTCATAGTCATGCTCTATTAATGAATTGCTGATGAAACAATTTCGAAAAATTGTATAAAACGCCAAACTATTCAAGAAGCACTGAATTGCATAAAAGAAACATCCTTATAACTCCAAAAATAATAATCATATTAACTAACAGTGTATTGCATCGAATTAAGTGTCTCATTTCCAATTAAAATGTATCTTTGAATTGAAATTTCAGCAAAATACAGGGTCATGAAAAATCAAAAAATGTGGAAAACAGGATTAGAAATATCTCAACAACTAATAATCCGATGATTTCGTTTTATATGCAAAATTTTTATTTACCTTTCATCAGAACGAATTTTTCGAGAGTTCGAAAAAAAAAATAGTTCCAGATAAACGAGGTTACTGATATTCAATAGGCTTCGTCCCATTCTTACATACTAAGCACATATAAAATTTCAAGTCTCTATCTCAATTTGTTCGGGAGATAGAATGGTTACAGACAGACAGATACACAGACGGACGGACGGCAAAAATTTTTTTCTAAAAATATGTTTTTCGGAATCTCCAATGTCTGAAACGTGTAAATCAGTCAACAAATTTTTTCCGATTTTCAAAACGATTGCAAGACTTATCCTATACTATGTATGATGGGTAAGTAAAAAGAGAGCAATTGCTGTTGTTCATCTGCTTTATGACATCACATCATGGTTAGAAATCAGTGGTTGTTAGTTGCCAAATGCAATTCAATTATTGCATTTCACGATGACAGAATTATGCATAGTCATCAAATTTGATGCCTAGCTTTCTTTCGCTTAAATTTTGTTTAAGAAACATTTTCATTTGTTCTTTAGCCTAAACCTCTTCCTGCCCCTCACTTCATGCACTTCAAGTTGCAATAGTTTTAATAGTCAATCATCTCCAAGTTTACTTCATTTTAACCACAGCTTTTAATTTTTAAAAGTAATTGTCAGATTGTCTGAAATAAATATTGGATGTTAAAGTTACACTTATGTGTTGCTTTTTAAGTGCAAGATTTTATTTATTTATTTATTTTTTTGTATAATATTTTTATTTCTTGTATGTTTTTAAAATTTTTCTAGTATCTAAATACTGGTATTTTTAGTATCCAAAATGGTTGCTAAAAGAAATGATTTAATATAGTATATGATGTAACATAAAAGGGCAACCATGAAATGCAGTTTGGCACCTAGGGGAAGAAAAAAAAAGAAAAGAAAAAAAAAAGCATCATTTGACGCCTTATTGAGAGTCTGCAATTCCTAACCTTGCATCACATCTGTTATCATCCATTCAGTCATTTTAAATATACCTTCTAACATTGTGAGATTTGGAGGGAAAAAAAGGGGAATTTTTGAATTGATATTGACATTTTAAATCTTTTACCTTATTCATAATATTTTTCAAAGAGGTAATAAAATCAGAAAATGGAAATTTAATTCTTGCAACATCCTACCAATTTTTTAATAACAGCAGTCAGACTTTATCTCTGTTTTACACAACTTATTAATTATTCTTTAAAATTCTGTTCATATTCTTTATATGGTGATGTATAAACTTTATTTTTGAGATTACCTTTTTATTTTATTTTGATCAGATGGGAATGTCATAATACTAGTTAAATTAAAAAAAAAAAAAAAAAAAAAAATTGCATAATTTGAAAAATAACACTAGAGGATTCTCAGGGATTTTTTCATGAAAAATGAGTGTGAACCCTGTGTGAAATTTGCACACTTAGGGGCTGAAGGTTTTGTGGATGATACATTTTTGCAGATTACAGATCATCCCTTTGTTTACAATTTATTTTTTAAAGTTTGACTATAAATTAGGAACAACTGCAAAAAAAAAATCACAATGGAAAAGAAAAACATAATTCAACATTGGTTGATTATATTTAATAACTAAGACTAAATAAAATTTGAAATTATATACAATTAATTTTTCAAATTAATTTTCAGCAATGAAATTACACTTGAAATTATTGAATATTTGAATATGTGATTTATCACTTGCTAACTAAACATGTGACAAATGTCCAACCGACAGAAAGGTGAAAAATATCGAAGCCGGGGATTGAATTCAGAAACCCTTGGAATATAGACCTTTATACTCCACGGGTTCCGAATTTGAATCCTGGCTTGGACATTTTTCACCCTGTTGATTTCTACTCTTAATTAGCAAGTGATAAATCACATATTAAATATTCAGTAAGTTCAAGCGTAATTTCATTGCTAAAAATTAATTATTAAATTGTATATGTGTTCACCGATGCTGGGTTTGTTTGTGTCTCAAGATTGCATGCTCATGAATACTATTTCATCTTGTGCTGCAGTGAACCTTACCAACATATGGGATTGAGAAAATGCCAAGCTGAGCCTCATCCCCGTCAGTGGCGTAGCTAGAATGGGTGACACCCGGGGCGGATGTAAATGATCTCACCCCCACTTACCAGGATGAGATCATTACCCCCCCCCACACACACACACACACACACACACCGCTCCATCCGTCATATTTTTTTCAATCACAATTCTACGTCATTACAACAAATGGCCATATCATTCCTTATTTCCTTTTTGTTCTCTTGTATAAAAACCCCAAAGGAGTGACTCCTCACTTAACCCGTAATCTACATAAGTCAACGTGGTGTCTATATGTAGAAGATAAGTCTTTTAAAGTTTGCTTTCGCTACCCATTCGTTGGATAGGTTTGTTTTTATTCTCTAATGTATACCTTATTTAGAAAGATTTCACATTCACAAAGAAAAAAAAAATTAACTGTGTTGCGTCGTGCGCTAAAATTTTCATTTTATTTCAGAATTTTTTTCCAAAATCTTATAAGATTATATATGTATGGATTTGCAATAACAGATTGGGTGTCACTCCTTAAAAGCTGACACTCGGGGCGGACCGCCCCCGCTTGCTACGCCACTGATCCCCATAGTTTAAATGGTAGAGTACTTGGAGTTCTATTCCAACGGTTCCAAGTTCAATCCTTGTCTTGGACATTTTTCACCTGGTTGATTTTTATGCTTAATTAGCAAGTGATAAATCAGGTGTTATTAAATATTCTATATACAACTTTTAAGCATTGGTCATTATACAATAGCATTTTTTTTTCCAAGCTTATGAACATTCATTATTTCTTACACTGAAATAATATTTTGTTATTCTAAGAAATTTAGGTATTTATATTCAATTTATTTGTAAGTGTTTATTCACTGGAAAATGGATTATTGGAGAAGGGGGGGGGGATTATATATATATATATAGTCAAAGTTCTATAATCCGCACAAGCTGTTGCCAAAGGTTGTGTGGATTATGGAATATTGTGGATTATAGAATGTTATGAATTATACATCATTTTATTATTCCTAGACAACATTTTAATTCCATAATCAGTTTAATATGAAAAAATAAATATGAAATCTAAAAATTAATTTAATATGCTATCTCAAAACATGCCTTTTAAATGTTATTTTATATGAAAAAAACTTATATAAATGTGTAATTTAAATGAAAATAATTACATATATTTCCAGAATACAATTTGTTTTTTACTGTTAATAAAATAAAAATAGTTATATTTAAAAAGAAGTATATGTTTTGCTATGGGTTTTTTTTCAACTTTTTTACTATTTGTTTTAAAAAATCATTTACAAATTATCAATTACAAATTTAATCACAAATTTGTAATATTCTTAATTGTTTATTTCATTGTTTACATTTGTAACAGTAACGCGAGTTATCGAAAATTGCAGATTATAGATCCATGACTATATATATATACCAAATCTAACTTTATTAACTGTTAATGACAATTTTCATTGTTTACATTCACTCATGTAGTGCGAATAATAGACATATGCAGATTTCTGTTTGGACCCTAAATGGACCCCTTATGGAACCCTAAAATGTGTCTTCTAGATGTAATTTTTAATTTTAATATGTTTTATGCCTAAATTGGAAGTTTAACTTTTATGGGAAAGTTATTTTTTTTTATTTTATAAAAAGTATGTTGCATGTCTGTGTACATGAAGAATTGATGTTAAGTGCCAATTTTTAAGCTTTAATCTCTATAATAAACAATGTACCTGTATACTTTGTATGCTGAAGCTTTTTGTCTACTATTGTTAAAATTAATAAAATCTAACTTTTCTGGTAATGTAACTCTTTCTTTTCTTTTTCTTTGGAGAGAAGCAAGGGGAGAGGGCTTTGTGTTAATTTCCTGCATATTTTAAATTTTCAGCTAACCAATCTCATCCTGGTTTAATTAATCGGAGACAATCAAAATAGAATTTAATCCAGCTGAACTCAATAATAAGCTTTCTGTCTGGAAACTAGATTAAGAAAAAAATAACAAGATAAAAAAAAAAAATAGTCAATAATCACATCTCTAATATTAATTTTATCTTTGTAGAAAAAAGAATAGGTTAAATCTCATTCATATTCAGAGATATAATTTTTTATCCAAAGAAATAGTCTGGACTTTCTTATGCAAAATTGAGTTAACCTAAACATAGCTTGCAAAGAGCAAAACTGAAACAAGACCTAGAGTTAACCTATAATGGAAAATAAATTAATGCAAAACCTAACCACAACTATGCATGCTCAAAGAAAAAGACTAACACAAAGCTCTATATTTATTTTCCCAGTTAAAAAAAAAAAAAATAATAATAATTTTTTTTTTTTTTTTTTTTTTTTTTTTTTTTTTGCATTAGAGTTTTTAAATGATATAATATAAAAATAATTTAAACATAATGAATATTAATGTCAAATGTAATACAATTTTGAGTGTGTTGTGAGCATTTTATATTCACAACCTATACAACTATGAAAAAATAAAGTAGCCAGAATTTAACACACATTTTAGCTCATAGGCTATCACAGCCTGAGAGCTTATGTGCCTGCTGGTTCTGTATGTACATATATAACACAATAACTCATAATAAAAATGTTCAATTTGCTTCAAATTTTAGATATATAGATTTATTCTGATAAGGCACTACCCTGATTAGTTCTGGGAGCTCATTGGATAAATATAAAGCGGGATGCTAATCTTCCCCTTAAGTTAGATAAATGAGTTTTTCATGCTGAATTACCAAATTTCGGTCACATTTTAGATATAAGATCATTCTGATGAGGTGCCTCCACGATTAGTTTTGGGTGTTCATTGGTTAAGAGTAAAGCAATGGGGGAAAAAAATGTTATCCTTCCCCCTTTTCGTAATTGGATTTTTCATGCAGAATTTGCCAATTTGCTTCAAATTTGGGATATAGGTACATTCTGATAAGTTGCTTACCTGATTTGTTTTGAGTATTCATTGGTTTACCTCTTGCGGTGTGGTGGAATATCTATGGAACCACTTAATTTTAATTTCCAAATGCCACATTGGCACCAGAATTTTGGTAAAAAAAATTACGGTGTATTGAATGCATGAAATGTAGCTTTTTCATATTTACAAATAAAATTGTTTTCAAATTCCGGTGTCAGTCATTAATTTCAACAGTGAATTTGCCCCATGCCACAAAGGGTTAACTATAAAAGGGGGATCAGGTAACTACTCCTCTTAATTTAGGTAAATGGATTTTTCATCCAGAATTAACAGATTTGCTTCAATTTTTGGATTTAGGTTCATACTTATAAGATGCTTTCCTGATTAGTTTTGAGGTTCTTTTGTTAAGTATATCGGAGAAACTGGCAATTACCCCCTTTATAAGAGGGTAATTGCCTTATCATATTTAAATGGGTTTTTATATAGAATTAAAAGATTTGCTTCAAATTTTGGTTGTAAAGGCGAATCCTTGTATAGTTTTGAGGGTTTAATTGTTAAGTATAAAGAAAGGAACAGGGAATAACTAATCTTAAATTAATTGAATGAGTTTTTATGCAGAATTATTCGATTTGCTTTGAGCTTTGGATATAGGTTCATTATGATAAAGTGTATCCCTGATTAGGTTTTAAGGTTTCAATGATTAAGTATAAAGGGGGGGGGGGTAAATGAGGGAGCTAATCTCCTTTTAATTTGTTTTTTGAAGGATATTATTCTTTGGGGGGGGGGGAGACTATAATACACAATTAGTATGAGCTCAGTTTAACTGGACAATATTCTTTTTATTACAATGTAAATTCGGATTAATTCTTTTTATTCCAAATTATGAATTCATGAAATTTTCATTTTCTAAAGCATTTTTTATGAATTTTTTAAAACTAAATTAGATAATTTCCAAAATCATTTAATAAATTTGAGAATTATTTTGCCAATTAAAATTAATTTTTTTATTTATAGTGATTTTGTGCAATATTTATTATTCCATTCAATCCTTTATTTAATAATATTTTTAGTAGTATTTTAGAATTAAGAAATGTACAAATATAAATGCTTTTACAATAAAAATATTTCCTCGCTGAAACTTTCACACCAATCTTTCAACGTGAAGAAAGCTGAAAAGATGCAGATGAAAAAGAATTCATCCTTTCAAAAATGTTATTTTATGCACCAATAATGCATTTGAAACAAGATAAAGTAAAGTATCTGTAACTCATTTTAAACTGTATTACCATTAATCAATGCATTAATTTTATAACAAATTATTCTAATGGTATTTTAAAGTACCATCAGGGACTAAAGGATTAAAGGAAACAGTTATCTATACTTTTTAAATTTCTGTATCTATGACTTATTATTTTTTTTTAACAAAATTACAACTACCATTTGGAAATGGTATTTTTATAAATTAAAATTTTAGACTTATAAATAAATTTTATATTTAAAAAAATATAATTTTTATAATAATCAAAACATGGCTTAGGTAATATCAGAATCATATATTACATATGCACAGGATTAAACATTAATATTCCTGGACGAATCAAACAAATTTTAAATAAAATTTCAATTTTATAATTTTTGCTACTGCAAATTTTTCTAAACATTGCACATTTTCAATTTTTGCACCATCGTATCAGGAAAAAATTTACTTTAAAATGCAATTTGTTTGAAATCTGTACCTCAATTTGTTTTTGAGTTATTAATTTTTCAATGAATGGGTGAAGCCCATTCATTTCTCATAAGTAGACTCCACATTGGCAACTTTTTCTTGACGCCGAGATGTATGTCTTCCGTCACGTGACGGAGGGCAGATTTAGCATGCCAAAATCTCTTCGGAATTTTTCTTCTCTTCTATGTTTACATTTCTTCTGCTGCGAGAATGAAATTTGAATATTGCTAATAAGGGGATCATCGCCAAACGGCGGTGACCTTTTGGCGATTAAAGCGAAAAATGTTGGAGTGAAAGTCTGGAACAATGACCTCTGATACATAGACACCACATCGGTAACCTTTTCGTACGCCGACATCTTTGCCTTCCGTCACGAGACGGAGGGCAGATTTAGCGCGCCAAACCGGTTTTTCTCCCACTGAAACTCATATTGTTATGTTTGTATTGAGTTGACCGCAATTCGGCTTTTCTCTTTGTGAAATCTGAAAGTTGCCAATAAAGCAATCACCAGCAAAAAACGGCGTCTACTTATATGAGAAATCTGTGATTCATTTATTCAATCAAAAATACATGTGTTCTCCCGAAATCCTCGCTTCCTACTGTTCATACACTGTTAAAAATTTGACCCATTTACTGCAGCAACACTCCACAGCTTTTATAGAATAAAAAATGACCAATTCATAAAAATGACCAATGAGAATGCTCCATAACACAGTAAAGTAACCGTTTTCTATAAAAGCGGTAAATTGATGCTGCAGCAAATGGGTCAAATTTTTTACAGTGTAGCAGCTAACATTGTAACTATTTTTCATTTGTCCATCACAACCACTGAGCTCGGTGATCACAACTGCCCGGTTGACCTCCAGCTGCGCCTTCAATAGTCACTTTGTGATGTCATTTGTCTATTTTCCGAGCAAGATCAGTCGATCAGAAATTTGTATCGTTCGGGGTCTCTGGAAAGAGAGAAAGTTTCACATAAATACAGAAATCCGATTGGTGAATCTCGTTGCATAATCCACCTGGATTGCGAATAACATTTGCGACAGATAACCCGTTGGATCACCACTGAATACTGATTCATTCACATGATTCATCACTTGAGTCATTCAATGATTCAATTAGCTTTTATTTATTTTTTACCATGTGTTTTTGTTTATAAATCTTGAAGTTCCTAGTTCTTGTCATTGAAGCACCCTTCTTTTTTTTCATGCACGAAGATCGATTCTTTTAAAAAAGTGTATTTGCTTTTTCTTTTATCATATTGTAAAAAGTAAATAAAAAGGAAAAAAATCATGTATGTATATTCATTTGTTTAGTTAATTTACTCAAAGTAGCGAAATTTTCATAGCCGCATTATATCAGATTATCTTCTTAGAGCTGCTTTATCTATAGATTTCACAAATACATTTTTATTTGCATCTAGTTTTATTATTAATTAATTATACTAATGTTAGTTTTATTTAATATTAGTATTAGTTTGTGTTACATTATGAACTTAACCCCCTTTTTTTTCTTTAATTAAAAAAGTCCAGTCGAAATTAACTGAGAAAACTTTTAGTCATAGTAATATTTCTGACATTATTTCATACAAATGTTTCACGTAGTTGTGCATTCCTCAGAATTTTTCTATTATTTATTTTTTTTAATGCCATCTATTAATTATTGCACAAATCTCTCCCTTGTTATGATGATGCATTTTTTGTATAATTTAGAGCTAATTTTTTTTTTTTTTATTACAATTTTTTTTTCTAGAAATGTGTAACTTTTCAAAATCAAACCATAAACTATTTGTATATATGTGTGTGTCAGTGAGTGAGTGTATATGATAATTTAAAATACAATAAATAAAGTGTCTATAAACAAAAACACAATTCCATGAGAATTTTTAGAAAGGCGGAAAAACTTTTATTTTAAATCAAAAGCATTTATTTTCACTTTTTCTAATCTTTTGTCGAAATTTGCAGTTTTTTTATGAAATTTGCATTTTTTTGTGATCTTTTGACAAAATCTACTGTGTTATCACGATTTTTTTAACAAAATTTGCCGTTTTATTGCAATTTTTTGACAAAATTTGCTGCTTTTTGTAGTTTTTTGGACAAAATTTGTTGTTTGTAACGATTTTTTGATGAAATCTACTGTTTTTTCGCATTCTTTGTGACAAAATTTGCCATTTTATCAAGATTCTTGGGTGAAAGTTACTGTTTTACTGTGATTATTGGACAGAATTAGTCAGGTGGTTTTTTTTTTTTTTTTTTTTTTTTTGTGGTTTTTTAACAAAAGTAGCCATTTTTCTTGTGAATCTGTTGACAAAACTTGCCAGAAACTAGTTGTCTTTTTACAAAATTTGATGTTTTTTGACGCACCTTTGACAAAATTATGCATCCTGTGGGATGCGTATGAGCTATTTTTGCGTCCTGTCTGCAGTTTTATTAAATTAATCTTTGTGAGGCCCAAATTCTGCCTAGAGCAAGCTTTGATATATAACCAATATTTGAAAAAAGAAAAACTTATTTCAGGCTTAATATAAATATATAGAATCTAAATCATATTACACTGAGCAGAACATGAAAATTCAATAAAACAGTATTCTAAATATAATACTTCTTTATTTTTATTTCTCTTATGTAATTAAATTGATTGTCAAGTAACTAAAATCAATTACTGTAAACTAACCCTGTACAGTTAAATATTGTAATCAAATACAGTAGAATCCCTCAAATCCACACAGCTTGGGACCAAAGGTTGTGCAGATTTCTGGTCATTGCTACATTTTTAAAGAGTAATTTGAATGTAATTAATAATACATTCAATATTATGACGAATGCTTACAATATAATAAAATATTACAATAAGTAATGAACTAAAATAATAAAAAATTACATATTTTTTAAAATGATTAAAATACTAAAGCAAAGGTTAAATTAATAATCAATAATGTATGATTAAATATTCATTATAAAGTGAAATGAATTTTTCCTAAATTATTCAATGAAACTTGCCTCATAAAGGTAAATTATTAATTCACATCAAAATCATAAAATATAGGAGTTTTATTTCAGGTTTAGTCAGACAAAACAAAGAGGTTGATTAATAAATAAATATGTTTGATAAGAAAATTGTGATTACCAGTGATAACAACAATATCATGATTTTTTTCAGAAATAAATTTATTCTTCCTTCATGAAAAAACATGAAGTCAGTAATATTAACAAAAAATACAAATTAAAATGTGTATTAAATTGATATAAAATAGGGATGGGGCAGATAGTAATTTGGTCGAATACTGAATATTCGGCCAAATTTTAGGCCAATGCCAGCATTTTTTCAGAATAAAGAAAGTAACTTTAATACAGTAGACTCCCCCAAATCCGCAAAGCTTGGGACCAGAGGTTGTGCGGATTTTAGAATTTTGCAGATTTCTAGTCATTGGTTTGTTTATATATTTTTTTTAAAGTAATTTGAATGTAATTAATTATGAAATCAAAAGTATAATGAATGCTTACAATATACTAAAATATTAAAATAAGTGATAAACTAAAATAATGGAAATTTAGATAATTTTTAAAATGGTTAAAATACTAAAAGCAAAAGTCAAGATAATAATCAATAATGTACAATTAAATATTCGTTATAAAGATGAAATGTGTTTTTCCTAAATTATTCAATAAAACTTGCCTCATAAAGATAAATTACTAATTCATATCAGAATCATAAAAAAAACAAAGCTTTATTTCAGATTTAGCCAGACTTAATAACTAAAAAAAGCTTGATGAAATCATAAATATATTTGGTAAGATTGTGATTATCAATGATATCAGCAATATCTTGATTTTTTTCAGAAATAAATTATTCTTTCTTCATAAAAAAACATGAATTCAATAACCTTAACAAAAATTACAAATTAAAAAATGTATGGAATTGATATAAAATTAAAAAAGTCAAATTTTGCACCTACATCTAAACTGAATGTTTCATTGTTTACATCCTTAAATTATGTGCGGATTTTAGAGAGTTGCAGATTTTAGGAGTGTGGATTTGAAGGAGTCTACTGTATATATGTATATATTGTACACACACATACATTATTTAAAATGGAAAAAAAAATTAAAAACAAATTCATGTTCTATTATTAATCTTTTTAATAATTTAATATATTTCTTATAATATTTCAAACACCTTGATACTGCTAATTAAACATCTTTTATTACATCTATATTATAATAGCATAGTTTTAACTACAGGAAAGTAATTCCTAAACATTTTACCTAAAATAGGAATTCATTTATTGTTCTTTAAATGTACTACTTAAATTTATTTTGAATTTAAAAAACTTATTTTAGCACAGAAAAATTATGAAATTGTATTCTATTTTTTGTTCTAAGATATATCAAATTGACTCCAGTAAATAGGGATGGTGAGTTATTTCTATTAAAATATAAAGAAGGTGCTTCACTTACTATCCAATAATATATTTATCTTTTCTTCCATTCAAAATCAATATTTTTTCTCTTTTTCATAATTCATTATGAGATATTTTCTGAAATAACCTTTAATCAAGTAAATTTAAAATGGAGAGTTCGTATTCTTAATGATAAACAAATTTGTCAGAATAAGTCTTTGTTCTGAAATCAGTCTACAAAACTTAAATTATAAATTGCATGAAAGCAAAAGTTATGATTAATGTGGAATATATGCATTAACAAAATTTTTAACATTTGAACCAGCTACTATTCAACAAGCATTAAAAGCATAAACAGAAACTGATAACTACTGAATATACTTAAGCTTTATTATATGTTCTCTTGAACTTAAACAACTTAATAAAATCTAAACATATAAATAAAATAACAATGAGTAGAGTAATTACTAGTTACAAAAAAATAATGTTTAAAATATAAAATTGCAATATTTTGTATTCAATACAGTTTTAAATGTTCCTTAAAAAAGGCTGAATATTATTATTCAATAAATCCTTTTTGATTTATTCATAAAACCTTTTTTTATATGTGCATGGAATTTACAGACATTAGTGAATATTCAAGCACTTCAGAATGAAGCTGTGTTTTTCTTTTTTCAATGACAGTTTAAACATCTTGAGTTGTAATGTAACATTCTTTTACAAAGTCATTTTTCTGACAGTTGAATCTCCAAGGTAAATTTAATTTATAATATTTGAACAACATTTTCTAAAAGATCCTTAACTTTTATATAGGAAATACAGAAATTCCGTAATTTTTAGTATCTAAATAATTGTGTAATACATTTTGTATAATTACAAATGAAAATTACTTCATAAATGTGTCAGAAAGTAAGCATAAATGGATTAAATTAAAAAAAAATTCTTATTATGAATTTATTTGTTAAGAAATCTTACAATATTCAGCCGCAGGTATTCAGCCAACAAGCCTTCAATATATGGCATTTGGCTGACCGAGTATTCGGCAAAAGGGCCAAATACCAAATAGTGGCCGAATATTCATCCCATCTCTAATATAAAACTAAAAATGACAAATTTTGTCCCAATATCTGAACTGAATGTTTCATTGTTTACTTCTGTAAATTAATGTGCAGATTTTAGAGAGTTGCATATTTGAAGGAGTCTGCTGAACTGTAATTTTAAAATATGCTTTTTACCTTTACAAAAAACAAAATGTAGATAACTGGTTATATAGATTAAGTGATTCATCTTTTAATGGCTGTTCTAATTAATTATTGTCTCACATAATTATTGGTCTACATTTTAAAATAACTTCAAACATAAAGTTTGGAAACAGGGCTAGCAACTTTTGTTTAAAAGGTGGAAAAAATTGGTCAGAAGAAATAGGTTTTCCAAGTGAAAAAAATTGAAAAAACTGATATATTTTTTAAAAACTAAATTTAGAATATAATTTGCAACTTTGTAAGATATGATAAATGCGTCTTTCTTATAGATATCCTTAGGAAAATTTATTTAGAACTACAAAAGAATTGTGTGCTAAATTAATAATTACATGAGTTTTTTAGCAAAATCGCTCACCAGATTAAAGCTTTTCAATCATCAGATACCTTAAGAATGAAATTTTATCCAACATACACAAAATTCATTAAAAGTTACCCATTTCAATTTAACTAGCATATTTTTATTATAGGTTACATTTATTTAATTGTTAGAAAGCAGGGATATGTTTAGGTCTTTTAAAGGACCCTTCACAAAATAATTTATCTTAAAGCAGGCCCTTTCACAAATTTTTTTATCCCCAACAAGACCAATTCACAAAACATTTTATTCCAAATCTGGAGCCTTCACAAAATTATCTCTTAAATAGAGCTTTCACTTTTTTTTTCAAATTGAAATTTTCACAATTTAAAAATTAAATCTGTCATGTAAATAAACAGTTGGTTGTATCAAAAAACACATTAATTAACTTTTTTGTTATGAAGCAATGATCTGTCTAAGAAAATATTGGATCCTTTAGAAGACCCTTCACAATTTTTTTTACATTTCAAAATGATACCTTTTACAAAAAAATTTTTGTCTTAAAAACAGGGTTGGAAAAAAACCAGGTTTTTTTAAAAAAAACCCAAAAAAACCGGGTTTTTTTTGGTTTAAACCAGGTTTTTTTTGGTTTAAACCGGGTTTTTTTTAAAACATCCTTTTTTATTACATATACATGCATATTTATTGATAAAAATAGACATTGTTGAATTATAAATAGTATAAAATCATTTGAAAATAATTTAAATTAAATAATTATAGTTAATTATGTAGAAAATTTTAAAAAATCATATTTTAGTTTAAATAGATATTAGTAAAGTTATATGTTAAAACAATAAGCTACTCTACACAGTGAAACATTGATGCTTTGAAAGTGTTTATATATAATCTTTTTATTACTTATAATAAACATTTGATGTAGTTTGATGAATATAATTCTTTTCTACAATTAAAAAAAAAAAAAAAAAAAAATTGAGATTGTTTTGGGGAGTTTTGTGTTTTGAGAGACAATTTGAAATCAACATTTATGGTCATTGGATTTAGCAGATAACTGAGGGGAAAAAATAATTTGTTATTATTAAAGTACTATAACTAGTTCTCAATTTTTGAATACTCATTCAACTTCATATTTTGATTTTAATTCTTAAAGATAATCTCCCCGACAGAAAAAAAAAAAAATTATTTTATACTTTCACCAAAATCTTAAAGATTATCCAGTTATGTAGCTCCATATTCAAAAGCATTGTGCATATGTTATGATAGATTGCTTTAAATAATCTGCATTTTTTAATGAAAATATTTTATACTAAATATGGAATATTTTAAATCCATTTTATCTTTGATCAGTTCACATATTCTAAGATTTTTCTTTAGAGCAATGGAATATGTTCACCAATGCATACTGAATTTCATCCTATACATAAAAAATAACCTAGAATCACTATATTTAATACTTTTTGCTGAAATAAAGTGTTAGACGTAGAAAATATTTATATCCAATAATTTGTAAGTCTTAAATTGCAAAGAAAAACGAGAAAATATCATTAGATTTATTTAAAAAAAACCAATTGGTTTTTTTGAGAAAAAAACCAATTGGTTTAAACCGTGGTTTAAACCATGGTTAAAACCAATTGGTTTAAACCGTGCCAACCCTGCTTAAAAATAAGCCTTTCACAAAACTTTTCCATCTCTAAACTGAACTTATCACAAATTTAATCATTAAAAAGAAAAATCTGATTTGTTTTCTTAAAAATACATTGACAAGAACCTGAATCAGGGCCGTAGCTAGAAGTGAATAACAGGGGGGGGGGGGGGGCTCAAGAAAATGTTGGGAGGGCCTTTTCTCTCTCTCGAATGTAGAAAGATAAATTAGTGCATAATCACACTGTAGAAACTATGTTTCTTATTAAGCTGTAGTAATAACTTCATTTTATGCTAAGAAAAGAATAGGATGATGAAAAATTCAAGTGTATAACCATCGAGATGAGATAACATGGAGAGAGAATCGACAGCCTCTTTTTGACCCCAGCATAAAGTCATGTGACACCGGGACGATTTCCTCCCAAAGAGGTTTGACCGCAGCTTCCGTCCTATGGACTTATATGGGGTTGCTTGCAAAAAAAACAATTTGACCGTTTTATTTTTAATTAATAATGTTGATATATTGCAGTGCATACAGATGTAAATCAAAATATGTCAAAGGAGGAGGTATAACCTTTCATAGGAAAGTCTTACATTTACTTTTTAAATTTATTTTATTTAAAATAATAATAAAAATTGTGATTTGAAACAGTGTTATTAATTGATAATGATAATTGATTTCATTATAAATGTTCGTTGAATTTCAAGATAAGTCGGCTCTCGTTAATTCGAACTCGTCGGGACCACAAGAAAAGTTTGAATTATCCGAAGCTCGAATTATGGAAAATATGAAATGAAAACATGCTTAATATGGTACTATTACAAAGGAATTAATGTTATAGTGTTTCTTAAGTATATTTCATCTGTCATCATTAGAATATGACTTAATAATAAATTAGAATGCATAAAAAGATAAACTAATTAAATGATTAGAAACAAGCACAACAGAAGAAAAATTTGAGGTGCCACTGATGAACAGACGGGGCAATAAGAAAGTGGATATAAAATGCATTGGATTATATGCATACTCGTTTGGAACAATTTTCACAAAAATCAAAGAAAGAAAGTTATTCAAATGATCTGAAATCTGTGAGAAAGAAAAGAAAAATGAAAAATTGGAATTCTCGTTAGTTCGTATTAAATGAAGTCAAGAGAAAATGAGTTGGAATTAATAAAAGTTTTTAATGTTATTCTGCCATTGAAAATTTCGGGACTTCATGTTTAGTTCGAATTAAGCGAAGATTCGAATTATCTGATTTCGAATTAACGAGAGTTGACTGTATATCAGTCCTTTAATTAATTAATATATTTATTTATTTTTCAGTTTCCTATTAAATGAAATTCAGCTTCTGCTATTGGTGTAAAATTCAAATAATACTCCTGAATTTGTGAATCTAACTGAAGCTTCTGAAAATGAAGAATCCAAAGGTTTTAAAATTGAAACACAAAAGAGAGATTATATTTGTGAGTCTTGTTTTAAAATTCTCTTTAACCAGTATGTGTGACTGAATCATATTTTGACTTTAAGAGATAGTAAATAAGTAAAATAAAATGCATACTTGTGTGGTGTGCTTTAAACATTTTTCTGATGAAAATGCTTTAAAAACTCATCTCATTATTCATTCAGATAGAAAGCTATTTACATGTGACATATGCAGCACAGGTTTTAATGATGAAAGTACTTTAAAAACACATCGTTTAATTCATACTGGTGAAAAGCTTCACACCTGTGATGTTTGTCAAAGAAATTTTGATCAAAGAATTACACTCAAAATGCATTATTTAACTCATCCAAAACCCTATAAGTGTTTCATGTGTTTTAAAGCTTTTGCTCTAGAATCCCATCTTCAAAATCATTTGTCATCTCATTCAAATCAAAATTCTCCTTTCCAGTATAGTAGTGAATGTTTTCCAACTGTAAAAGAGCCAAAATCGCAGAAACTTACTCATAAGTTTGAAAAAGTCTCACATAATGTTCATGAGAAAAATTTTAAGAAAGACATTTCGAAAAAACTTAAAAAGAAGCTTCATCCTGATAAATCAAAAGCACTTAGATGCAGTATTTGTAGTCAAGAATTTATGGAATATGTTCACTTGAAAGCACATTTTGATTTGCATGTCTCGGATTCTGATTTTTTCTGTGAACGGTGTGGTGTGATATTTACCGAGAGACATGAGTATGATCTTCATATAAAATATCATGATGATGTAACCATAACATTTTTATGTGAATTTTGTAAAGAAAGCTTTAGTACACTTGCTGATTTAAAAAAGCATGAAACAAAACATAAGACATCTAATGTCATAGATGATGGTATAACATTTTTATGCAAGTTTTGTGAAGAAAGTTTTCCCACACTAGAAGAATTAAAAAAACATGAAACAAAACATAAAACATCTAATGGCATAACTGTTGTAACATTTTTATGCGAGTTTTGTAAAGAAAGTTTTCCCACAATAGAAGAATTAAAAATACATGAAACAAAACATAAAACATCTAATGGCATAACTGTTGTAACATTTTTATGTGAGTTTTGTAAAGAAAGTTTTCCCACGATAGAAGAATTAAAAAAACATGAAACAAAACATAAAACATCTGATGGCCTTGCTGTTGTAACATTTTTATGTGAGTTTTGTAAAGAAAATTTTCCCACGATAGAAGAATTAAAAAGGCATGAAACAAAACATAAAACATCTAATGGCATAGTAGATGAAAATACTGAAAGTAACTCTAGTATCACAGATAATCGTGAAACGGAACCTGGTGATTGTATTAAGATCTGTGAAAAATGTGGTGATGTCTTCTGTAGTAATTATGATTTCTCAAGTCATTTGTCGTTGCACAAATTATCAGAGGAACATGATGGAGAGAATCTTGATTGTAGAGATAACTCTAGTTTCACAGATAATTGTGAAACGGAACCTGATGATTTTAGTATGATGTGTGAAAAATGTGGTGATGTCTTCTTTAGTAATTATGATTTTTCAAGTCATTTGTTCTTGCATAAATTATCAGATGAACATGATGGAGAGAATCCTGATTGTAGAGATAATATAAGACTGTGCGAAAAATGTGGAGATGTCTTTGGTGACAAAAATAAATTTATAAATCATGTGTTCTCACATATAAAATTATGTGAAAAATGTGGGGGAATCTTTGATAGTGAAGTTTTCTTTTCCAATCATGTTCCATCTCATTTGTGTCATAATTCATATGATAATTGATTTTTTAAAGTCAAATTTATTTTAATTTCGACTTTCTGTTTAAATTTTTTTAAACTTTTATTGATAATTTCTGGCTATAGATATGCCAATCACAATTTTGTATTGAATATATTTAATTATTTTCATTGTATGTCAATGTTATCATATTTAGTAAAATATTGGTACTACTTCCTGGTATTGGTACTTATCCTGTCGACCAAAAATCTATCGCCAAAATGTAAGATTAAATGCCAATAATGGATAATCGTGAATGTCACATCCAATAACATTAAATATGATAAACATGTTTAAAACATCATTAAATGATTTTTATTTGGACTTTTTATTTGTATTCTTATAAATATTCTACTAATTATTTGGGGGTTTTGTTGTTATTTAAAATAGATATTACGTCAATATGTGTAATTTGGCTATTATTTTAAAATTTGTACAATTTGGCAAAATTGGTCGACGGGATAACCTCGTAGTATCAAATTATTTTATATGTTTTTACAAATTGTTATGAAGGGCCTTTTGCAACTAAAAGGTTACTAAAAGCAATCCTTTTCAGCATCACTATGGCTACTATTTTAGCCAAAAACTCTTCAAAAGTGAGTATTTTGAGATAAACTCGGATAGGAGATTATTTTTCAATTCCAACTACTGTTTTCAGTAAAAAAAAAAAAAAAAAAAAAAGTTGTACAACTGCCAACTGTTTCTCTTTTTTTCCCCCATATAAACATCCCAACATAATATTTTTCTTAATTTTTTTTTTAAATCAAAGCTTTTTTTTAAATAAAGAATTTTATTTTTTTCTAAATATAATGCAAAGATGCCAATTGATTTCTTGTTTGACTGTCACTCATATAGTTTAGACTATGTTTGTTCCAATTTTAAATTGTTTAAAATATTTAACCCTTTAACTGCCATTTAAATCATTAACAAATCACTGTAGATTTGCTGCAGCATGCATTGCATGTTGGAAAGTGTTTATTAATTTATGCTTGATGATAATTTTTTAATCTTGTTTATTACATAAAAAAACAAACATTTAATATAGGTGTTTTTTATGTATCGTAAATTTTCAGAAATTATTTCATATATTTATTTTTGCATTTGCACACTATTCTGCTTTTTTATACAGGCATTCCCCCTCCCCCCTCCACTTACATATTTATGTGACTTGCTCTAATTTGCACTTACATAATATACAATTAAATCATTAACAAATCAAACCTTCAGCCTTTAAATCTAAGAGTTGTTAGATAACAGCATTTCTCTTCACAACTATTCCCCCAAACACTAACTCACCCACACCCATAATAGAACTTAGTTGTTACAAGTATCAATTTATTTTTTATTTCATGTATTATAATTAATATTTTTGTAACATTCTACAAGGGAACCACTTTTCGTGTTGTTCATATTGAGTATTGAGACTTGGTGCATTTTAAAGCCCTATATTAGGAAGTTAAAGAATCAAAAAAGAAAAAAAAAATTCTGTTAAAGTCACATATTTTTTGATTTTGCAGCAGCATAACTTTCTGAAAGCATTATTTTCAACATCACTTATCAAACTAGTAACATAGTTTTTTCTTTAAGAAAAGCATTTAAGAATATAAATTAGTTAATAATAAAAATAAAATCTTGGAAAATTTTTAAGAATTCCTTCAAAAATCTATGAAATAGGTTTTGTAAAATTGCGACATTATATATGCATTTTTGATGGGAGGAAGGGGGGCAATTGGTGCATTTTCTAAAATAGAATTTTCCAGAAACCCTAGCTCTATGTCATAGCCACAAAGTACGGCAAGCGAAAAATTCAGAGCACCATATTTGACGACTTAACTCCCTTTTGACATGAACAGGGCTGGGGAATTACATCATTGTACTCGCCACTGGCGAGTAAATTTTCCTTGTCGGCGAGTGAAGTTTTAAGTTATTTTTTCAAACTTCAAACTGTAAAGGTGCCAGAATCTTTATTTATTTTTATTAGTTCCTTATATTTTGCAACTTTTGTAATATAAATATTATACTAAATTCTACGCTATAGAACTATTATCTTTTCTCTTGTATATATTTCTTATTTTTATCGAACAAAAATATGAAAATGCATTGTAGTAATAGTAATTAACTGTTTTTCCAGTTGTTTAAATTTTGTCTTAACTATTTTCAACTGTATATTGTATTTTGCTGGCTGGTAAAATAAATCCCTGGCTGGTGAAATTTTTCGAAAATTCCCCACCCCTGGACATGAAAAAAAAAAAAAAAAAAAAAAAAAAAAAAAAAAAAAAATTCCAATAATAAAATATTTAAAGTATAAAAAATATATATATAATGATTTTAACAGAGAAATTTATTTGGATCTCTAACTTTTACGTACAAGGCTACAAAATGCACCATGTTTTAATGTTAGATGCAAGCAATCCCTAAAATGGTTCCCTCATTAGTTTTTATTGTCAGTTATTCATAGCAGTCATCTAATTCATAATAAATGTTATGCTTACCGAGGATTATTTTATTTTGTGAGAAAGCTATTTATTTGTCTTGCCGGTAGAAATTCATGAAGAGTTAATTTATTGCCTTTAATTATTTCTTGTTTTAGATGATATAATTTAAAATTGTTGTAAATCAATTCATTTATATTAAATTTATAAATATCATATTCCACAAAAAGTGTGATATCAGTTTGTTTTCATACTTTTGTAGCTTATACAGGGATTTATTTAGGAAGAAATTGGGTCCTTTAAAAGGACCTTTCAAAAAAATTTTTCATTTTAAAACAGGACCCTTCATAAAATTTTTCATTTCAAAACAGCACCCTTTACAAAAATTTTCATTTCAAAACAGGACCCTTTACAAAAATTTTCATTTCAAAACAGGACCCTTTACAAAAATTTTCATTTCAAAACAGGACCCTTGAGTTTAAAAAAAGACACTTCACAAAATTCTTTCTTTTAAAAGTAAGCCTTTCCTAAAACTTTTCCACCTTTAAACTAAATCTTTCACAAATTTAATCATTTAAAAGTAAAATCTGACCCATTACTGTAACATATATAAAGAAAATACTATGCATTTTATATACATATATGTATATGTCTTCTTAATACAGAAGCAAAACCCCAAAATGTAACAATTTCAAATTCACAAAATTGTCACTAATTTTTCACATTGTAAAAAGCTGTTTACAATTTCACTAAAATAGGATCCTGGGAGACAAGTCTGGACAGACCCCTGTTATATTCAAGTAAATATTGGTGCATGATGTTTTATTGATAAAATAATGCTGCATAAATTTTATATATGCTGTATGCATATATTTATATATAATACATACAAATATTTATAATATATAATTTGGTTTCTCACGAAATTTTATCTAAATAATTTACAAATTCGACTTACATAAAATTCAAGTCACATAAAAGCTTACGGAACGCTTTACTTGGATAAGTTGGGGGATGCCTGTATCTATAAAACCTTTTAGTCCAAGAGCCAACACTACAGAAATCTAAGGTATTGAGCACAACAAAAAAACCCTTTATGTTATGGAAGATTAGAAATAGAGGAATCTATGATCCATGTCTGCCGGTAGTCGAGTGGTGCATCAAAGCTATAAAATTATTGTATGGCAAGCACAATGATAAACCTATGAATAACCCACTAGTGGTATTAATTTTTGTCTTATGCACACTTCACATCCGGCAGACATGGATCATTAGATTCCTCTATTTCTATTCTTCTCTAAAATGAAGAGTTTTTTTTTTTTTCTTGTCCTCAATACCTTAAGTTTTTGTGCTGTTGGGCTATTTGTCCTGATTGATATGTTAACTCACAGATTACACTACTAGCTAAAGGCATGATTTTTTTTAAAAACTACTATTGGTCATAATTATTATCAGGGGTGGGAAATTTTCGAAAATTTTCACCAGCCAGGGATTTATTTTACCAGCCAGAAAAATACAATATACAGTTGAAAATATTTAAGACAAAATTTAAACAACTGAAGAAACAGTTAATTATTATTATTACAATGCATTTTCATATTTTTGTTCGATAAAAATAAGAAATATATACAAGAGAAAAAATATTAGTATTATAGCGTAGAATTTAGTATAATATTTATATTACAAAAGTTTCAAAATATAAGGAACTAATAAAAATAAATAAATAAATACAGATTCTGGCATCTTTACAGTTTGAAGTTTGAAAAAATAACTTAAAACTTCACTCGCCCTGAAGGAAAATTTACTCGCCAGTGGCGAGTACAATGATGTAATTCCCCAGCTCTGATTATTATGATGTTTTCTAATTAATTATCATGTTAGAATAAACAATTGAAAAATATATTTAGTTCAGATTTATTTTAATTTTGTAAACCCCTACGCTTTTGTGAATGAATTTTGTGATATTTTTATGTTTAACACCATGGAACAGCCTTATTGTGCCTTTTATGTATCTGAATTTATATGCAATAAATGCCTTTTTTAAAAATATGTGATTATCATTTAAAAATAAAAAATGTTTCATTTTAAAATGTTATTACCAATGATCTTTTACATCTGCTGTTTCATGCATTATCTAAGTAAAGTAAAAATTACTTTCATGTCGAGAAATTTATTTTTTTATTATCTAAAATGTAATACAGAGTGGTTACTAAATGCTGTTACACTCCCAAAAATAAGAATTAATCTTAATCGTTTGGTAAAACAATTTATTTCTCTATTTCAGTATTTGGCAATTTTCTATTAGTGCAGATGATTTTTGTATAAAGCAAAAACTTAAAATCATTTTAAAGATGGAAGCCAAAAGACTGATGATTAAATAGCTTTTTAATCACAGAATTTCTGCAGATAGAATCTTTAAGCAATTAAAATGCCTTAGTTTGAATAGAATATTTATATATATAGAACTATAAGTTGATTACTGGATACTGAGAGCTGAAAAGATCGGCCTAGTTCTGATCAAGGTTGATACGGTTTAAAGCAATTGGGATTTTTTTAGAAGAAATCTAATGACATTTCCTCTTTTTTCTTTATAAATCACGTGTTTCAGATTATTGGATACAAATAATTTCTTCTTTGAACACTTTATTTCAGCAATAATTGTTATATATAGTGGATTTAGGTCATTTTCTTACGTATTGGATTAAAATCAGTATGCATTTGTGAACATACCTATTGCTCTAAAGAAAAAGCTTCCAACATGTAAATTGATCAAAGATAAAATAAATTAAAAATATTCAATATTTAGCATAAAATAGGGATGCACAACCTGTGGCCCGCGGGCCAAAAGTGGCCCGTGATGGGTTAACGTGTGGCCCGCGAACTTCGTCAATTTACAGCTAGAAAAAATAACACTTTTTGTGGAAAAGTCGCAGATAAAAATCGTAAATTTCGTCAATTTACAGCAAGAAAATTTAAAATTTCTTCAGTCATTTAAGAATCGCTAATTTCGTAGATCGGGCACGGAAAGATCGCAAAATTCACAGATCAAGTGCCGAAAAATCGCACTTTTCATTCATCAGGTATGAAAAAATCGCGAATTTTGCCCATGAGGCTCGGAAGAAAAATAGTAAATTTAACAGATCAGACACGGAAAATACGCGATTTTTGTCGATCAGGCACGGAAAAATCGCGAATTTTGTCGATCAGACGCGGAAAATCACACATTTCATTGATCTGCCAAGAAAAAAATCGTCAAATTTGTTGATGATACACGAAAAAATTGCAAATTAAACTCATCGGCTGCGGGAAACTTCGCATATTTTCTCGGTTTGCCGTGTGAAGAAAATGCGAATTTCGTTGATCGGACATGAAGAAATCGCGAATTTTGTCGATCAAGTGTGAAAAAACTTCAAAGTTCGTTGATAAGGCATGGGAAAATCATGAACGATGATGCGCGGAAAAATTGAAAATTTCGTTGATCGGCTGCGAAACAATCGTGTGTTTTGTAAGTTTCGCAAGAAAAAAAAATCGCGAATTTCATCTTGCCGCGTAAAAAAATGCAGTTTTCGTCCGTTAGAGGCGGAAAAGCGCGAATTTTGTCGATTAGACACGGAAAAATCGTGAGTTTTATTGATCGGGTTCCGAAAATGGCAAATTTTGTCAGTCGGAAACTGGAATTTTGCGAATTTTGTCGATCTCACACGGGAAAATTGCAAATTTCGTCGATCAGGCTCACATAAAATCGCGAATTTCGTCGATTGGCTTTGCAAAAATCGCAAATTTCATCGATCAGGTTCCTAAAAATTTCGAATTTCGTCTATCGGCTTTATAAAAATCGCGAATTTTGTTGATACGGTTTGTAAAAATCGCAAAATATGTCGGCCTGGTATGGAAGAATCGCGAATTTTATCAATCATGCGATGAAAAATTGCAAATTTCGTCGATCAGCTTCGTAAAAATCGCGAATTTCGGCAATCGGCTTCTTAAAAAACGATAATTTCGTCCATCAACATCAGTAAAGTCGCGAATTTCGTCGATCAGCTTTGTAAAAATCGCAAATTTCGTCGATCGGCTTTGAAAATATCGCGAATTTTGACGTTCGGCTTCGTGAAAATTGATAATTTTGTCGATCAGCCGCAGAAAAATCGCGAATTTTATCGATCATGCGAAGAAAAATCGCGAATTTCTCCGATCGGCTTTGTAAAAATTGCGAATTTCGCCGATCAGCTTTGTAAAAATCGCAAATTTCGTCGATCAACTTCGTAAAAATCGCAAATTTCGACGATGGGCTTTGTAAAAAATCATGTTTATGTCGATCCGCCTTGTAAAATTTGCAAATTTTGTCAATCGGTTTCATAAAAAATTGTAATTTTTCTTGATTGGTTTCGTAAGAATCACAATTTTGTTGATCAGGCACAGAAAGATCGAATTTTCTCAATCAGTTTCGTAAAAATTGCGAATTTTGTTGATCACTTTCATAAAAATCCCTAATTTGGTCGACATGCATGGAAAGCTGCAAATTTTGTTGATCGGGCATTGAAAAATCAGGAAGTTCAGTGATGAGACACGGAAAAATCCTATTGATCAGCTTCTTCCCTCTCCTTCGTTCATAAAGATTACATTTTTTTTTCGGCACCAGCCACTTATCTTTGTTTTTTATTTAGCAGTTTTAATAAAACAAAATTTACTCTTTGGAATAAAGTCATGGAATAATATTACATCTTGAGAATAATCTCCTTGCTATATTTGCTATATCCTTACCAATTGAAGTGGATATTTTTACTGGTTAAGCGAAACCTAAAGGGGTATTTTCCCACTTCACTCTGAAAACATATTTTTTATACGATAATAGGCCACAGACCACCTTCGAATTCGAATTATCTCCATGTTATTGATGTGGCCCTCGACTGCCCAGACTTTTTTGTAAGTGGCCCTTCTCTTGAAAAGGTTGTGCACCCCTACTCTATGTTATAGATCATATTTCAAATTTTATTTTTATACTTTAACTATGTGTTTTAATGACATTTGTGAACATAACAATAAAAAAAAAAATGTGCACTTTGTACGAAATAAGATTAAGGCTTACAACATAAAATATAATTTAATAATTTAATTAAAATAGTAATAAAATAATAATATGAGAGAGCATTTGAAACCAGTAGTATTTTTGAATTTGAAATGAGACTTAATATATTTTGTTCAAAATCCTATCTTTACGTTATGAAAATAAAATATTTTAATTTCAAATCAATTTTTTTAAATAATTTGCTGATTTTTAAGGCTTTTACTTTAACCAAAATATGCGATGTCACACATCTTACCCTCTCCCACCCTCTTCTCATAAATTGTCGCCATTTCACGATTCCCCTCCCCCTCTCTCTTCCAAGTGTGACATCATTTATGGATGGCCCCTAAAGCTTATTAAATAACACTAATGAAGAATAGGGCTCAAATTTTATTTTATATACTTATTAATATAGTACAGTAGACTCCCTCAAATCCGCAACTCTCTAAAATCCGCACATATTTTATGGATGTAAACAATGAAACTTTCAATTCAGATATTGGGACAAAATTTGATTTTTTTAGTTTTGCATCAATTCCATATATTTTTTATTTTGTAATTTTCTTAATAATACTCTTCATGTTTTTTCCATGAAGGAAGAATAATTTTTTTTGGAAAAAATTCAAGATATTGCTGATATCACTAGTAATCACAATCTTCTTACCAAATATATTTATGCATTAATAAAGATTTTTTGGTTATTAAGCCTGGCTAAACTTGAAAAAATATATAAATCCTTATTTTATGATTTTGATGTGAATTAGTAATGTACTTTTATAAGGCAAGTTTTGTTGAATAATTTTGGAAAAATACATCTAATCTTTATAATGAATATTTAATCATACACTATTGATTATTAACTTGAGCTTTGCTATTAGTACTTTTATCATTTTAAAAACTATCTAAATTTTTATTTTATTTTATTACTTATTTTAATATTTTATTATATTGTAAACATTCATTATAGTTCTGATTGCACTATTAATTGCACTCAAATTATTGTTTAAAAAATGTAAACAAAGCAATGACCAGAAATCTGCAAAATTCTAAAATCCGCACAACCTCTTGTCCCAGGCTGTGCGGATTTGAGGGAGTCTACTGTATAATGCTATATGATTTTGCATAGATTTTTTTTTTTTTTTTCAGTTTCTTGCAAAGCACCCATTCATGATACTGTTGAGAATGATTTTGAAAAGAACTGTGGTTTTATGACTGTTGACCCTAATATAAATTTGGCTGTTGAACCGTCTTTTGATATAGCTTCCTGGCCAGAGAATATAAATGACACATTTAGAGAGCAATGTATCCAGTATGGACCTCGGTATTTTCAAAAACATTTAGGAATGTATCCCGAGTCGAAGCAAGTATTGAAAACTCAGAACCGATTTTTATCCGATGCATTGTGCACACGAAAGCTAAAAAACAGAGATTCTGTGGAAAGAATTTGGCTGATGTCCACCATCCACAGGGAATGTATTTTGTTACCACTGTAAATTATTTTCTTTGAACAAAAACAATTCCGCATTTCCTAAAATAGGGTTTTGTAATTGGAAAAAGTCAGAAGAAACTGTTACTAGCCATGAAAACGGCGCAGAGCATAGAAACGCTTTGAATGCATGGCTTCTAAGACAACACGCATCTTCACGAATTGATGACAAGCTAGTAAATCAAATTAAAAAAATCCCTGTCGGCTGGGCCTATAGGCGGAGGTAGATTTCGAAGAGTGCTCATTTCAACAAATATATATATATATATATGAATAGAGATAAACCCAGTTTAATAGCTTTATTTGGCCGTTTATGAAAAATTTTTAATTTCCTTTTTCTGCAAAAACTGGTTTTATCGGAATCATCTTAATAAAAATTCAGCTCAAATGCCCATTTTGACAACATATTTTGAAATATATTCTGTCTTTATCAAAAAACCGATCAATGCATCACATTATATAGTTCCTAAATAAGAGGATCTGTAAATTGGATGCATTTGAGAGCAAAAATGGATTTAAAAACGAGTGAGAAAAAAACGAAATTTCTTATTTGAACACTTCCTTAAATTTTCAGTCACAATGATTTCGGAAAATTCTGTTCAAAATACCCTTTTTGGTAGCCTTTTTTGAAATATATTCCGTCTTTATCAAAAAACTGACCAATGCATCACATTATATAGTTCTTAAATAAGATAAGAGGATCTGTAAATTGGATGCGTTTGAGAGCGATAATGGATTTTAAAACGAGTCATAAAAAACGCAATTTGCTATATGTGAAAACTTCCTTAAATTTTCAAATCACGAAGACTTCGGGAAATTCTGTTCAAAATACTCTTTTTGGTAGCCTTTTTCAAAATATATTCTGTCTTTATCAAAAAACCGATCAATGCATCACATTATATAGTTCCTAAATAAGAGGATCTGTAAATTGGATGCATTTGCGAGCAAAAATGGATTTAAAAACGAGTCAGAAAAAAACGCAATTTCTTATTTGAACACTTCCTTAAATTTTCAGTCACAATGATTTCGGAAAATTCTGTTCAAATTACCCTTTTTGGTAGCCTTTTTTGAAATATATTCCGTCTTTATCAAAAAACTGACCAATGCATCACATTATATAGTTCCTGAATAAGAGGATCTGTAAATTGGATGCGTTTGAGAACAAAAATTGATTTAAAAACGAGTCAGAAAAAAACGCAATTTTTTATTTGAATGCTTCCTTTAATTTTCAGTCCCGATGACTTTCGGAAATTCTGTTCAAAATACCCTTTTTGGTAGCCTTTTTTGAAATATATTCTGTCTTTATCAGAAAATTGACCAATGCGTCACTTTATACAGTTTCTAAATAAGAGGATCTACCATTTGGATGCATTTAAAATCAAAAAAAGAATTTAAAAATGAGTCAGAATATAAGCAGTTTGGATTTGAGGTTTTTTTCTCCAACTCCTATTTTTCTTTAATTTCTTTTTGCTATACGAATTAGTCCTATGAAAAACATGTCAATGTAAAAGTTGTAGATATTTTTGAGAAGATGTAAAATAAATTTAATCAGATTTGACATCTTAAAAATTGACGGAGTTATGGATCTTTCTCTTTTTTCAGCGCCCTTTTTCTTTTCGTTTTTAATTTTTTTCATCAGTAAAAGTTGGTCCTATCAAAAACTTGTAAATACAAAAGTTTTAGATAATTTTAAGAACATTTACAAAAAATTTAGTTGGACTTGATATCTTGAAAATTGACGAAGTTATGATTTTTTTCTCTCAAAATCCCTGTTTTTTTCGCCCCTTGAGCCCACTTCTAAATTTATCAAAAATCTGTCATGCATATACTTTTGGCCCATTTTTAAGAAGTAATATAAACTTTAAACCGATTCGATATCTACTTTAATTAAGAAGTTATGGCCTTTTTTCGGTTTTCACAAAAACGCCCCCTATTCCGACCCCCTTGGTCCGATTTTGCCCATTAACGAACTTAGCCAAGATTTTATCCCCTTTGATTTTATGTACAAGTTTGGTGGAGATTGGTGAAGAATTATAGAAGTTATCGTGTCCATAAGAAAGTGAGATATATATATAGATAGATAGATAGATAGATATATAAACTGGTGCGATTGCAATAGGTAGTATATCTTACGAAATCTACCTAACAGAGTCAGAATATTGGAATGAAGTTCTAAGACGAACTGTAGAAACAATAAAATGGTTATGTATACACGGAAAAGCATTTCGAGGCGAGACAGAGGTTTTTGAGGTGCCAAATAATGGCAATTATTTGGGAATTCTTGAATTGATATCAAAATTTGATCCATTCTTAAAAGACCACATAAATAAATACGGACAACAAGGAAAAGGAAAGCCTTCTTATCTGTCTAAAACAATTTGTGAAGAACTGATTGAGCTGATGGGTGAGAAGGTACTGAAAACAATTGTATCAGAAATAAAACAATCAAAATATTATTCTCTGATTGTTGATTCGTCACCTGATATTACTCACATAGATCAATTATCTATCGTGTGCAGATATATCACTTTGGGAGAAATCAAAGAAAGATTTCTTTGTTTTCAACCAATAGAAAGCCATAAGGGGAAATATTTGTTTGATGAAGTTAAAACATTTTTAGATATACATGGCGTTCCTTTAATTGAATGCCGCGGACTATCCACAGACAATGCGGCAAATATGTCCGGGAAATATGAAGGGTTCCAAGCCCAAATTAAAAAGGAAAATAAATTTGCACAATTTGTGCCTTGTGCAGGTCATTCTCTGAATTTAGCTGGCGTAAATGCTGTGGAGTCTTGCCTTGAGGCAATAATTTTTTTTCATACTTAAAAAATATATACGTTTATCTCTCGAGCTCACCACGAAAATGGGCACTACTTTCACAGCATTTAGAACCAAATCTCAATGAGAGACTAGTATATTTGAAAAGTTTGTGCAGAACAAGATGGTGTTGAATGTGAATTTGAATGTGTGTTAATGTGTACAATTTGGCATGATATTTTAGAGCGATTCGACAAAGTCAGTGCATCTCTTCAAAAGCCAATGCTTGATCTTCTTACTGGTTGCAATTTTTTGGAATCTCTGTTGAAATATATTGAGAACCAAAGACAAAACTTTGAAAATTTCAAAATGAAAGTTCTTTCACTTAGCCAAAAATCTTCAAAATATTTTCAGGAAGGACGAGTTACAAAAAAGAAGTACACTGAGGATGATAAAAGCAATGAAATTATATTGCAGGGAGAAAAAAAATTTCAAACAGGAACGTTTTACGTCATTTTTGATATATTATGCACTTCCTTAAAGGACCGCACGGATGTGTATAAACATTTCCTTTCCTTGTTTAACTTTTTAATTGAAAGTATATCCTCAGGCATCATAGACGAAAATTCGCTTGAAAGGTGTTTAATATTTCATAATGAAAATCTTGACGATAATTTAAGAGTAGAAATGCAACATTTTTCAGAATTTATTAGAAGTGTTGGCATTCAATCCTGCCAAGATGCTGTGAAATATATTAATGATAAACAATTGATATCTGTTTTCCCAAATGTATACACAGCATTACAATTATACTTACAAGGAAGGTCTCCATACAGGCATACTCAGAAAATTCTGAAAAAATTACAGAATGCTCTTCTTATCTGGATATATATGTTTATAAATTTTTTTTTGGCGGAACCCCGATAGAACGTTCGTAAAAAAAAAAAATAAATAAATAAATAAATAAACATTTCTTTTATTTGGCGATTTATCATCGGTTGGCGACAAAATAAAATTTCAAAATAGACTTTTTTTATGTCAAATTCTTTTTAAGATAAAAATGTTTCATCTTGTTCATCTTCATCTTTCATTTAAAGAAATTTTATTTATATAACGTTGGTTTTGTTAGCTTTCGTTTGTTTTAACTATATTTATATCATATGCATTGAGAATGAAAATTAACAGTGAAATTTTATGAATTAAAACAAAATTTAAATTAATTAAAATTGTTTCAATCTCAAAACTAACTCCAATCTAATGAAGCTCTGTCGATTCAGTTGTGTTGTTATGGAAACAAAAACTCCGACATTGAAATGCATTACTACAGCGTTCTGCATCTGGCCTTTATTTTGTCATGCGCTTAAATATATGAAAAATACTTTTCAATATAAAAGTATTTTTACATAAGAAATTATTTTTAAAGTGATAAAATTAAATAACTGCAGCAAAAGCAACAGAAATATGTAATATAAAATACATCTATGTGTCAAACTCTCTCATTGTTCAGATTTAAATTCATTAAATACTATTTACACGTACTCTAAAATTTAATCGACAAGAAATTTTCAGGTGCATTAAAATCATTTGCTTTTGGCGAGGGAAAATGCTGCTCGCCAAATCGCGTGACTTTTTTTTACTGAGTTTTTTTGGTGATTCCGCCGCTAATTTTGACTGGTCCTTTATTACATACATCAGTAGTTTAATCAGTATTTTTTTCAAAAAATTCTGCTTATGCCCAGTATGGAGACCTTCCTTGTTAGTAATACCTCTAACAAATTGCGAAGCAGAAAGATCATTTTCAAAACTAAACTTAATGAAAAACAGATTACGATCGTCTATGCTGGAATCTAGGCTTAGTGGTTTAACACTAATGTCTATAGAACATGATATTACGGAACGCCTTGCATTTGATGATGTCAAGAAAACATTTGCAAATTTAAAGGCAAGGAAAAAATTTGCTTCTTAGCTTAATTTTAAGTAATAAAGGAAATTTAATGTAAAAAAGCAAAAATGTGTAATTAAGTGTATTTGTATAAATAAAATGTGTTTTAAAATTATTTTAAATGCAGTCTGTTTTTATCGTTTGGAATATCTATATTTGCTTTTAAAATTTAAAAAATATGTTTGAACTGTACATGTTTTAAACAATATAATTATTGCACTGTTAAAAATAACAATGAAATAAAATAATTTTAAAAAATGCATATTTAATTTGGGATAAAAACAAGTCATATGGGGGGGGGGCAAAATTTCCAGTAGCTGGCGAAAAGGAGGAGGGGGGGGGGCAAAATTTCCCGTATCCCTGGCCCCCAGAAATGCTTGATGCGGCCCTGGTTGACAGAATAACACTTTCAGATGAGAAGCTATTTTGCAATGAACTGTGTTGTAATGCTAAAAACGATGTTATGTATTCAGCAACTAGAGGTCTGTACGTGCCAGGCCCGGTCTGAACGAAAGCTATTCAGAGCGGGCCCCATGAAAAAAAATCACAGAAAACAAGCCCAACCTGTGAAAGAATCATATAAAACAGGTCCAGAGGCCTACTCATATAAAAATCAAATAAATCAGATCCGACTCAATTTCCACAAAAATTTCTGATTTTTTTAACATGCAACTAACAAGGAATGTCTCCATATAGACATACTCTGAAAAATCTGAAAAAAAAAAAATATGTAGAATGATCTCATGAGAATGGCTGAAGCCGTCAATGCTCTTCCAACTGAGCCATCCCGAACGAATACTGGAGCACTAGATTATGTGATAGTTAAGGTTATTTGGGTGAATTAGTCTTCCAGGATTCGTCCGGGATGGTTCAGTTGGTAGAGCATTGGTGGCTTCAACCCAGGGGCGTGCGAAAAGAAAGCTATGCCCGGGGCAACGTTGCAATTTGGCGACCCCCACCACCAACTTTTTCTTATGACAGGCCAAAAATGACGTTGGAAGTATAAATTTGGCGACCCCTAAATTTCCGCGCCTGGACGACCGCCCCCTTCGCCCCCCCCCACCCTTTCGTACGAATACTTCAGCAAATGCATCCTGGTTCGAATCCTGGCCCGGACTTTTTTCCAGGGGTGATTCTCGTCCGAAAATTTAAGGCATCCTCTTCCGAAATTTTGAAATTGGGTTATCAGTTCCGCATAGTTGCCAACTTGTACGGTTTTGCGCGCGGAAAAAACAATTGCGTAGAAATGCAAATTTCGTGATAGGATCGCCGAAATAGCATACATTTCGTCAATATTTCGTAAAAAACGACGATTTCGTCAATGTTTTTGTAAACGAACTTTGTCAAAAGATCGATGAAAAACGCGAATTTCCTGTGCGGATCGCGGAAAAACGGCAGTTTCACCAAATATCGCAGATAAAACGCTGATTTCTTCTGAAGACGGCGGGAAAACGCCGATTTCGTTTAAAGATTGCGGATATAACGCCGATTTCGTTAAAAGATCGCGGTAAAAAACGCCGTTTTCGATAAAAGATAGCTTAAAAATATTTTGTCAAAAGAATATTTGAAAAAATACTCCGATTTCATCAAAAGATCACGGGAAAAAGCGCCGATTTTGTCAAAAGATCGCGGGAATAAAACGCCGTTTTCAAGAAAAAATCGCGTAAAAAAGCAAATTTTGTCTAAAGATCGTCGAAAAAACGCCGATTTCATTTAAAAAAAAACATGGGAAAACGCCGATTTCGTCAAAAGATCGCAGAAAAACCGATGATTTTGGCAAAAGATCGCAATAAATAGCCGATTTTACTAAAATATTGCTGATTTCGTCTGAAGATAGCTGGAAAAACGCCGATTTTGTCCGAAGATCACTGTAGAGGGGGGACTCATGCCCCCCCCCCCCCACCGCCGATTTCCGAAAATGCGATGCGATTTTCCGAAAAAAAAAATTCATTCAGAATCACCCTTGCTTTTTTCACCCACTTGGAAAATTTTCATTTATTATGCCTGATATTGGACGGTATCAAGGAATACTATAGAAACAGCTGAAATGCTGAGACAAGAAAATATCACCTATTTAAATGACAAAATTAAAAAGGGATTTCGTCGTAAAAGGGAAGCAATTAATCGTGAATTTCGTGAAACGATTGCAAAATAAAATCGCGAATTTAATTAATCAATCTCAGAAAAAAATCGCGAATTTCGTCAAGCGATCTCGGAAAATATCGCGCACTTCTTCAAACAATGTCGGGAAAAATTGCGAATTTCGGCAAATTATCTCTGAAAAATGTCGCGAATTTCGACAAACGACTTCTGAAAAAATCACGAATTTTGACGAACGATCACGGAAAAATTTACGAATTTCGACAAACAATCGTGGAAAAAATTGCGAATTTTGATAAACAATCGCGGATTTCATCAAATGATCTCGAAAAAAATCACGAATTTCTTCAAATGATCGCGATAAAAAATTGCGAATTTTGATAAACGATCGCACAAAAGGTCGCGAATTTTTGGCAAACGATCTCGGAAAAAATCACAAATAAACGCAGAAAAATTGTGATATTTGGCAAACGATCGCGAAAAAAATTATGAAATTGGCAAATGATCGCGATTCATTTTGGTAAGCGATCGAGTGAAATTTTGCTATTTTTATAATAAATTGCAGCTATCGGAAGCAGGGAAAAAGTCGCTAATTTCGTCAATCGGTCGTGTAAGAAAAGAGTAGTATGCTGAGTAAATATGTCCTGAAATATCAAAAAAGTATGCCTTGAAATATCACTTAGCACTTGTATTACCCTTGATTTTGCTTTTCCCCCAAGACCATTTAACTAATCTTAAACAAAATTCCTGCAGCTGATTGTGGAAATCCGCGATATTTTGATGTAACCCATTCACAGAATTCTTTTTTTTTATGGCTTTATTTAACGAAATTCTTTTCGAAGCCATTTGACGATTTTTTGTGATTTTTATCATAAGAACATTCGGCGAATTTTGAGAATTTTTTCTTAGATTATGCGACAAATTTTATGATTTGTTGTCTGAGACAATTTGATAAATTTCACAGTATTTCCCGCTAGAACATATGACGGACTTCATGGTTTTGTCCCCTTAATCATTTGATGAATTTTGCGATTTTTCTGCGAAATTATTTGGTGGATTTTGTGATTTTCTTCTGATATCATTTAGTAAAATTCCTTATTTTTTCCCATGACGAATTGTCGAGATTTGCAATATTTTTCTGCAACCACTTGTCGAAATTTGCAATTTTTTCGTAACCAACTGAAATGCACTGAAAATGCATTCTGCAGATGGTGTTAAATCTTAGTGTTTTGTCTGTGCACCTAAAACATTTAAGTGAAGAGAAAAAGTTTTTTTTTTTTTTTTTTTAATTTCATCTCTTTTTAATCTCTATCTCTTTTTCTTACGATTTTGGGTCTTTTCTCTTTATTTCAAGAGTGACTCAGCAGTTCTTGGCCTGATTAATGTATTTAAACATTTAAAATATTAAAATATTTATTTAAATGATATAATTAAAAAAGCAGCATTGAAAAAAAATGGAAATAAATTGTAGCAACCGGATTTTACTACCACTTTGTCGATTGTTGTATCTTTTTCTTGATATTGCAACATTTGTATTAAAATAGATTTTTTAAATTAATATTCAAATGAAGTATCATTTTAACAAATGCTTAGTTAAAGTTTTATACAAATATATGAAAAATATGTATTTTCTTCTTTGAATGACATCAATTTGAAAAATAACAAAAATCAATGTATATATATATATATATATATTTTTGTTTACTAGGGGGGCGCCGCCCCCCTGCTCGCTATGCTCGCCAACCCCCCGCGTAATCGCTTCGCGATTCCAAATTATTGGCTACCCCTGCTTGCTGCGCTCGCCAATACCCCATGGTATGAATAAGCAGTTGCAGACCTTTCAACTGTTGTGTCACACGACTGGTGTTGTAAAGAAATTAAAAATGTGCCCCCCTGGGGGGGCAGAGTGGGAGGCGACACAAAAGACATCCATAATATGAATAAGCAGCTGCAGACCTCTCAAATGATATGTCACACGACTGGTGTTGTAAAAAATTGAAAATGTGCCCCCCTGGGGGGCAGAGTGGGGGTGACACACAAGACATCCATAAAATGAATAAACAGTTGCAGGCCTTTCAAATGATGTGTCACACAACTGGTGTTGTAAAGAAATTAATAAATGTGACCCCTCCTGGGGAGAGCAGAGTGTGGGGGTGACACACAAGACATCCATAATATGAATAAGCAGTTGTAGACCTTTCAAATCTTGTGTAACACGACTGGTGTTGTAAAGAAATTAAAAATGTGTCCCCCCTAGGGAGCAGAGTGGGGGATAACACACAAGACATCCATTATATTAATAAGCAGTTGCAAACCTCTCAAATGATGTATCAAACGACTGGTGTTGTAAAGAAATTAAAAATTTGGCGAAATATTACAGTTATCGCCAAGTTGGCGTCACTTTTGACAACTAATTTTGGTCGCCAAATTTGGCGATATATCACCAAGTTGGCGACAAACTTGGAGATTGTTGGCGATGGTAACCTTTCCTCTCTTTATGGTAACCCGTACGGCGATGCATAGACGGAGCCATTTCCTGATTGGTCTATTCGGGTCATGGAAGGAGTGGACAACCCGGATTCGTTAGTTCCGGAAATCTTCCACATCAGCATCATTCCAAGAGTCATTCCTTTTAAGGCTAGTTTTTTTTTACTATAGAAGGATAAACTAAAGTACTTGAGTTATCACCTACTTTTTAATTGTTGAACAATTTTTTTAGGTGTGTGCCAACAAGAAAGGAAATGATTGAATTGGGAAATTTAAAAAGAGATATACCTATATGTTAAATTATGAAATGTGGTTAAAAGAAAAAAAAAATGGAATAAATAATGTTCTGATTGTTTTTAAAGTTGACAACTCTCTCTTCCATGCTCTAAAACATATGCACAGCAAGTTCCATGCAAATCGGTCAAAAATTAAAGATTTGTATAAGGAATATATACAGAGAACGGTTTTTATATAGAGAGATTATTATTATTATTCTGATAATTTCAATAGTTTAAGATTGATTCATTGACATGTCTTAAATATGTACATTTTATTTATATGTATACGTTTATTTGTATCTCTTTCATTTAAATATATATATATTTTTTTTAATTTGTGGATTTATAAAGTTTAAATATCATTATGGAACATAAATCGAAAACAAATGCTGAACTACGTATTTTATTTATATTAATTTAAGTTCATACAGATATTTTTTGAAATCGTCAATTTGAAAGTGACAGAAATAAATTTAAAAGGAATCATGCTTGAAAATTATTTTAAAAACAATAAAAAAATAATAAAGTGCGATACAGTTTTCAAACAAATTGCATTTGAAAACAGATATTTTCCTGTATTCGACGGTGTAAAAATTAAAAATATGCGATAATTAGAAATTTAAAGAATCTCAATACAATTTGAATTTGATCGTCGCAAAATTTACGCACAGATACGTGTATCCTTTACTGGCAGCACAAAAGTCCAAGGTATCGATCACAAGAAAAAAAATAACCTTTATTTCTATGGCAGAGTAGTAATAGGGGAATCGAATGATCCATGTCTGCCGGAAGTGAAGTGGTGCATAAGCCGAAAATTAATACCACTAATGGTTTACTCGTATAAGCTTATCATTGTGTTTGACGTACAATCATTTCATACATTTGGTTGCACGGCAAACACAATGATAAACCTACCAGCAAACCATCAGTGGTATTAATTTTCGGCTTATGCACAACTTCACTTTCGGCAGACATTGATCATTAGATTCCCCACTCTACCATAAAATAAAGGTTATTTTATCTTGTGCTCGATACCTTAGACTAGATTTTTGTGCTGTCGGCTCTTGGACTATAAGGAAAGGGCAGCTGACGTCACTGTGGGCTCTTATTAGTGTGGGCAAGCTGTTTTCGCCCGTGCTTCGTTATAGCACCGATTCTGCATATGAATTCAGGCATTCTGATTGGTCTACAAATTTTATTATGGTTGTCTGCTTGCTATGATTGGGCTACGTCGTCAAGATGATTCCTTCAATGATCGCTATGACGAAAGTGTAGAGGTAGATTGGTTGACAGAAGTGTTTGTTTGTAAACATGCCCTTTCCTTATTATAGCAAGCCTGTTAAACCCTTCGTTTACGAGGGGCGCGCAATTTAGCTGTTAGCAAACAATGAACTGCAACATTATTTACGTGATTGGAAACATACAATGTTATGGTAAATCAGTAGTGCTACCAACACATACTTCTTCGATGTACAACATACATCTCACAGCAATAATATGCCCACGTAAAAACTAGTCGTTGGGGACCACCGTAATATACTTACTTACCCATTATGGATATGAATAATATAAAATATGGAAATAAAACATGTGTAAACTATTTATAAAATGCACTTGCAACTCAAAAATATTTTTTCAAAACATCTATACCACCAAGATCTGAATATTTCTAAAACTTGTTATAGTACGAACGCACCTCATTTGCCACGTTTGACGTACAATTCCCAACGTGTTACTAAAGCTGTAAGAAATATTTTCAATTGTTTGTTTTAAAATATTTTTTCATGTTTTGCCGATCCAATTTCGAGATTTAGAAGAATGTTCTTTGTCGTTGTTTACAATATAGAAACTAATATGATGTGGCAATCCTAAAACGTTCGTCTGCCTTTTACACATTATTGATCAGCAAAATTGCTATCACAATGTCAAAATTAAATGGCAATTTATCCTCATCATGAGAATTCTGAAGATACGAAATTCCGCGCATAAGTTCTGGAGATCTGACTATCTCTAAGAGCGTGTAAATCCTGAAAAAAAAGGCAGCACAGTAGCGCTGCCTTTTAGGTGAATTGCACCAAAACCTAATCAGAAACAACTTATGTCAATGTATAACTGAAATTGAAGTTTGATGAAAATCCGTGCATTAGTTTACAAGGTAGAACTTTGCGGGAATCGTAAAAAAGTTTGCATAGCAGCGCTATCTGTTGGACGATTTAAACCAAAAACTAAGCAGCCCCAATTTATATCAGAGACTAATTGAATCTAAAGTTGATGAAAATTCATGCAATAGTTCGTGAGATATAGTTATTGCGATAATCATGAATAATGCAGAATAGAAGCGCCATATGTTAGGCTATTTACACCAAACAGTAATAAGCACCTACTTATCTCAAGGACTAAGTCTCAAGTTTGATGAAAGTCTATGTGTTAGTTTTTGAGCTACAGTGGAAAATGCAGCGTAGCAGCGCTACCTATCGAGCGATTTACACCAAAACACACCTGCTTATTATTACATTAGAGATAAACTGAATCTAAAATTTTAATATATTCAGCTCATTATTTCTAGAGAAAGAGGGCCCACAAAATACGTGTCGCATATAGACAGATTCACAGACAGTCATTTTGTAAAAACATGTTTTTCGAGATCTCTGACATCCAAAACGTCTAAATCCGTCGAAAACCGGGATAAAAAGATTTTCATGAACCAATACTTTCTTCTTGCAAAGATAGAAGAAAGTACAAAATATATCCAGCAGGCTTAGAGAAAGCGATAATTTAACAAGACTCTCAACACTGGTATATCAGTTGTAGTTATTCTCGAATCTATTGTTGCTACTCTCTGATACATTCACGAAAATACCTCTTCATGGGAGAGGGATCCATAAAAATAGGGAAATAAAATTTACCAAAAACGGCTTGTTTTCATTATAATCCAATTAGCCCAATTAATAGTAAGTTAGTTTATTACATTACTTCAGAAAGGCAAAAATGCACATTCGTTAATGTTAATCCTATGGAAATTTTTTTAAAAGGTATCTCGTTTTGCATTTCAATATTGTCAAACTTTTTTTTTCAGTTGCTAGTTGTGATCGATCTGCACAAAGACTTTTTTTTAAAAAAAATTTCTATTTTGTTAACAAGTTTTTTAATTAAGATTCTTTTACTTTCGAAATCGGTTTCAAATATTAAAATATTCTTTAAAAAAATGCAAAGATAATCGAAAAAGTAAAAACCGGGTTTTCTACAGATCAATCTTAAGGGTCCTGTCCCTGCCCGCGAAGACACTCGCGAGCTAATGCTATTCCTATTATGGGGAGACTTTTTTCTGATAACTCTTTCGCATTTTAACATTTTTATTTTCATTTATTTTATTTTATTTATTTATTTTTCTTTTTGCATTGGATACCCGAGGTCCCTCTGAAGATCGCTCCTTGATAACTTTTTCGATTTTGATCGGAGATATTTTTTTATAGAGTTACTTTCATTTTTTATACGATAGTTAAAATCTAGGAAAATAATCAAAAGGCGAGTTTCAAAAAGGGATCTTATCTCGAATTTCGTCCTTTTTTTTTTTTTTTTTTTCTTTAATTGCTGGAGCATAGCTCCGGCTTCCTTGCAAAAATTTCACTTTTGTGACCTCGATAGCGTCCAAAATATTTATCGCATCGTCCCAAAAAATGAGCTGGACGTCGGTAGGTCTAAAATCTCGGCGGGTATTGAAAATCAGAAATATTCGTCAATACTAACACCTTAAAATATCGGCTTTTTATTTTCCCATAGAGATAACATTGTGAGTTTGTATCTTCCATTGTTGAAAAGAAAGGAAAAATAAAGTTTTTTTATCAATACCATTCTCTTATAAAAAAATCAAAATAAATTTTCTAAAAAAAAAAAAAAAAAAAAAAATTAACACAAAATGTCTTGTTTAAAAAAAAAGGCATTTGGTCGAAAATAAATGCAAGTTTTGAAATTTGGTTTCCTTTATGTTTTTTGGGTCGCTGAACACGAATCTGGTGTTATCCAACAAAATTTATCCCCGGAAACACGTTTTTTTTGGCAAAAAACGTGTGAAAAACGTGACTTTTCTTTTTTTTCTAAATAACTTGAAAATTATGCATTTTACATAAAAATCCTCAATACATAAATTAAAGAGGACAAAATTTCCCACATTTTATGTATTTAAAGTTTTTTCTCTGATCAATGGTTTAGCCGAGACAGTGCCGCGAAAATGGGTGTGAAAAGCAAAAAATTCTGAAAAACGGTAATTACGATTACTACACGTCGATGAAACGTGAAAAGAACCATTCTACGCAAATTTTGATCACTTAATAATGCTAAATATAATATTATGAACTATATTTTATAATATGATAATCTTTGTTTCCTTCATAACTAAAAAATAATTAACAAGAAAGAAAAATCATGCTTTAATCATAGATTATGAAGCACTTTCTAACACTTCATGAAATCTTTAACAAAACTTCGTTATTTAAGGAAATAAGGTTACTGTATATAGCCAAATGTATATTCCAATACTGTTGAACACAGAACTGTATTTGATCTTTTGGTTGATATATAATATACTGTATAATGGGAAAAATTTAGTTTCGCAAAAAAATGCCTAGCAGGTTGAAATTTCTCTTTCACCAATTACTAATAGATGGAAACATAATTGAATACTTTTATGTTCTAGTTTCCTTCATAATTAAAAAATAATAAAAGTGAGCATACCTCTTATTAAAATGTTCATTTGCTATTACAAAATACCCTTAGCGCTTTTAAAAAAATGTTTCACCTTAACAAAGTCAATGAGACAAAACGACAGTCGCCAACAGCAGTTTCGAGAGATTCGTGATTCTCTTTCAGTGGGGTTAGTTATATGTGATCAATATTTATCCATTATGCAGGGGCCTCGCTAAGGGGGGGGGGATGGGGGGAGCCTCCCCCACCAAACATTCGTGAATGTTGTTACACTTGGCAAATTCACAAACTTAGTTGGCAAAGTTTCTTTAAAATTTTAATAAAAACTATAATATATTTTCAATTTTTGATAGAATTGGCAAAAATTACAAAACTAATTGGGAATATTATTAACCTTTTTAACAAATAGGGGCTATATTACATTTTCTAATTCTGGTAAGTTGGCAAAAATTGAAATTTGACTTGGCAATTTTAGGTCCTTTCCCCCCCCTTAATAAAAAGTCTTAGCGATGGCCCTGCCCTTATGCAACGACGAAAAGCTATATTGCCCCCGAAATGATCTTGAAAGATTTCAAGATGCTGTGCGCCTTATTCCCACAAACAAGCAAGCTGAAGAATATAATAAAGAAATATTGCACAAATCAAAATCTCCTGTAGCAAGAACATTAGCAGACCACAACAATCAAATAGTAAGATGAAATGAGGATGATCATGTATCTGGATTTCAAGCAGACCTTTTCTTAGCAATTGGATGCAGAACTATGCTTACGGACCAATGTGGACAGACGGAGGATTGGTAAATGGTTCACTTGGAACGGTAAAATGTATCGTATACGGCACAGAACTTCGGCCTCCAAGCTTGCCGCAAGCACAGAGTATGGAACAGAGAATCAATTTTCATACACTGTAATGGCAACTTGTTTAACATGGGATTACGCATAGACAGTAGCGATACGAGCGAATGACTCTGAAACTACGGTCATAACATAGGAGCGGTTGCTAATTTGGCGAAATATCGCCGACAAATGATAAGGGAAAAAAAGAAAAAAAATACAGCGACGGCTTGCTGCTTCTTGTTTTGAAATTTATGAAAGAATTATTTTAATATGAAATAACTTTGACGTATTCGTCTTGCAAACAATACATGTGTCTCTTCTTAACATAAAGACCTAATAATCTAAACCTGAAAATTCAAGAACAATAACAGTAATAATTACGAATCAATATAAGCGCGGAAATCTAAGATCAAATAGCATAAGCACGTGTGCAAAGATAATCAAATCAGCATTCAGCAAGAAGTGCCAAGCCAGAATATGGTTACAGTTAAACAGAAATCACGAGGATAAAAATCACCAACGCGATGGTTTAGTTTTTAAGTGATCCACTGAGGGCGTTCTTTTCAAGCCGAGTTGAGGCTCTGTCCGTACTCTGTGGGCTTGAGCTGCAGTGGTTGGTTTTGACGATTACCATGGGCCACTTCTAACTGGAAGACTTTTCCCAGTGACACCGATTTCAAAATCTTGGAAAGAAAAAAGCGTTTCATGTTTTTTAAATCAGTTGCCGTTACAAGTTGCATACGCATTCACGATACATAAATCCCAGGTTATAACTTTGCCAAAAATTGCTTTAGATATTGCTCCCAAAGACTTGCCACTTGGAGCAACTTATGTCGCATTTAGCAGACTTCATCGTTTAGAAGATATTCTTATAGGAGTACCGTTCATAAAGGTAGGACTCGACCAAATTAAAAGAATAGGGGCACTTGCTGATAGAATAGCATTCGAGAATTATCTTCGGTAAATGATTGAATAAATATTTGAAAATGAAGACATAACAGCTGTTATTGAGATATTCTTTCAAATTATTAAATAATAAATATAAAAATAAAATATTTTTTAATTATTTTTTTGTATTATTATTTATGCGACTCAGTGCTCCGGCACTTCGGTAGTATAATTAAAATAAAAGTATAATTAAAATAAATAAAATATAATTAACTATATTAGTATAATTAAAATAAAATAACCTCCCCCCCACACACACACCCATACACAGAAAAAAACATACTTTTATAAACATTCAAATGTTTATTTTGAAAAATTGCTTAATTGCCCTTTACTACAATTCATATTTTTTCCTGACGGATGCTAGTAGAATCTCTATAAATAAAAGGAATTCCGAGGATAATTGAGGCACAGGTGAAAGCAAATCTTGGCAATGCGCCAACTCGGTCCAGAGGAAGCAAATCTTGGCAATGCGCCAACTCGGTCCAGAGGAATATCATTAAGAAGAAATATAAAACAGATAATGTATTTATCACAAAAAATCGTCTGCTAAGAAAATATCAACACTTTAACACGAAACTAACGCAATCGTTGGATACATGTTCCCTCCCGTGTTTCTCATTGCTCATTTTAAGTATTTTTAGAGTTTAATATTAGTTGTTGTTTTTAAAACTGATTTTTCACAAAGTCAGCTGCGACGTATTTCAGACAATGCATTTCTGCATGCTTCCAGTTATTGATAAAATCATACAAATTTCAAGTTCGTTTAATATTGCTAATACGGACCCGGGCAACGCCGGGCGGGTCAGCTAGTTAAAATAAAAAAACTGGGTGTGATTCGCTGAACTCGATTTTGATAAATTCACTGCATTTTTTACACTTAGTAAAAAGCGCAAACAAGTGAATTTATTAAAGAACATATAATTTTTTTCTCTGGTCCTTTTTTTAAAAAACGGCAAAACGTAAGAAAAATAAAGCATTATTTTGACTATATTTCCAAACTGATTTCTCAGCATATAATCACAAATTAATTAGTATTGTAATATTAATTGATAAAAATGTATATATTCTTTAAATATAGCTTTATTTAAATTTCGTATTTATAACATAAATTAATTCTAATTTAATAACATAATAGAAATAAAAAGTTATTTTGAGTATATTTTTAAATTGATTCTAAATTGATTTCTCAACATATAATCATAAGTTAATTAATATTAAAATATTAATTGATAAAAATGTATATATTTTTAAATTAATATTAAAATATTGATTGATAAAAGAGTATATATTTTTAAATATTACTTTTGTTCATTTCGTATTTAAAATTTATTTTCTACTTTCTATTTTTTTTTCTTCGCAACATAATAGGGAGAAAAATATTATTTTGACTATATTTTTAAATTGATTTCTCAGCTTATAATCATAAATAAATTAATATTAAATCATTAATTGATAAAAATACATATTTTTTAAATACTACATTTTATTTCATGTCTGTGGTATATTTTTAACCGTTTATTTTTTGTTTGTTTTAAAAAACTAGCTTTCAAGCAATGGTTGTCATGGAAATGACTTCTTGTAAAACCGCGTTTTCTTCATAATAAGTTTTTTTTTTTTTTTTTTTTTTTTTTTTTGCAATTTTTTGGGTTTAAATAGTTATAACTCAAGATAATGCTTCAAACTTGGATAATAAACTCAAATAAAAGTTACATCTTTTTTTTAATTTTTACTTTAAATACTTTAATTTTTTTAATTAATACTTTTAAAAATTCTGAATCAAATTTAAAATTTAGGTACTTCTGTTTATTTAAACGTAAAAAAATTTGAAATTCTACAAATAATATTTTGTGTTATAACAATTTAAATTACTCCACTCTTTTAATAAGTTTTTAATTTAAAAAAAGTTATGAGAAGTTTTACCATGTTATTTTGTTTACATGGTTAAATAAACACACACACACACACACACACACACACACACACACACACACACACACACACAAAAAAAAAAAAAAAAAAATCAAAATTTCAATTTAATAAATAAAAATTATTTTAAAATGTGTTCCGGACCCATTTAAATTACACATTTCCCCTTCTTTTTACGTAACATAATAGACAAAAAAAAATTGCGGTGGTGAAGTAGTCTGAATCGAGTTAATCGCTACGCGATTCTTTGCTTATCGAGCTTTGTCCGCCAACCATGAGTCTTCTCAATTCCTCATTTGGTACATCCGCTTACGACACAGCTTCATATGCATCCAAACCAAAGAGGAACAACATTTCTTGAAGCCTCACCCCGAATTTACTCGGGAGCTCGGCTGGAGCTGTGATTGGTTCATCTCTCAGACCTTCCCAAGGGCGATATTAAGTAACTAGTACTTGTACGTTGCCCCTAAAGCAAGCTCACCACCGCGTCATTACTACTAAGGTCTCACCGTTGATTATATAGGCCCCATTTTACAGCTATTAAATTCTAATGGTGTGAATCGTTTAAAACTTTTCAAAACAAGTTTTTTTTTTTTTTTTCAAAAGGTCGAATTGCTATATTTCAACAACTATACATCTTTTTATGTTTTTTGTGTATAATGTAAATTTATAAATTTTATTTATATTTCAATTATATTTAACATGCATTACATATAGTAAGTATTGCTAAAAAAATTTTTATTATTTTTAAAGTAAATTGAAAGGGAACTTGTTTACTATTATTGAGAATAAAGAGAAAGCTATTTTACATGGGAAATTTGTGCGAATTGGAGTAATTTTTATTTAAGATGGGTTGACTTTAGAAATTGAATTTTCATTAATTTGTAAATTGCTTCTTCTAACCTAAGCAAAACAAATCTTTCCATGAATTTAGCAGATAGCATTCGACTGCCTTACTTATCCGTATGGCTCACGATTTGAACTGAAAAAAAAAAAAAAAAAAAAAAAAAAGAAGAAGTACATTATAAAAATAATAACAGAAATAATTCATTTCCAATTACGTTTGTTGAACTTTCGAGAATGACAGTCTCATATATTTAAGCCCCGCCCACACATAATGCATTGAAAGCAAATTAAATGCCTCTGAAACTTTGAAATAAATTACTTTTTGCACGACCATCGGCGAATATCTGCAACATGAGAAATGACCTCTCGCCTGGTGTTTTTAATGTTTGGATATTTATTTTCAACACAAAATATATGATATGAACTTTAAAATGTTCTGGTTTACTTAAAAGGTCTTTAAAATAATCAAATGGAGATGTTAATATTAATTTTATTTAAAACATCTTAGTACTTTCAAGCCTTAATCAGGCTCTTCCTCAGAGAATATTATTTATACAAGTACATTATTACGTTTTGAAAACAAACGAGTCTAAAATTATTACAGTTAGAAATAAAAGTGTTTTTTATTATTATTATTATTAAACTTATTGTGAGAGGATATGTATTATTATTAATTGCAATCCATTTTTTTTACTATTCCACTCTCTTAAATAAAGTAAATAGATTTCTAGACACTGTACCATAGTTTCTAGCCTCTTTACATATCAAAAACCGTGATTTAGAATGTTTTTTTGTTCCTGCAACTTTCTAGTGGTAGTGACACCAGTATAAAGTACAAGTTACGTTTGAACAGCTTCTATAACACCAATTTACAACCATTTTTTTTTTTTTAATCAATTTGTTATTTCATAACATTGCATAAAAATTCTAATTTACAATGTTGTTAGAATAGAATGTTTTGATCACTTTATCTTTTTAAATTCGGAATTTTCTTTCGACTGTTTTAGAAAGCATTTGCATCTTTTAAGAATTTACTATGCGAAATTTGAATATAATGAACACTTGTAAAAAAAAAAAAAACGCGAGTTAGAACATTTTTTGTTTTTTCAACCCAAAGTGGTAATGACTATAGGTTATATTCTAGCAAGTTTTGTCGCCATCAATTTGCAACCATTACTTTTGAAATCGGTTTGATATTTTCTGAGATTGCATAAAAATTACAATTTAGAAACTTTTTAGAATATTTTCCGCGCATTTTCACTCATTTTAAATTTTAAACTTTTTCGAATATGTTTTTAGAGAACATTTTATTATTATAAGTATTTACCATGCCAAATTTCAAGTATCTAGCTTCAGCAGTTTTACAAATATCGCAATTTAGAATGGTAGCTCCTGAAGCACCCAGGTGTTTGTTATACGGACATAAAATAGAGCCTATGTTTGAGCAAGGGTTGCTTATATTTTTTTTTAAAGATTACTTTTGAAATCAGATTATACTTTCTGAGATTGCTTGCGAATAGCCATTTATAGTGTTTTCAGAATGTTTTTCGCACATTTTCATCTCTCTTAAATTTCTAATTTTTTAAGAAATGTCCATAGAAATCATTTATATAAGTAACTAACATGGCAAATTTCATGAATGTAGACCCACCATTAACACAAAATTCGCATTTTTAGTACGATTTTTGCTCCTGTACCCGCTTTAGGTTGGGGAGAAACCGACAAAAAACACAGTCTATCTTGGAGCAACAGCAGTCAATATATATTTTTTTAAATCGGTTCGTACTTCCTGAGATTGCGTACAAATTGCTATTTAGAATGTTTCTTAAGAACGCTTATCGTTCATTTACCCTTCTATCAAATTAAATAATAACAATAATAAACACAATTTTCCAATTTGTGAATTTTTTTTTTTTTTTAACTTATAAAAAAGATACTTTTTTACACACGGAAAAAAGCATCTTTTGAAAGGAATTTGTTAAAATTAGGAAAACTAAACAATCGCTTTTACACTTTAACATAGGTTAAAACAAATAATACAAATTTTATAAATTTAAGATAATTTGAATTTTTGTTGGGGAGAAAATTACTGTTGTCTTTTTTCTTCAGATAAACTGTTTATTGCATTTTAAATGCGTTTTTTTTTTTTTTTTTCACTGAGCACTGATATAGCTATTATTTCTTAACATCAAATATTTGAAAAGGTGAAAAATTTAGGGGGTGGAGAGGGTCGTCCGAGGAGAGGCTATTTTCTAAATTTTGTTGAGATTAGGAAAACTAAAGAATCGATCGCTATAACTTTGACGTATAGTTTATAACATATAACAAGAATCAGGATAAAGTTTTTTGAAAGATATATTAAACGAAATCCTCTATACGATCTGTGATCACACTTACCCACATGTTTAGAATGCTTTTCGCGTATTTTCACCTCTTTTAAATTTCAAATTGTTTAAAAATATTCTTACAGATAATTTATATCTGATAAGTAACTACCATGTCAAATTTCATGTTTTTAGGCCCTTCAGTAGCGCAAAAATCGCATTTTTAGAATGTTTTTTGTTCCTGCACCCCCTTCAGTGTTGTCGCGCCAATATGTAATATAGGGGCAAAAACTGTCACCATCAGTTTGATACCATTATTTTAAAGATTGGTTCGGTACTTCCTGTTTGATGCTTTCATTTGGAACGTTTTTCACGTATTTTCACATTTTTAAATTTCGAATTTTTTAAAAATGTTATTATAGATAGATCTTTTATATCTAATAAGTAACTACCATGCTAAATTTCTTGTTTCTAGTCCCTGCAATAACACAAAAACAGCGTTTTTTTCTCCTCCGCCCCTTTAGGTTAGTGGCATCGGCATAAGATATATCCTATATTTGATTCGGAACGAACATCATCATTTTGGTGCCATAACTTGTAAAACCGGTTCGGTAGTACCGGAGATTACCCCCTACAAATAAACAAACTTTACCCCTTTATAATATAGTTGTGAATGGATAATAATCCTTCCTCTTTTTTTTGTTTCTGTTTTTTATCCCAAACCCGTGTCACATTAACAGAAATATCACAAAAAACTAAATATCACATTATTATATTTAAGAAGTTTAACCTTCCTACCCTGTTGATATTTTACTCAAACTTGATTAAAATATTTCACACCAGAATTTTTATTTAAATCCATTTAACATACTTATTTAACTTGAATCTTTGTGTTATTTATTTAATTTACTTTATGAAAACTTTTCTGGTTTGAAACGAATGAAACGCATTATAGGACTGGGTCGATTAGACCCATTCAGGGTAGGAAGGTTAATATTAAATTTTATAAGCGGGACCAATCGAAATAATGTGAAAAAGAATCCAGGTGTGTACCGACAGTACAAAAACATAGGATATCGAGCACAAGAAAAACCTTCATTTTATGGAAGAGTGGTTATAGGAAAACTTAATAATCCATGTCTGCCAGAAGTAAAGTGATGCAAAAGACAAAAATGAATACCATTAGTGATTTATTTTCGTAGGTTTAACATTGTGTTTGATCTACAATCAATTCATGCCTTTGATTATAGGACAAACAGTAATCGAATTTAAATCATTAGTATAAGAGTATTCAGAGATTATTTTTCAGATCATGGCACTAATAGAATTTTGTAAAAATTGTGCACTGCGAAGTGATGCCCCTGATCCTTAATCAAAGGTAAAATGAAACGATCATAATAAATTTTATCAATTTCATACAAGTTTCATAAAAAGAGTTTCACACCGCTTAGATTTTACAGTAATCAGCTCGTGCGTATATATTTCGTAAATTGCAGGAATTTAAGTGAGATTCACTCTAAGCTTGCTGTTGGAGCTACGTACGGGTCCGTAATGACCCAATCTGCTCTAGGGAAAGTCCCCGGATCCTCGTCAGAGAGTGGCGCACTGTAATCGGTGTTACCCCTCCCTCGCTGCTTATTCCTTGCGATGTCTTCGGACTGATAGGGGCGTGGCTATCCAAGGGGAGGGGCCATATCGATATTCAGCTATGCAAGCAATGTCGTTAACTGAATGGGGCTTATTTAGAGTGAATCAACTTTTTTGTAGAATTGTGAAATATTTTGTATAAGATGATAATTTTCCGTCAGTATTAATTTGTACAAGTGCATTCAATAAAACAGTTGGTTAATAAAATATGCTTAAAAAAAATACTAACAGACTTTTAAAAAAAAAGAATTAAGCTTGGCGACAACTTGGCGCTGACGCATATGAATGCATAGTTTTTATATGCTTATGATTTGAAAACGGTTGCATCCATAGTACTTTTATATAAAACAATTAGTTTACCATGTATGGAGCAATTTCATTGGTCAAATTAGAGATATGGGAATACAAACTGCGGACTGATTATGCGGCTATAATTGTAGATTTCTAACAGTGTAAATTTTCGCATTGATCAATCTACTTTCACTAACTTCGCGAAATCTATCTAGATCCCGACCTTTGTTCAGTCCAGATTTCGTACTTTCTAGAGAAAAAGTTCTCGTATCTATGTAAGAGTAATTGCCTGAAAAATGAACGCTTTGGATGATTGTTTTAAAAAAAATTCCAATTTTTAATAGTTTTAAAAATTTCTAATCATCAGAATTTAAAGAAATTAAAATGGGACCACATGGACATCTTATACTTTCAAAAAAAAAAAAAAAAAAAAAAAAGAATTATCAAAACCTGTTAATATTTATGTTATGAATTATGAGTTAACAAGAAATACATACAAGTCGAATTCACAACCTCCTCCTTTATAGTCGGTTAATAAAATGAAAATCATTCACAATGAGTCTTAAATATCATTTTAAATCTTCAGACTGTGAGTGGCTGTCAAGAGGCGGAGCTATCTCGATGTTGACAGAATGGGACTTCAATGAAAGGAATTTATTTTATAAAAACTCGGAAATTGCACGGCAAACGTAGTAAATGCGGTAAGTTCGTACTAATCTTATGTGTGTTCCTGTAAATACTATCTGCTTTTTATTATACAGGAAATAATCATTAGTAAACTTCAGTTACGTACATCAAATTCATAAAATGTGAAACATTTTAATATAATTAAAACATGCCTCAAACAATGTTTCTTCTTATACCATTATGTAATAGAATATTTTTGAGTGGCCCTGAAAATTAATAAAAAATATATTCTTTGCACCACACATTGAACAGAATGGATATTTTACTATATACTTCATAGATGCATATCAATTTTAATATGTTCAAAACAGTATTAAATTAATAAAATGCACTAAAAACTATTTTTCCCATATGCCTTAATGTAACGGAATATTTTTTATTGTCTCTGTAATTGAACTATGCATCCGATTTTCGCAAAATTTGAAATTATTTGACAAAATTGTGCAAAAATTATACATTTTAAATTTCATACGATTGGATTGAGTAGTTAAATGCGGACGGACAGGACGACGGCTATAGTTGCTACGTATTTATATAATTATGAACGCACCTAAAAAGCACACAAATACTAATCATTTAAAACCTTTAAGCAGTTTTTTTTAAATCTTAAACGGATTTTATGTGAAAAAAAAAAAATTAGTAACAGGAAATGTTCGAAAAGGCGACATGGCACCCGCGGTCGCCGGGTTGCACAGGCCCTGCTTTATAACATAGATAAACAGTTTGCTAATATATTTAGATTTAGTCTTCAAATATACATTCAATTGCAACAATCTGAGGCGATTACTTGTAAAAATATTAAGTAGTTGAAGAGAAATCAAAAACTATTTTTAAAAACTATATATATATATATATATATATTTAAACATTTTGTACAAGTAGTGAAATTATGGGAAATGTTTATGCAGTTTGTTTCAAAGGCTGAGACTTTGCTATTCATACGTTTTCCTAAAATTTGAAATTATGCATTATGGCATTGGCATTATATCAAAACCAATTGTAACACCAGTCCAAGAGCCAACCGCACCCTATGACATCGAAGACAAGAAAAAATCCTTTATTTTATGGAAGAATAGTAATAAGGAAATCTAATCATCCATGTCTGCCGGAAGCGAAGTGGCGCGTGAAGTTCATTTTTGCGTAAGCCAAAAATGAACACCACTAGTGATTCACTCGTATATTCATCATTGCGTTTGCCGTACAATCAAAAGTATGAAAACATGGAAAACTGGGTGCAGGAAAACCCAAGCTAAGCTAACGAGTTAACTACTAGTGGTATCATTTTTGGCTTGTGCACCACTTCGCTTCCGGCAGACATGGATGATTAGATTTCCTTATTACTACTCTTCCATAAAATAGAAGATTTTTTCTTGTGCTCGATGACATAGAGGTTTGTGCGGTCGGCTCTTGGACTAAACGACTGAGGAGAACGTTATATTCTCTCCCTAGTGTTTTTTTTTAATCCTTTTAACACGAAGTAATGCGAGATGAGTGAAAAGCTATGTTAATTTCGATTGAAACATATCTGCTTGATTTTACTGAGTTGATTAAAATATTTTTGTTTTCTCGTTGTATAATTTAAATCAAATCAGCTTTTGTATGTAAGATTTTTATGTTTATAGAATTGGTCGGAATATGAACCATTGTTTTATTTGCATATTTTTATTATCATTCTGGCTACAAGCGTAAAAATGCAAAATAATAATTATAATAATAAATAAAAAGTAGTTTGGGAATGCCTTAACCCATTCGGGATCATGAGAATGCATATCCGCACATACAGAATATTTTTTATTTTTTTTTTTTTACCAGTAATAAATATTCATAATAGTTTTAAAAACCAAAAAAAAAAAAAAAAAAAAAAAAAAAAAAAAAAAAAAAAAAAAAAAAACGCTATTATAGCAGGTTGAATTAAAAAGTTTAGAATAATTTTTAATTATTGGGAAGTAATCCAACAGTGATAGAAAGGCCATGTAAAAAGGAATACAGAAAGCGTGGGGTGCTACGTTATGTATTTTATACTAAAAAGTAAAGTTTTAGAAATAGTTACTAATGAAATAACGTTAACAACTTATATTGAGCACCCCACGCTTTTTTTTTTTTTTTTTTTTTTTTTTTTTTTTTTTTTGCATGGCCTTTCTATCACTGTTGGATAACTTTTCAATAATTAAAAATTATTTTAAACTTTTTAGTTCAACCTGCTATAAAAGAGTGTTTTTTGGTTTTTAAAACTATTATGAATTTTCTAACTTTTTAGTGTCGGATTTTCTAAATAAATTTTATTTAGAATTTCAATGTTCAGTTAGACTTAAAAAAAAAAAAAAATAATTGGACTATATATATATATATATATATATATATATATATATATATATATATATATATATATATATATATATATATATTAATTTTAAATGTTATAGTCATTTAAGGACTCAAATTTTTGGAGCATCATGCGTGGCAACGGGTGGTTATCAGGCTGTTTTATGAATTATCTCGTAACCTGATCATTTCATCTAATGTATTACCGTTACATGGAACTCTTTCGCTGTTAACTTTCAGCAATTAAGTTCTTCGATTTGGATACCCTCCAGAGACCAGAATGCTACATAAGCTTGTCTAGCAGCAAATAGCCGAGAACTCAGATAAATGACTGCATGATCAACCGTACAGCCTTGCATTTTATGTACGGCCGATGCCCAACTCAGGATCAATGGCGGCATTTTTCTTTCAACAGTACCATAGCCTTCTTTTTTTTCTGAAAATTGTATCGATATTGGTTTGATTGCATGTATGCCACCTGAACCGAAATCGATATGGACTGTCAGTATGTCTATCATATACTCAGAGCCTGATCAAGCTGAAGTTGGTCCCAGGACCTGTTAAAAAGTTGGGCCCCTCCTACCTACCCATTTTCGGCGACACTTAAAAAAAAAAGGTTTATTTGATGAATTGACAAAGTTGTTTGGGTTTAAAGTGCGTAGCCTCTAAAAATTGTATTGAGTTATTCAGAATATTTAAATTTTACGTTTCATATTTTATAAAACAATATTTTAAAAAAGTATTTGATTAAGAAAAAAAAACCAGCCGCATAATTTGTGGGCCCCTGAAATTGGTGGGCTCAGGGCCGAGGCCCCGGAGGCCCGTGCAGTAATCAGGCCCTGCACATACTTGATTCCGTCGAAAATGTGGCCAGATAGTCTCCGTGATAAAACCTATATTGCCATATACTCCTTTATAGTATAACCTTTTGCGATGTAAATATTCAATCTTAACATCACTTTTGCTCCCACGAAAACTTTTAGTCCCTCGTATAGTAGTACTTTTTTAGTTTTCATATGTGTTTCAGTGATTGTCATGTTTCTAGGATGTCAGGTTAATTTTTCAAATTGCTTTTGATCCGTTTATCCGGTGTTTTTTTTATTTTGATTCTTTTAAATGGTGACTTTCAAATTGTTGAATTGTCATCGGTTCTTAATAAAGTGTGCACAGTTTCAATTTAATCTGATGTCCTAAAGTGGGTGAAAATAAAGTTCAAAGATTGCATTGCATAGATACATACAGGTGAAGCTAATAGTAAAATAAAAATTAAATTAAAAATAAATAATAATATTTGCTTTATTTTATTGAAGCATTTTGTGAAATTAAAGATAATTTTCTTTGAAAAAGTGGGGCTAATTGAATAAAAATTCTGTAAGGGACCTCGGTCCTAAATGGGATTTTGAAATTCTTTCTACAGGATGCACCAGAAGCAATGAGACAAATTTTAAGGGGAGGTAGGGGACATAACAACAAATCAGATTTATATAGCAACCCATGGTCGGAAACATTTTCCTGGCGCAGTAGTGACGACAGAAAACACAAGAAAGAAAGGACACGAACAAGGAGAGAAAACATGTTTATTATTTTTAGAGCTGCAAAAGTTCTGAGACAACGAAGGAAAGTGATGAGGAATTTGTTGCACGCTTCGTGGCAGCTACTAGAGAAGTTCGGGACATTCACGTTATTTTCTAGAGAACATTAGATCTTCCATGCACCGGATATGCGCCTTCATGCATCACTCCTCGGGATCGTAATTTTGAACACCTACTTTGATAACGATCGTTGTCTCTTTAATGTTCTTTTATCTTAGTTTTCTACTGTACTAAGGTTAATAAAGGTGTTTTTTCTTCTTATTCATGTCCTGTCTTTCTCGTGTTTTTGTCTTCGCTACCGCGGCAGGATAACGTTTCCGACCATGGGTTGCTATACAAATCTGAATCTTTGTGATGTCCCTAACCTCCCCTTAAAATTTGTCCCATTAATTCTGGGACACTCTGTATATTATAATCTCTTCAGACCCGAAGGTAAAATAACGCTGCGAATGCACATTCATTGATTTTGCACAAACAAAAAGTCATCATAGAAAGGGTATTTTTTCTGAAATTGATACTTTAGGGAGTTGGTTATTTAGGCTCAAAAGTACGGATCTAAAATAACTAACAAACACCCTTAAATATCTATTTAATTATTAATAACCTAAATCACGCACTAACAAATCGAAGGCATTCAATTAATTGAAAGGTCTACAAATCCTCAATTTTCTTTTATTGTAAAACATTTAAGTTAAGGTGTCCATCCGCCTACATTTGAAACATCAATTTTATTGTTATTTGATTTTCTTTATTTAATGAGCATTTTTGTTTCTAAATCTGTTTTTATTTTGCCTGCACGCCAATTAGAAATCGAACTAGAAATTCCTAAAGAAAAAAAAATAAAAAAAACAGGCAACATTAATTAGGATGAGCGAAGCGAATCCTCTACTAGACCACTCAAGTTACATTTTGTCGTACACTTTATAAAAAAATCTATTCAGTATTTTGACTTGAAATTAAACATAAGAATAAATTATGATATGTAGATTTGCAGAATGTTATTTTTTTACAGAATAACCTTTAAAAAATATTATTTTAATAATTAATTTATTCTACATGTTTTTCTATTATGGAAGCATTTTTGCAAATAAAAAATTAAACGCGTATCTTTTTATTTTCAGAATGAAAATAAACCATGGGGTTAGTAATTATAGATAGAATCATGATTAATTAATTAAATAAAATATATTTTCATTATTCCGCCAAAATCGTTTGCAAATAAAAAATTGAACCCTTATCTTTTTATTTTAAGAAGGAAAATAAACTATGGGTTAGTAATTATAGAATCATGATTAATATATTAAATAAAACATATTTTCATTATTCTGCCAAAATTATTTACTCAGTTTATACTTACGGATTTTAAAAGAATTACATTATGATTTATTTATTTAGATATTTACTTTGGTAAAGTGGCAACGAAAATAATCGTAAACAAGTAAAATTAATTCTTATATTTGGTATTTAAAGTGAATATTTTGTTAAATTTGGTAAGTTCCTTAAGTCTGGTATTCGAAATGAAAGATTAAAGAATAATTAAAGAATATTTTAATTGCTTGAAGAATAATTTAATTCAACCAAATTAAATATATTAACTATATTTATAAATAATTTCTGGAATGTATTAGTAATTTAAAAATGTCGAGAAAAAGAACACTTATTATTGGCCAGAACGAACGCCGTTACTGGCCATTGGAAAATGTAAAAATATCTTTAAAACTTTTAGTTAAAAATTAAAAAATATATATTTTTTTAAATTCTGCTTCGAAAATATTTCTTTATACCAGCCTTATATCATAAATAAAAAATTTCGAGGAAATTCTTAGTTATTTGGCTGAATTTACATTTCTAAAATTTAAGTGCGCCAAAACATGAGATAACGTTTTTGCTTAATAAAGATGCAAAAATAATATAAAAAAGTAATGTTCCTTTCAAATATTTATCTTATGAAATAATGCTTCGCGAATCCAAACAAAGCACGGCTTTTGCTAGTTTAAATAGAAGTAGAAATTTTTAAATGCATTAAAGATAGAAAACCAACGATTATAAATGCACAAATAAAGTTTTCATACTTTATTTGTGCATTTATAATCGTTGGTTTTCTATCTTTAAACATTTTTGCACAAAGGCTTTATATGATATTTTAATTTAAATGGAGTTTCTGAAAAATTGGATTTAAATTAAAATTCAAGGTGAACGAATATTGCTCTAACTCAAAATTTTATTATCCTATAATAATGAATTTTTTTGTATAACTTTTCGATAATGTCGAGAGTTTAATGATCTAAAAAGCGTTAAGTGACTTATTTCTGATGTATAGCTATTTTTATGAAGAATTACACGTAAAATTACAGAAATTTTCTGTGTAATTGTGTATATTCAACTGTATCTCTTTTAGATTTCCGTATATATTGACTAGTTTTTAGCTCATTACACTCAAGAGTGTCTATCATGCATATGTTGAAAAAAAGATCTGTGTTGTATTCATTTTTTCAGGGTGGAGCCATTTCCATAAAAAGGCTATAAAAATAACAAAATTCTTCAAAAATTAAAAAAGGTGCAGAGATATTATATGTTTTTTCTTTTTGTTAAATCCATGTACTCTTTCTAGTAAAGTAATTTCGACAGGGAAGCATCATATAGTTTATTTACAAATTTACTGCAGCCGCTCAAATGCAGCTAATCATGTCAAGCAGTGTTGAAATCAGACACTTTTCTCTGGGAGGGACTTTATCGGCTCCGGGGGGACATTATAGAGTTCCGAGGGTGGAAACTGCAATTTTTGACCATTAAAAACACAAAATCTCAATTTTTCCGGGCGGACATTTTATTGCTCCGGCGGGGAGTCCCCCCGAGCCACCCATTTGAATTCAACACTCATGTTAAGTCATTCGTACATTCTAAAGATTCCTAATCGGCCCACATGCTACAGCTTTACAAACCAAATCACGGTACCGTTGCGCCATCTCTTAACACGGATTACTATAAATATTCTCGGGTTTCGGGGGATACGATATTTTTATAATTGAATTTTCTTTATTTTGTGTTAGATTACATTGAAAATACAAGAAAAAAAAGGTGTCAAAAGTAAAGTTAAAATGTCCCCGAGTGTAGTCGGATACCTTAATTCATTTTGAAAATTTCTTATTGTCTTGGAATGCACTTTGCAAACTCAGATGAAAAATAAAACTTATTTTTTGAGAAAATACTCATCAGTAATGTCATTTATTGGTTTTGATTCAAAGCCAAAAACATTCAGCTACATAAAAGTAATATATATATATATATAAAACTAGTTTAGCTTATATTATTCTCAGTTCGGAAGTGTGATATTTCGGAATAGAGAAGAAATGGGATATAGTATGTATAAATATATCCGTGTGTAATACTAGCGTTGTATCGACATGTTGCCGAATCTCCAGTATTTAAAGTACCAATATTTCGGAATAGAATTATTCGCTTTATAATTAAATGATCTATATTTGAGATTAAATAAGACGAGGATTGCTATTCAGATATAGTCCAATTCAAAAATAGAAATGTCTTTGGAAAACAAATAAAATAAGGCGGAAGGGGGGGGGTGACCAGAATTCAAGACGGAATTCAAAATACTGGATAATTAAGATCGAAACGAGCCGTTAATTAAACATTTAACTTTTTCTCCTTACTTTTTGAGTACTTTTACGCATATATTTTTGTATATTTACATGTGGTACCATAAAACATTTTTGCAATAAATGTTATAAGCACATACTATAGAAATGTACTTATATGTATGTGCAAAAATCCATTTAGAGTAAAAGAAAAATTGGAGGGCGGAGTTTAGGATGGAAATTGAAAAATGGATGCCTCCATCTTCAACTTTTTCCTTTTTTAAACCCTCAAATGCCTGATTTTTCAAAATAAATTTAAAGATATTTTTTGGCTTTTTGCTACCCACTTGTTGCATAAGTTGGTTTTTGTTCCCTGTTGCATATCTTATTTAAACACACCATTCTGTATAAAGTTTCACATTCTCAAAGAAAACAAAAATTAACTCTATTGCATCTGTGGTAGAAATTTCTTTTTATTTCTGAATTATTTTTCAAAATGTTATTATATATATATATATATATATATATATATATATGGAAATAATGATTGACACCCGGAGTAGACCGCCCCCCGCTAGCTACGCCACTGGTCTAATTTGTGTGTTCCAGTTCTCATCCAACAAAGTCTAATGCAAATGGCGTCTGGTACATAAAACCAAAATAATTCAAGCTTATGCTTAAAAATTTTCTTTTACACGATATATCTGATACGAAAAAAAGAATTGCATCGTATTTACAACAAATCAATCATACTTCCTTTAATAAGTCGCGATACTATGTCTCCTCAAAATGAGTGGAAATGTTTATCCCTAGTATAATGTTTAGAAGCATATTTCAATGCAGGTGAGCGCTAAATCACACAACGCTCCAGGATATACAAACTGCAGGCTCCTCCCACACTTGAAACGAATGCCATCTTCATCTACTGGTTATTCCTAAAATAACATCTCAAAAGGCTTTTTTAAATTAATTTTACAAATTTTGTTTTTTCTGAACAATAGATTAAAAGCACTCTTATGTATTCTTAAAACAATAATAATAATAATTATTATTACACGTCCTTTCTGTGATTACCCATAGAATTTTCATTTTATGATATAAAATCATAAGCCACTTTAATTTGAAATAAAATTTCTTTAATAGAAAAAAAATGAGGGGTGGGAGATGTATGTTAATATTAATTATTTAATTTATATGCTTTAACATTGAAATTTTATTTAAAAATATACATGTGTATCTTGACTTCGAACTAGCATCTGTTAATATTAACAGCTTTTATTTATTTGTATTTTTTTTTTTTTCTTTAAAGAAAATTTATATCAGATTTACTAGTTTTTTATGTCATGCAGTAAACTGAAAAAAATTACGGCTACTCATAGAAAAATCATATTTAATTATTTTTATTATTTAAAAAATCAAAGAAAGGCTTTTTGTAATTCATTAGTTTTGTATCTTCATTAAGGGTGTTCTCAAATCCGAAGGGCCAACTTTATGACATAAATTTTAATTTATTTTTGTCGGAAATGCATGAAACCAACATGTATTGTTGTTCAGATATTAGTTAATCGCACTCATTTCCCTCCTTTTTTTTGTAAATATTTCAGAAAATAGTGTCAAAGTGGGCGTTTTGAGCTGAATGTCTGATATTTTGAATTTATATTTAATAAAAGAGAAATAGAGAGAGAGAAAAAAATAATAACCTATAATTTTAGCTACCAGTTATTTTCAAATACTTTTATTCAAATCGTATTTAATTATGTAAATGATTTTTTTATATATATATAAAAAACAACAACAACAAAGATGAACAATTTATTTATCTTATTTTTTATAAATAACTATTTAAGAGCGTGTTACATGAAAAATATACATATATTCTTACATTTGGATTTTTAATAAAAAGAATACTGCCCAGTTAAACTGATGGCATTGAGCTCACAGGCTACGCATACTAATTGTACAATACAGCCTTATATTTTCAAGGGTTAATTCCGTTCGAAAAAGAAAATTAAGAAGGGGAAACAGCTCTTCCCTTTCCCCTTTTTTATATTTAATCATTGAACCTCCTAAACTATCAAGGACATTTATCATATAAAAAATCTATATCCAAAATTCAGAGCAAATCGGATAATTCTTAATAAAAACGCATTTAGCATTTGTATAATTTAAAAGGAGTTATCCCCCTCTTTTATACTTAACCATTAAACTTCCAAAACTATTCAGAGATTTGAACGAAATCTGACAATTCTGCTTGAAAAACCCATTTATATAAATTAAGGGGAAGGGCATTAGAACCCCCGTTCCCCCTGTTTATACTTATTCAATGAACACCTAATAACAGTCACGGAATCGCCTCATCAGAATGATCCTATATCTAAATTTTGAACGAAAACTTAATTCTGTATGAAAAACCCACTTATTTCTATTAAGGGGAGGGGCATGAGCCCCCCGTTCCCCCTCTTATATATATCGAATGAACTCCAAAAACTAATCAGGGAAGCTCCTTGTCAGGATATACCTATATACAAAATTTCAAGTGGATGGGATATTTTTATCATGAGTTATCGCGTTACGTACGAACATACATACAGAACGGGCGGGCACTTAAGCTCTCAGGCTATGATAGCCTGTGAGCTAAAAAGTAGTAAAAAGGTTTTGTTAAATCTAGTAAAAATTTAAATCCAAATTAATTTCGCATTTTTTTCCTTCTTAGTAATTAATTAAAAACATTTTTCATAATATATTTAAAATAATAATCATGATAATAATATAGTTATTTCTGTGACTACCCATAAAATTTTCATTTTATGACATGACACCATAAGCTAGTGAATTTGCATAAAAATTCTTTAAAGCTAAAAAAGAGACAGAGAGAAAACATAGTAGTTTAATCTTTCCCGGCTCCAGCACACTGTGCCCACTCCAAGCACATTTATTTTTAATTCCAAACTTGTAAACGGCACCAAAAATATTTTACTAAAATTTCGCATTTACAGAAATAACTAAAATTAATGCCTTTTTATTTTCTTAAAAATCTGTTTGTGAATTCCTGTGTCAGGCAATATTTCTCATTTTACCAAGAGAATTTGACATGCCGGAAAAAGTTAATATAAAATATTTCATTTATATGCTTTACATTGAAGTTTTATTCAAGTACATTTCTGTACATGTTCCAGAATATAATATATGCATAAATAGTTTTTTTCCCTAAAAGCCTGGGAAAAAATTATCTTCACTTAAGTCTAACAACTGTTACTAATTTCAGCTATCAGTTATTTACTATGTAGTATATATAGTAGTTTTAGCTAAGTTTTATTTAAATTTTGTACTACACTAAATATGAATTTAAAATATATTTATAAACAAATCTTTTTATTATTTTAAAGCCCAAATATAAGAATATATATATACTAGCGGACCCGACAGACGTTGTCCTGTCACCGACAGACGTTGTCCTCCTGGCACCGACTCCAGAAAATCAAATAAATGTACGTAAATATAGTAATACGCGCGATAAACACTACGCTTTTGATTTAATTTCTTATTACAATTATGTAAAGAAATTATTTTTCACTCTTCAGTATTTTTTGAAGTCGGTTCAATTTTTGACAGAAAAGTTTATTTTTCTCTTTTTACTTAAATGTTAACCATTTTCTGAAGTCGGTTAATAAAAAAAATATAACACATGAAATATTATTCTAAAGCATACACGTTTGTCAGGAACGGGATTCGAACACGTGATCTCTTTCTTTAAGAAGCAGAGCTTATATCTGCCGCCTTAGATCGCTCGGACTTTCCGCCTGCACTCTATTCCTCGAACTTATTCAACACTTTTAATTAGCGAAAAATCACTAACTATTAGTTTTTGCCTAATTACTAAAAAAGTACTGAATAAATTTCAATGAAATGTGATTCTAAACCATTCTCGAGTCCACTGGAACACACACACAAAATTTCATTAAAATCGGTCCTGTCGTTTAGGAGGAGTTCAGTGACATACACACGCACAGAAGATTTATACATATAAAGATATACTGGGTGATTCTAATTTTTTTTTACAATAAAAGAAGGGTGATAGTACACATCAAGACAAACAATATTAAATAGGAGACAAGGGTCCAAAACGTTTTCCAAAGGAGATAGCCGAAATTTCGAGCTCAAAATCTAAAAGCTGGGATTCGTTAAATAGCACAAATTGAACTGTGTTCAGAGGGTTCAAATTTCAAATGATTTTAAAAAACAGAAAAATTGGTTCATTGATTTGTGGTTTAAAACTATTCTTTATGTTTGTATTTTCTTAAAACTAATTTATAAAGATAAATTTCAAAGAATGTCGATAGAGGGTGCTTCAGACTTTCGAGTAACGAACAACTATTGTTTGCCATTATTTTTTGAGTCTCATTAAATGTTTTCGTAAGCTTAGACTTAAACTTAAATTTTGAGCTCAAAATCTTAATAGTAGGGAGTAGTTAAATAGCACAAACTGAACTGTGTTTAAAGGAGAGGGGGAGGTTCAAATTTAAAATAATTATAGAAAATGGAAAAATTGGTCGATTCGTTTGCGGTTTAAAATAAAATTATACTTTAAGTCAGTATTTTTTTGAAAATAAATTTTAAAGATAAATTTCAAAAATTCCGTCAGAGGGCGCCTTAAACTTCACAGTAACCAACAATTCATTTTAACCATTCTTTTTTGGTTCTAATTAAATGCTCGCAAAAGCTTTTTAAATGTTTTAAATGTTTAAATCGGAAGCTTAGATTTAAACTTAATTTTTGTGCTCAGATTCTGAATCGTTATGAGGGGTTAAGAAGCGCAAACTGAAGTGTGTTCAGGAGTTGAAATTTAACCCTCCTTCCTTCTCGAACACAATACAATTTTTCACTACAATTTGAGTCCAAAATTTAAGTCTATGCATTTGAAAGCATTTAATGAGATTAAAAAAATAACAGTTAAAAATAGTTATACGCTACTCCAAAGTCTAAGGCGTCCTCTATCGGCATTTTGTGAAATTTATCTTTAAATTTATTTTCAAGAAATTGCTGATTTAAAAATTAGTTTTAGCGAAAACCGCAAACGAATCGACCAAATTTTCCGTCTTTTACAATCATTTGAAATTTGAACTCTGTGAACACAGCTAAGTTTGTCTACTTAACCACTACCAGCTATTCAGATTTTGAGCTCAAAATTTAAATTCAAGTCTAAGCTTACGAAAGCATTCAATAAGATGCAAAAAATAACGCCAAAAAAGAGTTGTTCGTTACTCCAAAGTCTAAAGCGCCCTCTATCGGCTTTTTTTAAATTTATCTTTATAATTTATTTTCACGAAAATACCTAAATAAACACTAGTTTTTGGTGAAAACCGCAAATCAATCGACCAATATTTCCGTTTTTTATAATCATTTGAAATTTGAACCCTCTGAACACAGCTCAGTTTGTGTTACTTAACCACTCCCAACTATTCAGATTTCGAGCTCAAAATTTAAGTTTGAGTCTAAGCTTACGAAAACATTTAATGAGATGCAAAAAATACCGACAAAAAATAGTTGTTCGTTACTCCAAAGTCTAAAGCGCCCTCTATCGGTATTTTTTAAAATTTATCTTTATAATTTAATTTCAAGAAAATGCCGACATAAAGAATAATTTTAGTGAAAACCGCAAATAAATCGACCAATTTTTCCATTTTTTATGTTTATTTCAAATTTTGGCCGCTAAACTTTAATGGCGGTTATCTCCTTTGGAAAACGTTTTGGACTCTTGGTCTCCTATTTAATATTGTTTGTCTTGATGTGTACTATCACCCCTCTTTTATTATTAAAAAAAATAGAATCACCCTGTATATATATATATATATATATATGTAATAAAATTAAAAAAAAAATTGCGCCATTTTTTTTTATTCTCTTTTAGCTTCAATTCTAAATTTGTGGAACATATTTCAATCTTAGTTTCGTAACTTGTAACAGCTAAAATTCTTTTTCTTACTTTAGTTATTAATAAATTATTTCTTGCTTCTCAAAAAGGCGGGAAGTATTTCGTAAGCTTTTTACTTTCTGGCATATTCCTGCGATTTTAATTTTATTTTTTATTTTTTAACATCGCGTGACAAGTGTTACTACGCGTTGCTAAAGGGCTTAGTGTTCCGAGGAAAAAATATAGTTCTTGCCAATAGACCGCCTATTACGGCCAATTAGAATTGATCATTTTGTCCGTTAGAGGCTCGAGTCCATCCTGATTGGATTTTTAAAATGATTGACGCGGAGTAGGAGGGCGCTAGTTTTGTCGTGAAAATGATTTTTTCATTTGGCTTTTCAGGAGAGTAGAATGCACCTTTTCTTTAAACTATCAAGACGCGCGTTTTATTGCTCCGCTGAATTAGAATGCATTTTTTCTTAAAAAACTACTCGGAAGCCATGTCATGTTTCCCGAGAATGCGATTGACTTTCAAAAATTATTAGGATGCTGTTTCTTCTTTCTCCCCAAAATTCTAATATTGTGGAATGTAGCTTAATCACGGAGTTGGTGAAGTGGAAGTTATTCGATGAGAGTGCCAAGGTGATTGCGTGAAAGAACTTAACTTATTTATGAGTTCTAATAAAATTAATTTAAAGACTGCTTGATTGAACTTTCTTATGGGGAAATAGCCCAATAAACTCATCCACTGCTGGTCAAATTGCCGGAGCGACTGCTCAGCTCGTCCCACTGTTGATTCTTGGTAGTAGTAATCTGTTCTGCCTCATAGATGGTGTGCCACTGGAACTTGTACATTGTTATGGAACATCGATCTCGTCGAATCATTACATATTAGCCGGCAGGATTTCTTAAATGAACCTGCATACGTCTCTAGAGAATTCTTCGCAACGCTGTGTGTGCACGTGCCATTTTCGCCGAGCTTGAAACTAATTGCTGGAACTTCGGCCTTTGTTTATTACTCATCTTGAACCGACATGAATCAATCTGTGAAAAAAGATCGTCTTATAAAGTTTTGTTTGTAATTATGTGTGGTATCTACATCTACAAATATTTTAATTGTGAAATATACCTCGCATTCTAGTGAGAAACTTTTCAACTGTGAGATATGCAACCAAACTGTGAGATATGCAAAATAAAAATTACAAAAGATCACCTGCATGAAATCAATTCAACATCATTTTCTTTTATTTATTTATTTACTGTATTTTCTAGGTAAAAGTGCATAAATATTTTGATAAATTTTCATTTCATAATAAATGAACACCTGCTGTATGGTTGCGTAACTACGGTAGATTCCATCAGTAATACAAGATAATTGAAATTTACACCTGTGAGTCATATCTACGAAGTTCTTTATTACTTACCCATCATACGTAGTATAGGGTAAGTCTTGCAATCGTTTTGAAAATCGAAAAATTTTTTTTGACGGATTTACACGTTTTAGATAGTGGAGATTCCGAAAAACATATTTTTAGAAAAAAAATTTTGCCGTCCGTCTGTCTGTCTGTCTGTCTGTCTGTCTGTCTGTCTGTCTGTCTGTCTGTCTGTAAACGCTCTATCTCCCGAACAAATTGAGATAGAGACTTGAAATTTTGTATGTAGTTAGTATGTAAGAATGGGACGAACCCTATTTAATATCAGCAACCTCGATTATCCGGAACTATTTTTTTCGGACTCTCGAAAAATTCGTTCTGATGAAAGGTATATAAAAATTTTCGAATTTTTTTGTTCTAAGGAATGGACTTAAAAGGCAATAAAATAACACACATTTTGCATATAGAACGAAGTCGGTCGGATTATTAGTTGCCGAGATATTTGTAATCTTGTTTTCCACATTCTTCGATTTTTCATGACCCTGTATTTCATTCAAATTTCAATTCCGAAGTATATTTTAATTGGAAATGAGATGCTTAATCCGACGCAGTTAATTGTTAGTTAATAGAATTATTATTTTTGGAGTTATAAGGATGTTTCTTTTACGCAGTTCGGTATTACTTGAGTAGTTTGGCGTTTTATATAATTTGTCGAAATTGGTACATCAGCAGTTCTTTAATATAGCATTACTATGTATATTAACAATATTTAAATTTTGTTTATGAATTGCAATGCATTGTATAAATAGTTTCACATGTTTTATTTTCATATACATATCCATGATGGGTAAGTATTACGGTGGCCCCCAACGACTAGTTTTAATCTTTAATCTTCCTTAATTAAGATATTGAGTTCAGCCTTGCATAGTCAAAATAAATGTTATTGATTTAAATAATAATAGGGTAAACTATGGTGTATGGTTTAATTTTTCTGTTATTACATTATTCTGCTTTTAATTAATTTATTAATTTAATATTATGATGTGTACGATAAATCGTTTTTTGTTTTACTTACCCATCATACGTAGTATAGGGTAAGTCTTGCAATCGTTTTAAAAATCGAAAAAAATTTTTGACGAATTTACACGTTTTAGATAGTGGAGATTCCGAAAAACATATTTTTAGAAATTTTTTTTTGCCGTCCGTCTGTCTGTCTGTCTGTCTGTCTGTAAACGCTCTATCTCCCGAACAAATTGAGATAGAGACTTGAAATTTTGTATGTAGTTAGTATGTAAGAATGGGACGAACCCTATTTAATATCAGAACCTCGATTATCCGGAACTATTTTTTTCGGACTCTCGAAAAATTCGTTCTGATGAAAGGTATATAAAAATTTTCGAATTTTTTTGTTCTAAGGAATGGACGTAAAAGACAATAAAATAACACACATTTTGCATATAGAACGAAGTCGATCGGATTATTAGTTGCCGAGATATTTGTAATCTTGTTTTCCACATTCTTCGATTTTTCATGACCCTGTATTTCATTCAAATTTCAATTCAGAAGTATATTTTAATTGGAAATGAGACGCTTAATCCGACGCAGTTAATTGTTAGTTAATAGAATTATTATTTTTGGAGTTATAAGGATGTTTCTTTTACGCAGTTCGGTACTACTTGAGTAGTTTGGCGTTTTATATAATTTGTCAAAATTGGTACATCAGCAGTTCTTTAATATAGCATTACTATGTATATTAACAATATTTAAATTTTGTTTATGAATTGCAATGCATTGTATAAATAGTTTCACATGTTTTATTTTCATATACATATCTATGATGGGTAAGTATTACGGTGGCCCCCAACGACTAGTTTTTGTTTAGTTTAATAAAAAATTAGGTATTTGAACAAGGCCACATCGAACATGTCTGTAAGTTATTATTTATTATTTTATTGTTTTATTGATTAAGAAATTTAATGATAATTTCTTTGTTTAAATTCTTGATTTTTTTTTTCTCTCTTTTATTACAGATATTAAAAAATAAATTTGTTCTTAATTTATAATTAATTAAAATTTTCTGCTCATAGAAATTTTATTTAGTTTTAAAGGTGTTATTTTTTTTTTTTTTTTAAATCGAAAGATGGATTAATTTGTTGTTAAAAAATACTCTGTTGCAAAATTTATTTTCCATACGTAAAGAAAAGTATTTTTGTTTTTAAAATTATTTGTTATTTCCCATGTATGGAAACCCGATATTTATTATTTTATTACTTATTTATTTATTATTTATTTATTTTTATTATTATTTATTGAGGTATTTGAAGTATAGTAATTGAATTTTAATAATTGAAGTATAGCATTTAAATATTTTCCATATGAATTATCCTTCTTTCATGTTACTAAGGTCAGGATTAGTAAAAGAAGAAAAAATGTCAGAAAATAAACTTGATATTGTCCCTTTTGAATTTGGGTCGGGCATGGATATATTTAAATGGTTTAAACATTTTGATCGAGAATGTTCGGTAGAAAAGAAAGATAATGAGTGGAAACACCAAAATATTTCAAAATATTTAAAGGGGGAAGCGCTAAAAACTTATATAAATGATTGTTTGGATTGTGCTACTTATGAAGAAATTGTCGAGATTTTAAGTGAAAAATTCATTCAAGTTAGAGTTCCAAAATTTTCTGAATTTACTTCCTTAAAGTTAAATGATCTAAGTGATTTGGATTCTTATTTTAGAAAGAAAGTTGAGATTGGAAGGCAACTTCAGCTTGAGGAAAATTTAATTATACAGGGATTAATTGATGGCCTTCAGCCGGAGTATCAAAATTGTTTGATGGTTAACCCTCCTTCCAATACTCGTGAATGGTTTCGCATTGCTAAACAATTAGCAGCGATTCCAAATCATACCTCTAATAACGGCAATAGAAATTTTCAACAAACTAGACCAATGCACAATCCCAATCCTCAGCCCAGACATTGGACTCGACCTACTCCAAACAATCCATCCCAAAATTTTAATCCTAGGTTTTTCACTCCTAGAATGCCTGCAACTCATTATCAAAACAATTACCCTAGTCGTATGTTTAAACAGAGGCATAGAAAATGCATATCATTGGGAGAGGAGTTGTATATTTAACACAAATTCCTGTCAAGCTCAAACTCCTGCTCATATTCAACCACCCCCTACTAATAATGTCTGACAATTATTTATCCCTGGATATGTGGGCAATAACAAAGTGTATTGTGTGGTGGATAGTGGATCAACTGTCTCAATTTTACCCCTCAAATTTGTTCGATATTTAAATGGTAATTTACATAATGTTACCCCTATTACTATCAGACAGGCACAAGGAACTCTTACAATTAATAAATCTTGTCGATTATGTATTAAATTTGGTAATATAAAGAGATATGTTAATTTTTTAGTAAGTCAACTTGATTTGGACTATGCTATTTTAGGTTTACCTGATTGTGCCAAATTTAAATTGAAAATTGATTGTGCAAAAAGCCAGGTGTTACAAGACAATATTTCGTTAAACCCATATGTCAACATATCCAGTGATAACTTAGAATTGCTTCATTTTGATATTATAAAAAATGATACTACTGTGCAACCCGATTATGGAAATACCATAACTCCTCAATCCTTGTCGCGAACTAATAATGATGATTATAATCTATTGGGGGATCTGAATGCTATTCAAAATAAAAATGTAAGGGAACTTTTAAGGGATTATTTAGATATTTTTGCAAAAAATAAATATGATGTAGGGAGAATTAATATTGAACCTCAGCGTATTTATCTTAAATCTGACCTACCAATATCTTTGAGGCCTTATCGTACATCCACTGCTGATGAAAAAGAAATATATCAGCAAATCCAATCATTATTAGCTGCTGGGTTAATTAAAGAAAGTTATAGCCCATACTCTTCTCCAGTTACGTTAGTAAATAAACGAGATGAAGGTAAAAAAACCCGAATGTGTGTTGACTACCGAAAATTAAATTCTATCATGAAAAATGACGCTGAACCTTTACCCCGAATAGATGAAATTTTAGACAAATTAAGTGGTGCCCAATATTTCTCTACACTAGATTTAGCCTCAGGCTATTGGCACATACCTATTCACCCAGCCGATTCCGAAAAGTTAGCCTTTACTACTAATTGTGGGCTCTGGGAATGGAATGTTCTCCCCTTTGGTGTAAAGGTAGGCCCCCCAATTTTCAACAGGACAATTAGAAGAATTCTTACAAAATATAAAATAGACTTTGCTTGTTATTATTTTGATGATATAATTATTTTTTCTAAATCAATAGATGAACATATACAGCATCTCATCCAAATTTTTGATTTATGCCGAATAGAAAATATTAAATTAAAATTATCTAAATGTACTTTTGCTCAAAAACAAATCAATTTTCTAGGGTATGAAATCCAAAATGGAACTTTAACTCCAGCTAATACTAATATAGAAACGATTAAAAAATTAAAACCTCCTACTAACACTAAAGAATTACAAAGATTTCTTGGTTCTATAAATGTGTATCATAAATTTATTGACAAATATGCTGAAATTAGACACCCCCTAAATAAATTACTTAAGAAAGATACTATTTGGGAATGGAATACTGAATGTCAAAACTCTTTTCAAAAATTAAAAGATGCCCTCATTGCTAAACCAATTTTAAAGATTTATGACCCAAAATTACCCCTACACATGTTTGTTGACGCTTCTCAGGTAGCGGTAGGTGCAGTTCTTAAACAACCCGACCATAATAACTTTTTACATCCAATTGCTTATTTTTCTAGAGGATTGAGAAGTTATGAGAAAAATTATTTCATTACCGAACTAGAGTGTCTTGCTATCATTGATACTTTAGATAAATTTTATCATTACTTTCACGGTGTACAATTTACCATCCATACTGATCATGCATCTCTTGTTTGGTTAAAAAATGTCAAACATTTAAGAGGTCGATTATTTAGGTGGTCATTGAAGTTAAGTATGTTCGATTACAAAATAGAGTACTTAAAGGGATCTACAAATGTCGAAGCCGACATGTTGTCCCGAAACCCTATTTCTCATTTTTGTAAGCCCCTTACTTTTCTTCTTGACGTTAAAGAGATTATTGAGATGCAAGAAAAAGAAAATGTGTGTGGATCAAATTATATTAATGACAATGGACTGATTATAGTTAAAAGAAAAGGTTTTCGTAAAGTGGTAGTTCCCATGTCCCTAAGAAAAAAATTGCTTAATGTTGCTCATGAACAGTTTGGTCACCCTGGTGTTCAAAAAATGCAAAATTTAATTTCTCCTAACTATTATTGGCCAGATATGACCCAAGACATTACTAACTTTGTTAAATACTGTGATATTTGCCAGAAAAATAAAAAACCTAGACAGAAAAAATTTGGCTTATTACAAGCTATGCCCACTACAGATCAACCTTTTGACTGTCTGTCTGTTGATACTGTAGGAGGGTTCAATTATTATAATTCTACAAAAAAATATCTCCATATTATAATAGACCATGCCACAAGATATGTGTGGGCATTTCCTTCCAAAAGTGTCACTACAGAAACTTATACAAATTGTCTGAAACAAATTTTCAATATCAAAATCCCTCAACAATTATTCTGTTTTAGTAAGATTTCAAGTGTACAGTCCCCTCAAAAAATACTTAGTGACAGGAATGCTGCTTTTACTTCTTCAAGATTCAAAAAATTCCTGCGAAATCATAATATTAAACAACGTTTGACCACTGCCCATCATCCACAAACGAATGGGAAATGTGAAAGAGTAAATCAGACAATAGTAACTAGATTAAAATGTAAAGTAAACTCCACTACCTCTAAAATTCCCTGGACTAAGCTTTTAACTGAGGTAATTAATGAATATAATAATACACCCCATTCTATTACCAAATTTCCACCTGCGTACTTGCTTTTTGGCCAATTACCCTATGACTCCCCCTTACAACAAAATTATTATCCCCCTGTTCATGAAGCACTTAAAATTGCTAAAACAAGAACTGATGAATTTCATTTAAAAAATAAAAGATATTATGATAAAGATTATATCGAACCAAAATTTAAAATAGGAGATCTAGTTATCTATGAAGAATTTCAGTACCCTAATACTAGAAAGTTGTCACAAGTATTTAGTGGCCCTTATAAAATTCTTAACAAATTATCCGAAGTAAATTTTGAAATTGATAGGCAAAACCAGTTCAAAAGTTCAGAAATAGTACATGTATCTAAATTAAGGCCTTATTATTCCCCTGATAAATTTAAATTAAGTCATGAGCAACAACCCCCTAATCAACAACAACAAACTCAGGTAAAAACTGTAGCTTAAACTATATCTCTAGTTTATCATTTTATAATTTTTTCTCTTAAACAGTAAATTTCTTTTCATATTTTAATTCAGATAATATCCTGTAATTCTCACAGAATGGCAATGATATCTCTTGACTGCAGCGAGAGTGTCACTTGTCTGGAAATTTTTATATTTGTTTATTTATGCCGGCGTAGACGAACAAAGTGGAAATTTCTTATTCTGTACTGAATTACTCTACTTAGAATATTTTTTTTTTCTTTCAACTGAACCTATTTGTAATATTAAATTTAATCTATCAATTATTAAATTAATTATTTGCCAAGTAACAAAATTTTTATCACTTTATTTTAATATATTTTTTTTTTCTTTCTCTCTTTCTTTGCTTCTGCATTCCAGTCCAAGTACATGTCAATTATAATATAATTTTGTTTCTTTTTCTCTTTCCTACTTGCATCTTGCAATGTTTTATCACACCGAGAGAATATTTATTGCGTAATTATTTGACATGAATAGATCTTGTTTTTTATTTTTATCATTTATTAATATTTCTTTTTAAGAATCTTAGTAGTTTAAAGGTCACGTGCATTCTCAAACATGAACAAAATTTTTATTTATCTTTATTTTATTTTAATTTATCATATTATATTTTAATTTTTTTTTTTTTTGTACATATTCCTACTTAATCCTGTACTCGGATTACCAGATTAAGTAAATGATTTCATAGTTGATTGCATTTTTTATTTTATTCCACTTCTCTCTATATTTCATCCCAAAAATATGAGATGAGATAAACGAGATTAAGTATTTAAAGAATGTCTTTTGTGATATTTATTATTACTTATTAAGAGATTTACTTATACCCATTATGAGATTTACTTACACTTATGATATTTATTATTATTGATATTTTTCCTTATTATGTTTCTTAATTATATTGTTTATTATTTACATTGTTAAATTTTATTATTACTATATTATAAAATGTGTTATTAATTAAAAATACAATTATAAAAGTATTTTCACAAAGATTCCAAAATGGAACTGTTATGAATGTTCAAGGACTTACTCACACAAAAACTGAACTAATATTATAATGTTAGCTGATGAATTTGGACAGTTAAATGAATTAGACATCCTTGAAATGAGGTAATGAACTATGCCATTCCAAATATGACTTTAAGAGGATTTTTGAAACAAACTTTTAAAAATTGATTTCTAGATTTGACATTGTTAAAAAAGAATTTAACGTTATTGTTTTTCATTTTTATGTTTCATTTTTATGTTATTACTATGGGTAATTGCTTATATTTTCAAATTACTTTTTGATGTGTACTTTAAACAAGATTATATCTTGTATTTGTATTGAAGCCTATTTTATTGTATTTAAATTTGAAGTTATTCCACGCATCACCTTGGTGTTTTTAAATTTGAATTCTATATTTATATAAAAAAGAGAAATTAATTTAAATTTTTTTTTTATTCAGTATCTAATTATTATTACTTATATCAACAACTTCGTGAGCTAAGTCTGCATCATCTCCCTTTCTGTGAAATTGCAGGTCTCAGACCTACTTTTTCACCCGTCTTTCTGGGAGGGGGGATTTGTAATAAAATAAAATAAAAATTTGCGCCATTTTTTTTTATTCTCTCTTAGCTTCAATTCTAAATTTGTGGAACATATTTCAATCTTAGTTTCGTAACTTGTAACAGCTAAAATTCTTTTTCTTACTTTAGTTATTAATAAATTATTTCTTGCTTCTCAAAAAGGCGGGAAGTATTTCGTAAGCTTTTTACTTTCTGGCATATTCCTGCGATTTTAATTTTATTTTTTATTTTTTAACATCGCGTGACAAGTGTTACTACGCGTTGCTAAAGGGCTTAGTGTTCCGAGGAAAAAATACAGTTCTTGCCAATAGACCGCCTATTACGGCCAATTAGAATTGATCATTTTGTCCGTTAGAGGCTCGAGTCCATCCTGATTGGATTTTTAAAATGATTGACGCGGAGTAGGAGGGCGCTAGTTTTGTCGTGAAAATGATTTTTTCATTTGGCTTTTCAGGAGAGTAGAATGCACCTTTTCTTTAAACTATCAAGACGCGCGTTTTATTGCTCCGCTGAATTAGAATGCATTTTTTCTTAAAAAACTACTCGGAAGCCATGTCATGTTTCCCGAGAATGCGATTGACTTTCAAAAATTATTAGGATGCTGTTTCTTCTTTCTCCCCAAAATTCTAATATTGTGGAATGTAGCTTAATCACGGAGTTGGTGAAGTGGAAGTTATTCGATGAGAGTGCCAAGGTGATTGCGTGAAAGAACTTAACTTATTTATGAGTTCTAATAAAATTAATTTAAAGACTGCTTGATTGAACTTTCTTATGGGGAAATAGCCCAATAAACTCATCCACTGCTGGTCAAATTGCCGGAGCGACTGCTCAGCTCGTCCCACTGTTGATTCTTGGTAGTAGTAATCTGTTCTGCCTCATAGATGGTGTGCCACTGGAACTTGTACATTGTTATGGAACATCGATCTCGTCGAATCATTACATATATATATATACACACTATATTGCCATTGATTATGGGACACTTGCGATTTTAGACATTTTACTAAATATCTAGAAAAATACATGAGGAATCATCTCGAAACTCTTAGTGTATAAATATAATAGTATAAGTCATACATCTCCGTGAAGATTTTTTCCCGAAACTCCAAAGGGGACCGTCAACAAATTAAAAAAGAATGAATATCTTTTGAATAACCCTGTCAAAACTAATGTAGCAAAAGCGCTCAAACTCTAGATTGTGTTTGAATGCCTTATTGTAATAAGCCTTGTTCATTTTTATGCAAATAACATGCATACTCGCAGAGTAATTAAGGTTTTTATAAAAATGATTCCAAATTTTTTCAAGTGTTTTCCTTATAATTTTCAGAGTTCTTAATATAAAATATTATTTTTTTCAGAAGATATGACAAACAACATTGCACACAGTACCCTGTAATCAGAATTAAAAAAATAATGAAAATTGTATAAAAAATGAGTTGGTTTACTAAATAATTTTTTACTGCGCATGCGTCAACGATATCAAAATTTCATTTGCATATTATGTTAGCTAAATGTATAGAGCAACTTTTGTGAAAGTCACAAAATCATAACTTGAAAATTCTGACAACAATCGTCAATTGAATAAGTCGAAAATCCGTTATTATCAAAATGAAGCAAAAACAAGAGGGGTTGTATCCATATATTCATTGATTAGTGTCAATATAGAATACACAATATGGGATGTACTACTGCATTTGGATAAAATCCCTCATTTTTTTGCTTCATTTTGGAAACAACGGATTTTGCCCTTTTTCTATAGACGATTACTTTCAGAATTTTCAAGCTATGATTTTGAGACTTTTACAAAAGTTGCTCTATACATTTAGCTAACATAATATGCAAATGAAATTTTGATATCTTTGACGCATGCGCAGTAAAAAATTATACAGTAAACCTACTCATTTTTCATACAATTTTTATTATTTTTTAATTCTGATTACAGGGTACTGTGTGCAATGTTGTTTGTCATATTTTCTGAAAAAAATATTATTTTATATTAAGAACTCTGAAAATTATAATGGAAAAACTTGGAAAAATTTGGCACCATTTTTATAAAAACCTTAATTATTCTGCGAGTGTGCATGCTATTTGGATAAAAATGAACACAGTGTATTACAATAAGGCATTCAATCATAATCTAGAGTTTGAGCGCTTTTGCTACATTAGTTTTGACAGGGTTATTCAAAAGATATTCATTCTTTTTTAATTTGTTGACGGTCCCCTATGGCGTTTCGATAAAAAATCTTCACGGAGATGTATGACGTATATTGTTATATTTATACACTAAGAGTTTCGAGATGATTCCTCATGTATTTTTTTAGATATTTAGTAAAATGTCTAAAATCGCAAGTGTCCCATAATCAATGGCAATATAGTGTATATACTAGCAAAAGCCATGCTTTGTTTGGATTCGCGAAGCATTATTTTATAAAACAGATATTTGAAAGGAACAATATTTTTTAACATTATTTTTGCATCTTTATTAAACAAAAACTTTATTTGATGTTTTGGCGCATTTTAATTTTTTATTTATGATGTAAGACTGGCATAATAAAATATTTTCAAAGCAAACTTTTACAAAATATTTTTAAATTTTCAACTAAAAGCTCTTTTAAAGATGTTTTTACAATTTCCAGTAGCCACTGGTGTTTTTTAAAGTTGTTTGAAATATGCATGTTTCCAATCTTTGTAATTAACATCAAATAATCTTTGATAGCTATTTTAGAATAATAATATTTGAAGAAAGCTTGAAGATAGTTACTTCTTCAAAATCCTATTTTCTGGAAAAACATTTGAAATCTGCTCTCGTTGATACTATGAATTTTTAACTGTAAAACATTTTATTCTAATTTCTACGTTTTTTACAGGTTAGCGTATGAGAATTTTTGATATTGTAGAATTTTTCTTAAGGAAAATTTCTATTGAATGCTTAATTTTGAAGGATTGTCACTCTCGACAACGTTACGTACGTTTTTAAGCCAACTGGTGTCTATATATCCTCAATATCAACAACTGCTTCATCTATTGGGATACCTACCTTGGGATTTATGAATTGTCACAGCAAAAGCTAACTGCAGAAGAAATTCTTTCCTTGAGCAATTTATGCTTCCATTTTTCCAGAATTTAATTATTGGGGGAATCGGTACGCACCAATTCTTCTAAGTTAAATTACTGCAGTATTCAAATTTATCCATGATTATTCGCGATATCTGGTCTGGTGGCTTGTGATTTTCTTTAATACGTCCAACAAAGTCTAAAGTCCCGTTCTCTAAATCGTTTTCGGTCCACAAATAAGAACGTAACATTACTTTAGATCCAAATGATAAAGTAAGAAATGGTTAAAGTCCATTTGTCGTTTCTGAATCGGCCAACTTTGCTTTAGTACATTTATGAAGAGCTTGAATCGAGGCAACAACTTCACGCAGTTCTTTTAATTTTTCATTTATATAACAAAATTAACAATTAATTTTATTTGTTTACAATTCTTTTGTTGCCACTTTACCAAAAAAAAAAAAAAATCCATAATTCTTTTAAAATGTTTAAGTGTCATCTGTGCAAACGATTTTGCGGAATAATGAAAACATGTTTTATTTATTAAATTAATCATGATTCTATCTATAATTACTTACTCCATGATTTTTATATTTTTTTTCTCTGAAAATATACGCGTTTCATTTTTTATTTATTTGCTAAAATGCGTCCCTATTGGAAATGCATGTAAAATAAATTAATTAAAATAATAATTTTTTTTAACCATTTACTGTAAAAAAAATTATATTGTGCAAATCTACAGATCATAATTTATTTTTGTGTTTAATTTGAAGTTAAAATATTGAATAGTTTTTTTTGTAAAGTGTACGACAAAATGTAATTTGAGTGGCCTAGTAAAGGATTCGCTTCGCTCATCCTAATTATTTAACTTACATTAAAATACATTTATCAGAAATAAATTAAATAAATTACACATTTTTGTAGTTGTTTTTTGCACGAAAAATAGTTTTTTTTCCTCTGGTAAATTGTATTAAAAATGGTAAAAATAATTCTTTTATAAATTCTTTTGCACATATCTGTTTATTTAATTTATATAAACCATTCAAATAAAGTAAGATTTGGATAAAGGTACTTGAAAGTAATTGATAATATTAGAATGAAAATAAAATTATAGGGTTTTTTCAATTAAACTTTTTTTTGTTTTTTAATGGGATTATAATAATATTATTTTATTTATTATTAAAAATAATAAATAAAATAAAGCTCTTCTTTGAATTCCTAAATAATAATAATAATAATTAAACATGGATTTTTCTCAGACCAGCCTCTTTTTTTTTTTTTTTTTTTTTTTTCATGACATTGTAAATTAGTAAATCTGAAATAAATTTCTTTTAAGTAAAACAATTAATAAAAACAAATTTAAAAAAAACCCATGCTAATATTAAAACAAGCTAGTCCTAAGTCAAGGCACAAAGCATAACTTCAGTGCTAAAGCATATAAATTAAATACAGTCGAATCTCTATATAACGAAATCCATTGATCGAGTAAAAAAATTCGTTATATAGAGAAATTCGTTGTATAGAGAATAACATTAAAATTCTTATTTAATGTGTAAATTTTGAACAATTGTTATTTTTGATGTGCTTAATTAAGAATTTAAAATTGTTCATAACTCTGCTTAAAACATCACTATCAGTAAGTACTGTATCAGTACTGTGCAATAGTGAAATTGTAATCCACTTCCAAAAAAATCAGAGCGATATTGTTGACATCTCCGCAGTCCTTAATTGATTTCCATTTCTCTTTTTAAGTCTGCACAAGTCGCATGTTCTCCGTTCTTAGAATCCACATTATTCTCTAGTATACAAAATTCGGCCTTTTTGAAGCAATTGTAAATTGTTTTTTCTTCTATAACCCCCACTGACCCCGTTCTTATTTGTATAACTACCCAATTGATACTCTTTTGAGAAGGATGTTGAAAGGTGTGTGGAAAGAGGGGGGGGGGGTGATTTCGTTGGACTTAAAGAACAAGGAGATTCAAGCAGAGAAGTAATATAAAAAACTCAGCACTGAACGATAAGTTAGGAATGAGTGATGAAAAATTGATTTCATGTGATTTCAAAGCTTTTTACAACTGAATAAAAAACATTTTATGAAAATATTCGTTATATGGAGATAGATATTTCGCTATATAGAGATTGTTTTTAATTTAATCATAGGAAAAGGGGGAACGTTCCTACAAAAAATTCGTTATATAAAGAAATTCGATGTATGGAGTTTCGTTATAGATAGACTCGACTGTGTTTAATATTAAAATATGTCACCCCCCTCTTTTTCTCTTTTATTGTTAATAATTTTATTTAAAAAAATATTTTAAATTTACTACCTTATGACAGCATGCCATAAAATGAAAATGTTATGGGTAGTCACAAAAAGAATATATTACAATAATAAATATTATTATTATTTTAATAATATAATGAAGAATATTTTCAATTCATTAAAGCAAAAAGAAATTTTAAATTAATTTAAAATTGAGAATTAATTTAAATGAGACCTGCAAAACGCTTTTTTAAAAGCTTCGCCAGTAGATGACGCTTGCTTATTTGTATGGGAAGAGTTTCAATTTGTTTATCCCTAAGCGTTGTGCGATTAGCGCCGACCTTCAATGCACTGTGAAATTTTGCAAGATAGATCATACATCAAGCAAGATATACCTGTTTTTGGCAAGATATCGCGCAGAGGAAAAATCGCACGATTTAAATATTTTAAGGAAAACGTAGTTTTTCTCGCTTTCGTATTTTGCTAGTAAATTTACATAAACTAAATGCTATAGAATAGTTCTGGCTTGAGTTGTTTTATTGAGATGTAATTAATGATACGTATTTGTATTAGGGATGGGCATTATTTATCGTATTAGGATAAATAACAGTGTTACTATGATGGAACCTAATATTGCATTAATATGTTACTGAAAAGTCCCTGTTAAATAAATAACACATGGTTCTTAATGACAGCATCTTCCTTCACTTGCCTTAAGCAAAATTTCAGTTTTTGTACCTCTAAAGTAAGAATAATATTCATTAAAAACGTCCTCGATCGTTTCTTTTGAGACGTTTGTCCAACAATGTTGAATCCAGACACTTTTCTCAGGAAAGATTTCTGTGCTCTGGAAGAGAAACGTTATAGAGCTCTGGGAGGTGGGGGAAAGGCAATGCTTTTTCTGACCATTGAAAACCCAAAATCTCAAATCTTCCGAGGAGACATCTCATTGCTCAGCGGCGGTTTTACCCCCCCCCCTCCACCCCACCACCGGACCATCCTTTGAATTCAACACTAGCACTCAGCATGACCTTATCTTCACCCTTAGTTATGACCTGCTCTCTTAGGTATGTGATGCTAATTCTTTTGAAGTTCATCAATCACTATGACTAGTAGTGAATACATGCATGAATAATAATAACTTACACCGCTAATTAAACACTTTTTCTGCTTGGTGCCTGGTGATAGATCACCATCATTACACACTTTCTCTCATTTTGATAACACAAAATACTAGAGCACAAAACACTGAAACTTTTAATAGATCAGGAAAATATTTGAAAAACCTCATATTTGAAATGTTTTCCTCATTAATCAATATATTATATTCAATATATTATAATCAATATATTATATATAACACACAGATTAATGATTAAAAAATAATTAAATTCTGTTTAAAACATCTCAAAACATGTAAATCCATTAAAAGTCGGAAGTCGAAAAACGTGAATCATTGCTTTTCATGAATCATTGCTCTTTAGTTAAAAAATATGAAGGTAAAATAAGTGCATATATATATATTCAACATAGCCTAAAAATTGCTTAAATTCAATCTTATGTTGCAAATGCATTTTAAATTAATACAGTTTTATATTTGAAAAATAAAATCATTTTTAAATGCTGCATAACCTAGCGTATATGATTGTTAGACTTTGTTGGTATATTTGCCATTTATGTTACGTAAATGAAAAAAGCAATAATTTCTATCCCTTCACTCCGAAAATAAAACAAAAATGAGTTCAGAATGATTAATTTTATAAAAAGTACTTTTTTTCTGCATTTAACTAAAATGCATTTATTCGTAATTTAATGCCTTAAAAATCAAATTCTCGATTTTAGTTGGAAAATCTATTTTAAAACTAACAAAACAATATTTTGTCACATTTAAATAAAATGCTTGAATCTTGAATCTATGTATTTTTAATTAATTAGCCCATTTAAAACGTCTCTATTAAAACTTCAGATTGATTTTAATTCAAAGTAGAGAATTGGAAACGAAACGCAGAAGAGATAATTCCTTAATATTCGCTAATTCAATATCTAATAAATTTTCCACCAGTTATTCAATAAATGTCGTTCTTTACATTACAAAAGAACATTTTATCGAATCGTAAATATCGCTTATTTTCAAGCATTTTGTTACAAATCGTTTGAAAAGTGTTGAGCAATAATTATTATCTGAAGATAATTTTGTTTTCTGTTTTTGGAAAGGAACAAAGTGTGGTTTTTATTTGCTGTTGTTGATGAGCGGAGAATAAATAAATAATGATTTTGTCTCTTTTTATTAATTATCAGAAAGGTTAATTTAAAGATTTGCGGGTTTGATTTCTAAAAAAATGTTTTATAAGTCAATTGGATGATTAATAATTGAATATATTAATTCAATGAGGTTTATATCTTGCAATGAGCTGAAAGTTGTTTTTTTTTAAGTTTTGCCTTTGAGGGCCTCTTTTAAGGGGGGGGGGGGAGTTGCGACCCCCCTGTCAGTGACTCACCTAATTTTGCTCATTTCTTCACTTCATTTCCATCTTTAAAAGGCTATAACTTCGCTTCTATGGGAGCTACATCGGAGAGAAGAATTCTAGCATTGCTAACTTTTCCTCGCCGTTCTATTTGCTATTTCAGTTTTCCCCATAGGACCATTGCGGGGGGGGGGGGGGGGGTTCTCATTTTTTGATGTAATGTCTATCGATAGCTTGTACTTCATACATTACAAATCTAGCATAAAAAAAATTTCCGTCATTCTGGGTCACGTTATGGACCCATAATGGGATGAAATTTAAATTTCTCAAACTTCTTCGAGGTGTTTTTGCCAGATTGGCATCTGAAAACAAATTGTCCCAATGTGGTATGTGTATGACATCTGTGCCATATAAATATTAGTCAGCTTTTTTTTATTGCAATTTTTGTATGTAAAATAATATGCAATATTTTTCATGTACAATTGCGCATTAAATGAAAATTGTAATGCAATTTTTCTAGTAGTAATTTATAATAATGAATAAAAAAATGCACTTCATTTAAAAATATTTCCTGCACAATAAAATGTTTTCTGACGATTAAAAAAAAAGTACTGGCAATTCAAGTAATACAAACGTTGCCCAAGTTTTCACTTCTGTCGGCAATTCCGGGATGTCACTATTATTATTATTATTATTATTATTTTGGCAGGGGGTGTGTGAAAATTTTGTGGAATAAAGCCTTTTTTTATTCATATATGGATCCATATAAAAAAGTATGAATTAGTGAATTTTAGAACCATTTTAGTACAACTCATATTCAACATATTAGAACAATTGAGAAAAAAATTATAAAAAAATAAAATATTTTTAATTTATTTATTTTTGATACTAAATAAATGCAATTAAATTTCTTCTAAATTAAATATAAATTAAATCTCCTGTTTAGATAAGATTTTAAAATTTAAAAAATATAAAATACAGTACAATATATTAGGTTTACAGCTTTCTGAAACGCATAAAAATAATAGGATAAAATTTAGATGAGTTCAAAGTATTAGAATATTTTATTTTACGCAACAATATTTCCTTATGAATATGAAGTAAATAGTAGTTCATATTTTGTCGCACCTCTTTAGCTTTCATAACAGCGTACAATCGATCTTGCATACTATACATATCTGCTATTAAGAAAATAGACGAAAAAAATTGAATATGAAAAAATTTTTATTCTCTACCATTTGTTCTATCTCATACGTTTCTCTGTCCAATCAATCAATATTTGTTTTATGTTTTGCAGCTGCTCTGGTAGTGGCAGTACGCGTTGACTTGCTGTAAAAAAAAAAATCAGTATAAATTTCATTTCAGATTTTAAAACATCAACAGCACTGATTGAGAAAACGCGGTATATGGAGGATGATTTTTGAAAAATTCGTTTTTCTCTGTATGTTAAAGAAAGTTTTCTTAATATGTTTTCCTGTACTTTCAAATTTTCCTGTTTTTCGTATTTACTATAAGATACATTATTTTATATTAAAAAATACACGTGCCTATAGATCTTTTCTTATATGTTGTTGCTCCACCAGTGGCCGAGAGTTCTGCCCTCGAAAGTGGTAAACGGCAGGTGCTGGGCCAATGGGCCGTCAGCCTAATCATTCTGACTTTTCCGTGGTCTTCTTCGAATCTTGGATTTTCTTGCGTAAATACGGGTTGGGTTCCCTTAGAAAGACCCCCCACGGAGTGCACCCCCTTAGGGCTCAGATCCCCTATGTTGGTAATTGGCCGCCATACCAACCAAACTTAAATGTTTATTAGTATATATATATATATACAGGGTGTCCGAAAAGTCTGGAAACGGTCGAATAACTCGAAAAATACATATGAGATTGAAAAACGTAAATATACGTGTTAAATATTTTTAAATAAGCTACTCAGTGATACCAAATTTGATCTTCGTAACCGACCCCCTGGGAGTCAGAGGGGGTCCAACTTTGAAATCTTAAATTATAACCCCCATTTTTTATTGCAGATTCGGATTCTACGGACAAAAATACGTAACTTTTGTATTTGATGTTTATTTCGAATCCTCGTTTATCACGGTGTAATTGAGCATATTAAATCGATACATATTTCGGCTTTTCCAACGGGATTTTCCCTAATCGAAACTTATTGGGGAGAATTTATGACATCAAACTCCTCGTCTTTTGCAATAATAGCGTTTCCTGAAAATCACCCGTGCCGATTATTTCGCTAGCGCTACACTGTTAAAAATTTGATCCATTTGCTGTAGCATCACTCCACAGCTTTTATAGAATATCTCATTCATGACCAATGAGAATGTTCCATAACACAGTAAAGTACACCGTAAAAAAATTGACCCTTTTGCTGCATCGTCACTCCACCGCTTTTATAGAAAACGATTACTTTACTGTGTTATGGAGCATTCTCATTGGTCACAAAAGAGATATTCTATAATAGCTGTGGAGTGACGCTGCAGCAAATGGGTCAAATTTTTAACAGTGTAGCACTATTGAAATAATCGCCACGGGTAATTTTCAGGAAACGCTTTTCCTACAAAAGACGAGGAATTTGTCGTCAAAAATTCCGCCCAATCAGTTTCGATTAGGGAAAATCCCGTTGGAAAAGCGGGAATATGTATCGATTTAATATGCTGGATTACACCGTGATAAACGAAGATTTGAAGTAAACATCAAATACAAAAGTTACGTATTTTTGTCCGTAGAATCCGAATCTGCAATAAAAAATGGGGGTTATAATTTAAGATTTCAAAGTTGGACCCCCTCTGACCCCCAAGGGGTCGGTTTCGAAGGTCAAATTTGGTATCACAGAGTAGCTTATTTTAAAATATTTAACACGTATATTTACGTTTTTCAATCTCATATGTATTTCTCAAGTTATTCGGCCGTTTCCAGACTTTTCGGACACCCTGTATATATATATATACAAAGTGTCCGAAAAGTCTGGAAACGGCCGAATAACTTGAGAAATACATATGAGATTGAAAAACGTAAATATACGTGTTAAATATTTTAAAATAAGCTACTCTGTGATACCAAATTTGACCTTCGAAACCGACCCCTTGGGGGTCAGAGGGGGTCCAACTTAGAAATCTTAAATTATAACCCCCATTTTTTATTGCAGATTCGGATTCTACGGACAAAAATACGTAACTTTTGTATTTGATGTTTATTTCAAATCCTCGTTTATCACGGTGTATTCGAGCATATTAAATCGATACATATTTCGGCTTTTCCAACGGGATTTTCCCTAATCGAAACTGATTGGGCAGAATTTTTGACGTCAAATTCCCCGTCTTTTGCAGAAATAGCGTTTCCTGAAAATCACCCGTGGCGATTATTTCAATAGTGCTACACTGTTAAAAATTTGACCCATTTGCTGCAGCGTCACTCCACAGCTGTTATAGAATATCTCTTTTGTGACCAATGAGAGTGCTCCATAACACAGTAAAGTAATCGTTTTCTATAAAAGTGGTGGAGTGACGATGCAGCAAAAGTGTCAATTTTTTACAGTGTACTTTACTGTGTTATGGAACATTCTCATTGGTCATGAAACAGATATTCTATAAAAGCTGTGGAGTGACGCTACAGCAAATGGGTCAAATTTTTAACTGTGTGTAGTATTATCGAAATAATCGGCACGGGTGATTTTCAGGAAACGCTATTTCTGCAAAAGACGGGGAATTTGACGTCAAAAATTCTGCCCAATCAGTTTCGATTAGGGAAAATCCCATTGGAAAAGCCGAAATATATATGTATCGATTTAATATGCTCGAATACACCGTGATAAACGAGGATTTGAAATAAACATCAAATACAAAAGTTACGTATTTTTGTCCGTAGAATCCGAATCTGCAATAAAAAATGGGGGTTATAATTTAAGATTTCAAAGTTGGACCCCCTCTGACCCCCATGGGGTCGGTTACGAAGGTCAAATTTGGCATCACTGAGTAGCTTATTTAAAAATATTTAACACGTATATTTACGTTTTTCAATCTCATATGTATTTCTCGAGTTATTCGACCGTTTCCAGACTTTTCGGACACCCTGTATATATATTTATATTTATATTTATATACAGGGTGTCCGAAAAGTCTGGAAACGGCCGAATAACTTGAGAAATACATATGAGATTGAAAAACGTAAATATACGTGTTAAATATTTTTAAATAAGCTACTCTGTGATACCAAATTTGACCTTCGCAACCGACCTCCTGGGGGTCAGAGGGGGTCCAACTTTGAAATCTTAAATTATAACCCCCATTTTTTATTGCAGATTCGGATTCTACGGACAAAAATACGTAACTTTTGTATTTGATGTTTATTTCAAATCTTCGTTTATCACGGTGTAATCGAGCATATTAAATCGATACATATTCCCGCTTTTCCAGCGGGATTTTCCCTAATCGAAACTGATTGGGCGGAATTTTTGACGTCAAATTCCTAGTCTTTTGTAGGAATAGCGTTTCCTGAAAATCACCCTTGGCGATTATTTCAATAGTGCTACACTGTTAAAAATTTGACCCATTTGCTGCAGCGTCACTCCACAACTATTATAGAATGTCTCTTTTGTGACCAATGAGAATGCTCCATAACACAGTAAAGTAATCGTTTTCGATAAAAGCGGTGGAGTGACGATGCAGCAAAAGGGTCAATTTTTTACAGTGTACTTTACTGTGTTATGGAACATTCTCATTGGTCATGAAAGAGATATTCTATAAAAGCTGTGGAGTGACGCTACAGCAAATGGATCAAATTTTTAACTGTGTAGCACTACCGAAATAATCGGCACGGGTGATTTTCAGGAAACGCTATTATTGCAAAAGACGAGGAATTTGATGTCATAAATTCTCCCAAATTAGTTTCGATTAGGGAAAATCTCGTTGGAAAAGCCGAAATATGTATCGATTTAATATGCTTAATTACACCGTGATAAACGAGGATTCGAAATAAACATCAAATACAAAAGTTACGTATTTTTGTCCGTAGAATCCGAATCTGCAATAAAAAATGGGGGTTATAATTTAAGATTTCAAAGTTGGACCCCCTCTGACCCCCATGGGGTCGGTTACGAAGGTCAAATTTGGTATCACTGAGTAGCTTATTTAAAAATATTTAACACGTATATTTACGTTTTTCAATCTCATATGTATTTCTCGAGTTATTCGACCGTTTCCAGACTTTTCGGACACCCTGTATATATATTTATATTTATACCTGTATATATATTTATATTTTTACCCTGTATATATATACAGGGTGTCCGAAAAGTCTGGAAACGATCGAATAACTCGAAAAATACATACAGGGGTGCCCAGAGAGGGGTTTGGCGACGCAAGATGCGTCATAAAATTTAGTTTTGGGGGGGAATTTGAGAAAAAGTTCATTTTTTTGGGGGGGGGGGATTTTTAAATTCTTAATATTCTTAATTCTTTTTTTTTTGTTAAAAAAAATCTTGATTTTTTTTAATATCACTTTTAAATTTTTTCAACATTTAATTTCCAGGAAAGTTCCTGTGTTTTTTTTCTTAAAATTCTAGGTAAGGGCAATAAGAACTCATTCTGCTGTACTGAATTCGCTATCTTTTGTAAATCTTTATATTTTTTAAATCACATTTTAATTTTTTCAACATTGAATTTTCAGAAATGTTCCTGTGTTTTCTTTCTGTAAATTCTAGATAAGGGCAATATGAATTCATTCTGCTATGCTCAACTCGCTGTCTTTTGCATGTGCAATAGATTATAAGTAGAATGTATTTTACAATTGATATTCTGTTTAAAGGGGGGGGGGGGCGTCAACGTTAAAGTATGAAGATTTTGGGGGGGGGGGGAATTTGGGTCATTGGGTTTGGGGGGATGGTCACCACTGAATACATATGAGATTGAAAAACGTAAATATACGTGTTAAATATTTTTAAATAAGCTACTCAGTGATACCTAACTTGACCTTCGTAACCGACCCCCTGGGGGTCAGAGGGGGTCCAACTTTGAAATCTTAAATTATAACCCCCATTTTTTATTGAAGATTCGGATTCTACGGACAAAAATATGTAACTTTTGTATTTGTTGTTTATTTCGAATCCTCGTTTATCACGGTGTAATTGAGCATATTAAATCGATACATATTTCGGCTTTTCCAACGGGATTTTCTCTAATCGAAACTAAATGGGGAGAATTTGTGACATCAAATTCCTCGTCTTTTGCAATAATAGCGTTTCCTGAAAATCACCCGTGCCGATTATTTCGGTAGTGCTACACAGTTAAAAATTTGATCCATTTGCTGTAGCGTCACTCCACAGCTTTTATAGAATATCTCTTTCATGACCAATGAGAATGTTCCATAACACAGTAAAGTACACTGTAAAAAAATTGACCCTTTTGCTGCATTGTCACTCCACCGCTTTTATAGAAAACGATTACTTTACTGTGTTATGGAGCATTCTCATTGGTCACAAAAGAGATATTCTATAATAGCTGTGGAGCGACGCTGCAGCAAATGGGTCAAATTTTTAACAGTGTAGCACTATTGAAATAATCGCCACGGGTGATTTTCAGGGAACGCTATTCCTACAAAAGACGAGGAATTTGACGTAGAAAATTCTGCCCAATCAGTTTCGATTAGGGAAAATCCCGTTGGAAAAGCGGGAATATGTATCAATTTAATATGCTCGATTACACCGTGATAAACGAAGATTTGAAATAAACATCAAGTACAAAAGTTACGTATTTTTGTCCGTAGAATCCGAATCTTCAATAAAAAATGGGGGTTATAATTTAAGATTTCAAAGTTGGACCCCCTCTGACCCCCAGGGGGTCGGTTTCGAAGATCAAATTTGGTATGACAGAGTAGCTTATTTAAAAATATTTAACACGTATATTTACGTTTTTCAATCTGATATGTATTTCTCGAGTTATTCGGCCGTTTCCAGACTTTTCGGACACCCTGTATATTATTTTTTCTAGAAAACAATCTAATAATATTTTAAGGTTATTCAGTTATCCTAATAAAATTGTTTAGTCATTTTGCTGATTGTAATTTCGTATAGCAGATCATTGTACATTACACAATTCTTATTCAAATATCTTAACTACGTTATGTAAATAAATTTAAATTAGAAGGCATTTTTTTAAACGTAAATCTAAGTTAAAATTATTTAAATGTTTTATTTTTGAACATTATGTAAAAACGTCATTTGGGAACATATTTAGTAATTGTTTATTTTTGTTTATTGTTTCCTGTTACAAAAATAACAGGATGTTGGAACCTTTTACCAGTGCTACTGTGGAATGATGTAACCTGTTAACCAAAAATAACCATATTTCCCATCTCTAATTTGTATATAATATATTTTAAAAAAGTTTTCTTTTTTAATTATATTATTTCACTTCATAAATTACTCACAAATAGTCTTTACTTTTCATCAAGTATATACTAAACATATATATATATATATATATATATATTATAAAATAGCATGGGATTCATCATGCAAAAAATGAAGGAATCAAATTTAAACGGAAAATGGTCTTCGAATATTGTACGATGTTTTACAAGCCATTCAACCTGTAAATAATAAAATAATAATAATAAATTTTTATAAAATAAACTAGAACTATACAGGGTGGCTCCAAAAACACTGATCTGGCTTATATTCCTTAAATATTGATCATAGACATATAAACTAGTAGCACTTGCCGACCAATTTAGTCTTTCTTTAATTTTAATGCATGATAAGCATTGTATCATGCTATTTTTATTCATGATTTAATTTACTTGCTAAATCCTTCACCAAATCGAAAGATTCTGATGATAAATAATTTGCTTCTTGGTATTTTTATTTTAACCTTCCGCAGATGATAAATAGCCAAACATTGTTTCCATCGCATTTTTTTCATATTTCATTAATTTCCTTTCACTCATTTTATTGGAAATCCATAATTATAGTTTAAAATTAAAACATTTAAAATTCATGATTTCCTTTTCTTTCTTTTTATCCCCCTCTTCCCTTTTTTAGGAAAAAAAAAGAAAAGAGAAGTAATAAATAATACCATTATGGTGATTGCTATGGTTACCACGTAAGGTTGGAAATATTTCACAGTTTAGAATGGCAATGCCTTGAGCGGTTACCATAGCGATCGCAGACGATAATTTGTTTACGTTTTAATTAGTTGGTTGTTCTATAATAGATGGAGTCAGAATTTGCGCTCATAGCTCTGTAGAATAAAAATACAATTAAGTTAAACATCTGCGTGTTATTTTATGACCACCAATCGGGACATTTGGTGACCCGGACGTGATTTTTTATTAAGTTTTTTTTTTTTTTTTTTTTTTTTTTTTTTTTTTTTTTTTAAGGTCAGAATTCACGCTGGTTGAAAAAAAATTACAAAGATATATACCTTGGAATAAATTTGAAATGCAACAAAAATAAGAAATATAACAAAATATAGAAATAATATATAGATATGCAAAAATGAACAGTTTTAAGAATAATTTCAGGAAGTAATGTAAGATGCCAGTTTTTTAGGAAAATGGACATGTCTGCCCGAACGTGTGACAGTTTTTCTTTGGTTAGGATTACTGTCCGATTTAATAGAGAGTTTTAAATTAGAATTCTCTGGAACAGCTTTCGTCAACAAGTCTGATTGAGGAATCAAATGAGCTGGCTTCACACGATCTATTGATACCGTGGACTTACGACCATTGAGTTCGATTGTTATGGTTTTTCCAGTTCTACTTAGAACTTTGTGAGGACCAGTATATGGTTGACACAATGGAGGTTGTACATGGTCCACTCTTAGAAAGATGTGTGAACAAGATGTCAAGGAAGGGTGTGTATAGAACTTCTGGTGGCAGTGAGCTGATGTAGTAACTGGATTTAACTGCCGCATGGTGTTTCTTAGTTGAGTGACGAAGTTCTCGTTGCATGGTTGGATTATAGATTCATCCAACATGTCACATGGCAGTCTCAAAGTAGTGCCGAAAACAAGTTCAGCGCAAGAAGCTTGTATATCTTCCTTCACTGCTGTGCGAATGCCTAGTAAAACTATCGGCAATACTTCAGTCCATCTATTGGTTTCGTGAGCTTTGATGGATGACTTTAAATGTCGATGAAATCTTTCGATAATGCCATTGGATATAGGATGATAAGCGGTGGTTCGGATCTTCTTTGCTCCCAACATTTTCGTAAATTCATCAAAAATCGCTGATCGCATTTGGGGACCTTGATCCGTGGTTATGAGTGAAGGACAACCAAATCTTGAAATCCAGTCCTTGAATATGGCATTGCAAATTGTTTTGGCTAGTGTATCAGATATGGGTATAGCTTCTGGCCATCTGGTAAATCGGTCGATAATCGTTAAAAGATAGCTGAAACCGTCAGATGGAGGCAGGGGACCCACAATATCTATGTGAATCTGGGAAAAACGTGCATCAGGAAGAGAGAACGTGCCAAGAGGTGCTTTGGTGTGCCTTTGTATTTTGGATCTTTGACACGACTCACAGCAACGAACCCAGTTTTTGATGTCTCGTTTCATATTTGGCCATACGTATCTGGAACAAATTAACTTTGTGGTGGCTGCTATGCCAGGATGAGATAGGTTGTGCAAATGTTCGTATATCAGTCGACGAAAGGAGCTAGGAACTAAGGGTCGAGGCGTACCTGTGGAAGTATCACATAGTAGGTTACGATCAGAAATGAGGCAAGGTTTTAGTTCCAATTTTAGCGATGAACTATGCAGCAGGTTTTGTAGCTCTGAATCATCTTTCTGAGCTTCTGCAAAATCATCAAAATTTAAGATTGGAGATTTTGAAATAGAATCAATTTCAATTCTTGAGAGACAATCTGCTACAGTGTTTTTGGAACCTGGTACATGTCTAATGTCAGTGGAATATTGGGAAATAAAATCTAAATGGCGTAATTGCCGAGGCGAGCATTTATGGGGATTTTGTTTAAATGCATAAATTAACGGTTTCTGATCAGTATAAATTTTAAAATTTCTCCCCTCTAACATATGCCGAAATTTCTTTATTGCTGAATATATAGAAAATAATTCCCGGTCATAAGTTGACCAATTCCGCTGGCTCTTGTTTAATTTCATGGAAAAAAATGCTAAAGGTTCATAATGTTCCTTAAAAAATTGCATAAGAGTGCCGCCGATCGCGACATCTGAAGCGTCAACCCATATACTTAACTCAGCACCTGGAATGGGATGCCGTAAAAGAGCTGCTTGAGCTATGGCATTTTTGCATATCTATATATTATTTCTATATTTTGTTATATTTCTTATTTTTGTTGCATTTCAAATTTATTCCAAGGTATATATCTTTGTAATTTTTTTTCAACCAGCGTGAATTCTGACCTTAAAAAAAAAAAAAAAAAAAAAAAAAAAAAAAAAAAAAAAAAACTTAAAAATAATTATAAATTATATCGTTTCTTCGGTACCCTTCGTCACTGGGGGGATACTCTATGGTGATTGCTATGGTTACCACGTAAGGTTGGAAATATTTCACAGTTTAGAATGGCAATGCCTTGAGCGGTTACCATAGCGATCGCAGACGGTAATTTGTTTACGTTTTAATTAGTTGGTTGTTCTATAATAGATGGAGTCAGAATTTGCGCTCATAGCTCTGTAGAATAAAAATACAATTAAGTTAAACATCTGCGTGTTATTTTATGACCACCAATCGGGACACCATAAACCAATACATTTAATTTCAACATCAAAGTATCGTTTTAATTTATCTCAAGGAAAATAAAAAATGCTAACTGGCGAGTTAAAATTTGTTATTTCTGTTATTTGTACTTGGCTTATATAAAAACATTAAAAATTTTTTGCGATCATGGCAACTTTTGTGTAGTTTTATTTCAAAAAATAATTTTGATTAAAAGTTGCATATAAAAAGCGAAAGAGTTAACTGGTAATTGTTTATGACGATCACATAACTTAGACTACCATAATACAAATGAAATGATGACGATTAAACAATATTTGACGATTTATCACTTGCGCTTGGCTTACCTTAAAGTAGCAAAATAGACATCTGGCATATAAAAAGAGAAACGGTCAGCCAGAAACTGTTGATGACAGTCACATGACTTTTATTATACAGAGTACAAAGTTACATTACAAAAAGAGTAATATAAAATTGAAATAAAGGTAAATAATCTCTAACAAATATATTCTAATAAATAAATAGCAAAAGTATAAATTATAAAAAAAATAAACTGTGAATTATTATTAATTATTAAATTATGAACAATAAGTTAATAAACTATTAAAAAAATGATTTGCTTGTCAAAAAATAAGTGTTAAGAGCCCACACAACTGGTGGAAAAAAGATACGGATGATAATGTTAAGTTTATGGGGACGTTCTTTTCAAATATCTCGCTCAAATTTTAATATTTTTACATTATTTTTTTAATATAGGATAGCTGAAGACGATCTACAACCGAGCTAGTTTTTACTTTTTCGATTTTGGATTCAGATTAACATTGTTCAGCATGAACAATTCACTCGGAACATGTGCTTTGTCGAGACTGACTTCTAAAGGGACTCTAATTATTACTTAGTCACTAGTTCCTTGTGAATGTAACACGAAACTATATTTTAAATATTGTTAGTTAAATATTTAAATTTTAGCTATCAATATTTATTCATTTATCTATATTTTTTTCAACAGGCAAAGGTTTGACAAAGAAAAATTCGATTTCCAAAAAATCGAAAGCAATTCGGTTACTCATGTGCGCGGAACTTAATCGTTTTATTGTTGGCTGTGTTCAGCTGTTACGCGCGCTGCACGCGCACGCTAGGAGCCACGGACATGGAGTGGATACTTATACTTGGTGGGATGTGCGTTCAGTCCTCGCTACTGTGCCACCAGTTACTGCAACTGTTCGCTCAGTAACAGATGGAGAACAGATCAAGGATGTAATTACTTGTAGTGCCAATTATAAAGATAATCTGTTACAAATGAAAGTGAGCTGGCTGGTCGAATGGTCAGAGTGCTGAGCTTGAACCCAGACGATACGGGTTCGAAACCTGCGCGGGCCAAAAGTTGGTTTGTGTTTTTTTTTTTTTTTTTTTTTTTTGGGGGGGGGGGGGTTGCTTTTTATTAATAAATAAGACATTTTTATTAAAGGTAAATTTTATATTAATAATACAGAAGCACATGTATTTCTATTATAATAATAAAATACTTATTTAAATATGAGAAAATGAGATTTTTGCGGAGAAAGTTTTAATATTCCAAATTTAGAATATTAAAAGGATAATTAGAACGATATTAATATCGTTCCAAAGTGATTTATATATATATTAAGAAAATGAAAAAAAAAGTTTTCTGCGAAAATATCCGTATACGCATAAAATAATTATTAATGTTCTTCTTCTTCTCTTTTTTTTTTTTTTTTTTTGAAAATTTTAGAAGTAATTTTTTATTGAGATTAGGATGCAAATATAATGCATGCGTGGATATTTTACGGTGTTAAAATCAAAATGGAAAATATTATAAAAGCAAAATGTAAAAGATATACATTTTTTTAAATTAAGAATATCTGCATACATATATTTTAAAGAAGTGAAATATTTGGAGTTTGCCTTCTAGTTTTATAATGAATAAAGTATGATTAGAATGTTTATAATTTTTCTATTAAAAGTATAAATAAGTGTTTTGCTTATACTAACATAATTTCGGATGTCGTTTGTTTTTCATATTTTATGACATATTTTGGCCTGTTATCCACACGGTATTAAAATATACAATAATTAAATGAGAAATATATACATACTAAAACTTCTTCTGAAAAATTATCTAACTAACAATGCAAATTCCATTGAAATCAATCCAGTATTGTAGATTACAAATCAATCTTGTAATATGTGGATACAGGGCCATCGCTAAGACTTTTTATTGGTGGGGGAGAAAACCTTAATATTGTCAAGTCAAATTTTTATATTCGCCAACTCGTTTTATAATTTTGCCAAGTTAACGCACTTTGAAAATGTAATACAATTCTTATTTGTAAAAAAATTAATAATATTCCCAATTAGAGTTGTAACTTTTGCAAATTCTATCAAAAATAGAAAATGTATTGCAGTTTTTATTAAAATTTTAATTAAATTTGACATAAAAGTTTTAAATTTGCAAAGTGTAACAACATTTGTCAATGTTTTGGGAGGGTACCCCCCCCCCCCTTAGCTAGTCCCCCGTGTGGATATCTCAACCTTGGTTTATCAACAGCATTCCATTAATTACAACAATAGAATCAACAGTATTCTATTATTTAATACGAAAAGTATAAAGCAACTGATAAATGATTTTTAAATAAATAAAAATAAAATTATTAAAAAAATTAAATCACCAATTGTTAAATTGTATCAGTCAACCTACCAACTTTGACAACAAACAACGTGCAACCAATAAGAGATAAGCACAAAACGCACAATCACGTGATCAAATCGCCCATCATTTTTTTTGCGTCGCGCGCGTCAAGGTTTGAGCAGGGTTGATTGTCATTTTTTAAATGCTAATCGGGCTTAATTACATGAAATAGGTCACGTGATACTTTTCCGGAATACTTTTAATTTTATTTGAGTGGTCACAGGTATGTATTTCTGTTACGAAAATCATATTTTGAAAGGATAAAGAGATATGATATTTGTATTTACCAATTCTGAACCATAAAAATAATACAATAATTGAATAAGTTTAAAATTCTCTTCTTCGATAGCACCTACTCCAAGCAGAATCTTCTGAGCGCGCGCGCACAAAAAAAGCCGCTTTTGAACACGGCCGTTGTGAGCGGTTGTTTGTTTTCTTTCTTGCCCGGGCTAGAGGGTGTTTTTTGTCTTCAAAAATTTGTAAATATCCACATCATGTCTGATTCAAAATGTGGCAGCCTAATTCTTGATGCGATTGATCAACTTCGAAAGCGAAAAGCAAGACCAGATTTAGATAGAATTTGTCATATGTTGGAACGTCGTCATGGATTGAAAGGAACCGTTGTAAATGAAGAATTGGCGAAGCTTGTTAGTGCTGGAACTGTTGTAAAAGTAGATTATAAAGGTAACACAAGTTATCGTAACGCTGCTAAGTGGGTAAAGACAAAAACGCAATTTCATGGTGGATTTTATAATACTTGTGATGTTACCGCGGCTGTTTTAGATGCCGTGAGGGGATTAACCTTATCAAACCAAGAACATCCGCAGTTAAGAAGCGCTTCTTTACAAGAAATCGAGCAATGCTTGCAAAAGAAGGATATTCCGTTTAATTTGACTGTTGGAACTTTACGAACAGTTTTAGATAGAGAAGTTGCTAAAGGTAACCTCCATCAACTACAGAATGGGGAATACATGATCCGTCTAAAATCCAACAGCAACATGGACACCAGCTTCTCTGATAAAAATTCTGATTGTGATCGAAAACATGATTGCAGTTATTCAACAAAGGTTTCTATAAATGTAATATTTTTTAATAGTGATTTATTGATTAGTCACTTCAGGTGCTCTTTTTTATAGTAACACACACAACTTTTTGTGGGATAAAAAAAAAAAAAAAAAAAAAAAAAATGTATACCTTTGTTAAAATATGTCACATAGAATTCTAATTAAGTATAGTGGTTCAATGTTTTAACAGATTTAGATTTCATGGGCTTTAGCCATTCAGGTGGGTTAATTAGATTCTAAATTGCTTAACAATAATGTTTTGAGACTTTAAACTTGGAATTGTGGGCAAACAATAAACAAATCGTACATAAAATTGGGAATGTTTTAAAATTTCGGCATTAAAAAAAATATATATGTATGTTTTTCTTTTCTTAACTTTTTATTTTTTATTTATTTATTTATTTATTTATTTATTTTTTTTTTTTTTTGCAAAGTTTTAAATTTTTTAGAAAATTTTCTACTCGCAGTATTTGTGCATGTGTCTTATCATACAACTCTGCTTACAATATAAAATTACTGCAAATTTAAAAAATCAACTTACTTTCAACTTCCTAAATTTCAAAACATGATACTTAATATTTAAATTAAATTGAAATGAGAGACATTTATTGCCACAAGTTTTGACCACATAGAAATTTATACAAGAATTTTTCTTAATAATAACCATATATATTCATATAAATTATTAATTTTAAGAAAGTCATATTCATATACAATTTCTAAGTTGATAGAAAAATTACAATAGAATGATGAAAAAAGAATATTGGTATTAAAATACATTTAAAAAATCTGTCATAACAATCTTGGCATTTGATACAGATTTTACTCTAATCCATTTATTTTAATTTATATCTCAATTTTTTATTTTATTTTATTTTTTTTAATGTTAGAAATATTTAATATAGTCTTTTTCATTAATGCATAGCTCAAAATAAACTTTAAATATCAATGCATGTTCAAATTTTCTTTTTTCTCTGGGACAGCATATGTAAGCAAATTTCTCTCAAAGGGTTAAAGGGGCTTAATAATATTTTATGTAGCAGTCCAATGAGAATAACTGTGTGACCAGTAAATACTCATGCTTACTGGTCCTTAGGACAAGTGACTTTATTTTTTTTATTTATTTATTTATTTATTTTTTTAATCTTAATGCTGCTGAAAGAAAAAAAAATGTCATTACTGAAAAAATGCATTACTTAAATGGTATTATATTTTAAAAGCCTATATAATGCAGCTCTACAAAATATCTCATTTTAAGGTAGGGATGGGACGAATATTCGGCCACTATTCGGTATTCGGCCCTTTTGCCGAATATTCGGTGGGCCGAATATTGAAGGCTTGTTGACCGAATACTTCGGCCGAATACCTGTAGCCGAATATTTAGAGATATCTCGCCGAATATTACTAAAATCTCGCCGAATAGTGAAAGATATCTTGCCAAATAAATTTAGGATTTAAAGAATTTCATTTCTTGCATTTTTTTTTCTCTGATCCAAATTGGCTACTTAATTTATGAAGTCATTCTTATTCTTACTTACAAAATATACAGTTATTCAGATACTAAAAAATATACAGCCTTTCTGTATTTACTATAAAAGTTAGTGATATTTTAGAAAATGCTGTCCAAGTTTGAGTTTTAATTGTACAGGAACTGTCTTCATTAGAGAATGATGTATTACAATACAAGATATAAAAACACTTATAAGAAAAGAATAGAAAAATAACTGCCTTATTCTAAAACACTCTAATATTTATTAATGCCTGCAAATTCCATGCACATATAAAAAAGGCTGCTGTGAAATTCATAACTTTTTTTCTATAAAGTAAGAAATGAAAAAATTCATTCACTGGGTGTATTAACGGAGATTCATTTTCAAGATTAAATATCAAATATTACTATTCCAAATACAACCAAACGCAGCCATCTAATAACAGAACTGGTGTCGAACTAGATACGCATTAGATGACACAACTTGCTTTATGAAGATGGTTTTATAAATACTTAAACATAAATTCTAAATACTGAACAAAATAAATTTTTTATTCTATAGTTTCCACTTTTAAATAATTATTTGCATAATTACTGACTTAAATATGCAACATTATTATGTATATATTTTTAATTTACATCTTCCTTCATTCACGTTGTTATGAATTTCTCTTTATCCTTTTAATGCTTGTGGAATATCGAAGTTGAATATTGTATGTACCGATTCAAATGTCAAAGATTTTGTTAACATATGCATTCTACTTTAAGCATAACCTTTTGCTTTAACGTAATTTGTAATTAAAAGCTTGGCAGCTGATTTCAGAACAGTCCCATTCTTACGAATTTGCTTACCATTAGAAACACAAACTCTAAATAATCAAATGTACTTCATTAAAGGTTATTTCAGAAAATATCGCCTCCTGAGTTCTGAGAGAGAGAGCTTAAGAATATTATTAATTTTGGATGGAAGAAAAGGTAAAAGTATCATTTGATAGTAAAAGTGAAGTATACATTCTTCATATTTTAATGGAAATGTCTTACCACTCTGACTTACTGAAAATCAATTTGATGTACATTAGATTAAAAGAATATAATGCAATTTCATAATTTTTTTGTGTTAAAATAAGTTTTCAAATTTAAAAATACATTTAAAAGCACAATTAAGAGTAATAAGTATTAATGAGTTCATATTTTTTTAATTATATATAGTCAAAATTTATTTTCTTTATTAGAATAAAAAAAGTTGGTATTCGGCCGCCGAATATTCGGTATTCGGCCTAAAATTTGGCCGAATATTCGGTATTCGGCTATTCGGCCAAATCACTATTCGTCCCATCCCTATTTTAAGGAATCAAAAATTTATTTGAATTTTGCAAAATCACTGCTTAAAAAAATTGTTAGAAACCTTAGAAGTTGATGTTAGGCAGTTAGTTGGTAGGTTAATTGAAATTTTATTTAGAGAAGATTATCTGTATATTTCAGGGAGGCAGGGTTGGCAAGTTTCTTCCGCAGTGGAAAAAACCATGGAAAAAACCGGCTGGAAGAAATAGGTTTCTTCCAAGTGGAAGAAATGGAAGAAACTGTTTTTCTTCTAGAATTTATCATATACTTTCAATTTTGTAAGATATACTAAGTATCTTTTTCCTATAATCTTATATGATTTAATTCTATTCAACCAAAATAAATTTAAATAAATATGTATGCTAAATTAATAATTACATCAGTTTTTTAGCCAAGATCACACACAACGCCTGTCTAAAGATCTTCAACCATTGGCTAAATAAAAAGAAATTTTATTGAAAATTAAAGTACACAAAATTAATTAAATGTTATTCATTTCAATTTAACCAACATATTTTTTTAATTATTTAAATTTCTGAAGCTAGTAGTAAATAGTAGGGATTCTTTACCAGTGATAGAATGAAACCCATTTAAATAAAAGCTTTTAATTTACATCAATTTTATCAATGTAAGTAATATACAATAATTACAGTAATATTAAAAGCTTAATATTAAATTTTTAATATTACTGTATTAAACAGAGATCGATGAAAAATATGGTTTCATTTTCGGCCCAAAATCTGAGTTTTGTCAAAAACACGGCTGAAAATTCAGCTTGACTAAAACTCTCAGTATTCCAAAATTCTTGTTTCTTCCTTCGGAAAATTTCAATATTAGTCATTGATTTGAACTGTATCAGCTCTAATGAGTGTATTGCAATGAACTTCGTTGTTTATAATTATCAGCCATGAATTAGAAATCGTCTTATAGAAAATTTTTAGTTTAAACTGCATTAGTGTTTCATATATTAAGAAAGTTCTAGAATAATAAATGATCATTTACAAAAATCATTATAGAAAAAAAATCAAGATGTGTATACTTAAAACTAAAATATTTTTTAATTAAATGAAATTCATACAATTAGAAAATTGTCCTGTGTCATTGATGAATTAATTATGTTTAATTGTATATGAAAATAAAGTTTTTGAATAATTAACAATTGTGCATAATTAACAAATACTATACATATAATTAATTTACATTTATGTATGTATTAAACATACATTTTATTTACTTAAATTTTTTGGATGTTTTCATTTTTGGCTGAAACTTGTAATTTTCTGAGAATTGGTTTTGAATTTAGAAACCTGTATTGGTCGATCAGTATTTAAAAAAAAGGATCATTAAATTTTTTTTTTTTTTTTTTTTTTTTTTTAAGTACAATGCAGCAAATACAGCATAGTATAGCAAAAAAGTATTTTAGCAGTGGGATGCTGCAATTAGTTTTTCAACTTAAATTTGATGAATGCAAAAAATAAAGATTTTTTTCCCCAAGTCCTACACTTCAAGATAGTTTAAAAGCATTTTGACATACTTATAGATATTTTTAGAACATCATCTTTTATTATTTCATCATCTTTTTTTAGAACATCATCTTTTTTTATCATCTGAAAATGTCTGCTGAATCTAAAGTTTGTTATTAAAAAAAAACAAAAAAAACTTATCTTTACTATAAGAATAATTAAATTTTCCAATTTAGATTTCATGTAATTATACTTTAATTATTTTATATAGTTAATATACTTTAACTGTGAGCATTTGTTTTGGTTTCTGGTAGTTTCTTCCAGTTTCTTCCGGTTTTTTCCAGTTTCTTCCACTGTCCTGGAAGAAATAGGTTTCTTTCAGAAGAAACCCAACCCTGCAGGGAGGCGGGGGGAGGACTAGATCTAATTTAAGACCAAAATAATGAAAATGATTTGTTTATTTTATATACTCAAAATGATGAATTTTTTTTTTTTTTTTTTTTTATTTAAAGTTATGACACATATTGCTAATAAATATTTTCAATAGTAAAAAATTGTAGATTTAATTAAATGTCTCTAAACATTGTGAATTTAATTTTCATGGGGGAAATGAGATTGTTGCACATATAAAACCCTTAAAATTAGTTTTTAAATATTAAATAAGCATTAATTGTTAAAATTGAAATTTTTTTAATTAAAAATAAAATTAAATAAAGGTCAGTTAAAGCAATAACTCAACTGGTAAGTTATTTTCAATCCATATTTGTCTACTAGTCACTGTTACGCATTTTTATTGTTATCCAAATGCTGTTTTAAGTTTTGGAAAATATTTTTAAGTTAAATTCTAGTTCATTAAAATATGTTTAAACTTTTGTAGTTAAGTTGTAGAATAATTTATCACATTAAAAAATTGCAATTTTAACCATTTATCTATTGACACTACTGATAAGTACCATTAAAATAACTTATTATAAAATTCTTTTAATACACCAGTTAGCTGTAATACTGTTTAGAGTGAGCTACAGATAGTACATTACTTTATCTTGTTCCAACACATTATTGGTTACACAAGAGAAAAATATTTTTAAAAGGATGATTTCTTTTGCCTTTGCATCTTTTCAGCTTTCTTGACGCTGATCGAGGGGGATGGGTATTTTTAATGCAGAAACATTTCTATATTTGTATTGTAGGAACATCATCTTTGTGCATTTTATAATTCTACAAAATATTAAGAAAATAATTAAAAATAAAAGATTTCTGTGAGGTTTTGAAAATTGCACAAAATTTTTGTAAATTCAAATTTAATTAATCCTTCAATCTTTCTAAAATCCTTCAAATATTTATTAAATGATTATGTAAATTTTTTAATTTAATTTAAATAATTTGCGTAAAATGCTTTAGAATGCAAAATTTTCATGGATTCATAATGCGGTAGATAAAGGTTTAAACTAAAATCTTTCACTATAAAATAAAAAAGGAAATTTTGGCCCAAAAAAAAGAAAGGTGCGAATGCAGTTTACTCTCCTTCTTGGCGCGATTTTCAAAAATCGCCAAATTGGCGTGTTTTTGCGTCTTGTCTCCCGAAACAACTTGCTCCAAGAGACACTACGCAAAAACGCACTTTCCAAGATGGCAGCAATCAAAATAAACAAAAAGCACATAAAATACAAATCTAAAGACAAAAAAAAAGGAGAATTTTTACTTACCCAGAGCCGCTGTTTTGCTCTTGTGAGGGGGGTGCCGCTTCTTTCACCAGTCAATCATATACTTTTTCCCGCAAACTTTCAACAGCGTAAAGTATCCATTTGAATACTTTACTTCTTCATTCAAACAATCAACAACATTCTTTCTGAAAAAAACAACTTCCATAGTAGTTACTGAATATTATCTAACTAAATTTAAAAACAGGAAAATGCTAAAAAATAAACTCACTCATTGAATGCAAGACGCAACTCCAAAAAACAATGCTACCGGAAGCAATAAATGCGCCCTCTCTCAATTCTCTTCTTTCGTCCAATAAGAAAACATTTAACAAAAAGGAGTGTCCAATCAGGAAATGGCTTAGAAATCTGTAGAATACGTAAACTGGAGCACTCCTTAGGGTTGCCACATTAAAGATGCGAGAGGAGAAAATGAAAATGCAGGGTTGCCATATTGAAGCATTTATCACGTCAAAAAAAAAAAAAAAAAGTTTTAAACAACTAAAAGTCATTAGCCCAATAGCAGAAACTGTCCAGCATAGCAGCGGGCACTGCAGATTATATTAAACTTTGCAGATTAATCCACCAGTTTAAAAACAAAGGCTGAGCTGAAAGTAAAACCTGAAATATACTTTAAGTTTCTAGATTTATGGTATTTGTTTCATAATTTTACAACTTTTCTTTATAAAGGCAAATTTTTCTTATTTTAATCAGATATTGTTTCAATAGACTTAGTCTAGCACGGTCAGGTCGCAGATAAATTTTAGTATGCTGCACTGGGACGTGCAAAGAGGAAATGTTGCCGGGTTCAAAGTTTCAATGACATTAAACAATCAAAAGTATTCCATTACATTGCGGCCAATATGGAAAAAATAGTTTCATTTTAATGATGTTACACTCTTCTGAACATAAAGAAATTGATATGCATCTTCGAAATGTGTACTAAAATATGTATTCTGTACAATCTGGGGTACAAAAAAATATTTTTTATTAATTTACAAAGCCACACTAAAGTATTCCATTACATAATGATCTAGGAGGAAGCAATGTTTGGAGTGTGTTTTGATTATATTGAATTATTTCAAATTTTATTAAATTGATGTGCGTTTCAGAAGTTTAGAAAAAGTTACTTCCTGCATAATAGAAAGCAGATAGTATTTACAGGGACACATAAAAGATTTCAAATACTATGCTGTATCCGAAGTAAAGTCCTGTAAATACTATTGCACCAAAATATGAATATTTTAAAAACAATTATCGTTATAGTACAAATGCACCTTGTTTGCTATGCTTAACCCTCTAAGCGTTTGTCCCGTAATATTCCGTACACTAAGCTCCAGGTTTCACTGCAATATAAGCAACCTTTAAGATATTATAATTCTATAAATTTAATGAATTTTCAAAGTATTGAAGAATGATTAAGACTCTCAAGGATTACATCTATATTCCTAAATAAGATTTTTTATGTAATATTCAAAGAATCATATTTTATTTGCATTTAAAACAAAATGCAGAGAAAACAACATTACAATTTTACTCATTTGCAAGACGCTTGGAGGGTGAATGTGTAATTTCCAATTTGTTTCTTTTATGTATGTAAAGAGTTTCTTCCAATTATTGTATTTATTTTAGTTGTAATCATTGTCCATTGTTTTTAATTTCCCTGTAAATGTATTCATTTACATTTATATATTATACATGCATGCTCACTTAAAAGTTTTCCATTTTCATAGAGTCCTAAGTCATATGGTGATTCATCTTCACTTGGTAGTTCCAGTAGTTCAGTGGAAGATGCACAACCTAGTCGCTGTGATTATTGTCTACTTACAGCTTCTGCCAACAGGAAAGGGGAAGCTGAAGAATTACTAATATGCAAAGATTGTGGAGCTAAAGGTGATAACATTTTATATCATAAATATCATATACAATTACATTCAGTTTAAAAAGATTCAGTTAAAAAATTATTTATTGTTCAATTTAAAATTATACAGTATGACTAAATCTGCAAGCAGGAGTTTGAAAATAAGGGTTGGCATTTTTGCCGGCAAAAAGGTATTTTTGCCAGGACAGTGGCAAAAACTGAAAAAAACCAGGGGAAAAAACGGCAAAAATGGAAAAAACCTATTAGGATAGTAATGTTATAAACAATTAAATTTAACAGTGTACTATTTAATATTTTAATTTAATTTGCTAATTAATTAATATTAAATATTTTAAATCTTTGAAAAAAAAGTAGGATTCAGTCTTCCTTAGGAATTTAAGAACAAAATAAAAAATTACATACCTAATTATTTTACCTTAAGTCAGGGATATGTTTAGGAAATTTTTAGGTTCTTTAAAGTACCCTTCATAAAAATATTTGTCTCTCAAATAAACATTTCACCTTCAAATTGAACTTTTCACAAATTTAATCATTTATTCACACCATCAAATATGTCCAGCAAGTAGTGCTGCTATTGAAATATTTTCATCAAGTTTTTCATTTGTGCAAACTAAGATTCGAAATACACTATTAACAGATACTCTTTCAAAACTTTACTGTTATACCATGCTAAAGCAGCAAAATTTGGGATGTAAGGAAGATATTGCTGAAATATTTGAAATTTAATAGTTTTCTGCTTTAAATATAATGTTATATTAAATTAAATTTAGGTTACTATAACTGTTTCTTCGAATTTCTAACATATATAAACTATAAACATAAATTCTTTACTTAGTCTCAACAATTCTATTATATGAATTATTAATAATTGTATAAACATGAATAAATGAAGTTTCTATTTATTTATATAAAATTGGTATTTTTTTTCATTTATAACCTTGATATAAAAATTAGTATGCTGTCATAAAATGCATAATTATACTTATTTAACTTAAAAGTTAAAATAAATTTAGAATAATATTGATTTTTTAATTAAATATGCAGTTTTTTTTCTTTCATGAAATATTTTATCTCTTTTTGGGGAAAAAAATTAAATGGACAGCCTATTTTTGCCACCTGTTTGGCAAAAACCTTTTTTTGCCAGGACGGTTTTTACCAGGTTTTTTCTGCATTTTTTTTCCACCTTCGGCAAAAACTCGCCAACCCTGTTGAAAATACACAATTTTACTTTACATGAGAGAATGGTTTTTAAGATAGTCTTGAAAATTTTCAAAATATGGAGATATACCAAAAATTTAATTTTTTTACTAGTTAGCTATATTTTATCATTTTTTCAAATTAATGTGATGTGTACTATCTTAAACTTTTTTTTCTTGTATAAGTTTCTTAGTTTTATAGATAAAAAACCATGAAAATGCATTGTGGTAATAGTTATTATCTATTTTTGCAATCTTGTAAATTTTGAAGTAACAATTTTCAACTGTATGTTTAATTTGGCTCACTGGTGAAACAAATACTTGGCTAGTAAGTCTAACAATTCAATATAACAAATTAATATTATCTCTAAGTTTGTCGCAGTAGGAATATCATTAAAAAATTACACCACTCTTTCCAAATAATAAACTTTATAGTAGATTTCTATTGCAGTTGCTATAGAAATGTGCCATGAAGTTTGCTGTGTAAAATTGATACTGTAAAATGCTTTCGGTGCCATTTTTATACTGCAATAAATTCAACCTTAAAAGTAGTTATTAGCTATATAATAGATATGAAGCATGATATTATAACAATTTTGAATTTCCAAGGAGATTTTCTTTAATAAATCTATGTTTTTCACAATGACAAAAGGGCGAAAAAATGTAAAAATATATCATACAAATTTAATTCGGCATCATGTTTGATTAATGTTGAATATTTTGAAATGTGTACATCATTGTATAACAAATAGAACTATGTGCAAAAAGAAATTTTGACTTAAAAAAACAACTTTTAAGACATTTTTCAGTTAAAATCTGTCCTGTTATACATATATATACAATTATCTTCCCATAAAAATATATAAAACAACACTGAAGATCATATAGTTTTTGTGAACCTCTTTTAATTGTATAAATATGGATTAATGATTATGTGTCTCAGGCTGCACATAAAATGTCGCTGGCCACACGTGACCTCCAGGCCTCTGATAAAGTTTGGCTGATTTAGACAAATACTTACACACATGCCAATTTTAAAACCACAAAAGAGCACATTTTTGCTTGTAAATCAATTTGGCGAAATTATCTGCAGTATTATATTTTAAGTAACATAAGTGCAACGTATTGCCTGAACTTGACAGGGGATCATCCTTCTGATTTCTATAAATCATAAATATATGTATTTTTGTTTTTGGCCAGATCTTTTGAAACAAAATCATTCTTTCTTTATAGCTCATCCCAGCTGCATGGAATATACTAAATTGCTGTATGAAAGCTTTCCTCAGCCACAGAATTGGCAATGTCCTGATTGTAAAACTTGCGTTGTCTGTGATGAAATTGCAAACATGGTATTAAATCAATTTTTTTTTATTTGTACAATAGTGCTATTTAATTATTTATGAAGGAAAAATATGTCAGTATTTGTTACATGTGAAAAAGTATTTACTGATATCTAATAATTAAAAGCCTCAAAAATTAATGCCTCCATAATTAAAAGCCTTGTCAAATCCATGACATGTAGACCACCTCGGGCATGCAAATTTGATTATGATACTTTAATTTTATTTTATTTTTTAATTTTGAGCATTTTCCGGTCTAAAGAGTAAAGACATGTCTGTTTTTATTGCTACATTTTTCTTTTTTTTTTTTTTTAATATAATTTATAAAATCCTGGTGCCATATAAAACTTTTAATTTCACAATTTAAAATAAATGAATATTTTGACAAATATAATATTAATAATATGATGATCAATATATTTATTTAAAAATTGGCAATTATTTTTCTAAAGCCCCTCTGAACTCTGATATAAGTTTAACCCCTTGAAGAGTGGTGGTATGTTTATGAAACCATATAATTTTAATTGTAAAATGCCAAAATGGCACCTGAATTTTGTTAAAATTCTTTTTCTTTTATCTTGTATGTGAAGTATAGGTTTTTGTTATTTATAAATAAGTTTGTTTTCAAATTCTGGTGTCATTTATTGATTTCAACACTTTAGTAATGGAAGTGCTCTGAACCACCAAGTATTCAACCCTCTTGCTCCCCTGAACCTTATATGAGATTCCTAACTTAAATGATAAAAAGTTATGTTTTGAAAAAGGCTTTTGTTTAAATTTTATTTTATATGATTTTTTTAAACATATAGGTTATATCTATTACATTAATCAATTTTTTATTTTCAATGAAGTTTTAATTTTTCTAGTTCAAAAACATATTTGTAAAAAAAAAAAAAAAAAATTGTGGACGAGAGGATTAAGAATTTAACATTTATTTAACAACAATTACAAGAATAGATGTAAATATTCTGTTCCATAAAGAAAATACTAAATGCTAACCCCTAAAATATTGCTTTTATGCATAATTTTTGTATTTTATAGATGTTGAGGATTAAGAAAAATGTCGACATAACAAATAAAGCCTTTGTGCATAAATGTATAAGGATAGGAAGCCAGTAATTAGAAATGTACAATTAACGAATGAAAAACCTTCAAACAGGTGTTTTGAATCTACCATTGAGATTCTTCATGAGTGCAAGACTTAGTGTGCTAGAAAAATACCCCATCTGGTTGCTCCTATGCTAAAGCTGTTACTTGTCTCTGCTAGATGTCATTACTTATCCACCCAGTTGTTCATGCTGATTTCTTCTCATTGGTTGCTTTTTTTTAGGAGGGGGGGGAGGGGAGAAATTAGCTCCCATAATGGTTATATAAGCCTGCGCTTCTCTGTTTCTTTGCTCAGCTTTTTTCTAGCACGATGAGTCTTGCACTGATGAAGAATCTTGATGGTAGAAACAGCTGTCTGCTGCTTTTTCATTCATTATTTATGCATTTATAATTGTTGATTTTCTATCCTTATAAGAAAAATGTGTTTTTATTGTAGCCATTCTGTTTATTGGAGTACTTCCCAATTTCTCTTCTCTCAAGTATCCCTTTCTTAGGCTTTTCATTTCAGAGTATTTCCATTTCTTATGAACAATCCCACCTTCTTGTACCCTGATACTCAGCTAGATAATGCAAACATGCTTTTTTTCATTAGTAATCTTCTTTTTGCAAGCATTTAATAAATCCATACAAGTTGCATTGTTATTTCTAATATTTTTGCAACTTTATTAATTATTTTTGTGATTTCCATATTTATCGATATTATTTTCACATATCCCTTATAGGCCTGCTACATATTAGAGATAAATTTGGGCTCATTTTTCGGAGTCTGAGCTCAACAATTTCGTATCTTAGCCCGAAACATTCAGCCCGAGCCAATATTGAAAATATGGAATAAAAAAAAAAAAATCATAATACTTAAATATAATAGTTGTTCTAAATGGAATCTTTGTTTAAAGCATCTTATTACATGGAAATAACTGTTAATGTGTTTCTGATATGTTCTATTTACTATGAAAGATGTACCTCTTAAATTATATTGATTCCTACCGCAAAACAATCTTTTGTAATTCTTGTGTTTCTAAAAATCAGCTTAAATAAAAAGTAATACTGTTGTCTAAAAGATCTGATGCTTTTAATTTTGTTTTCATATAAAAAAATTATTGTGACTCGCACACAATACAAGTCTAAAAAATTTAAAACTTAACTAATGCTGATTGACTAAAAACAAAAGAAAATGCTCATTTCCCATTAGATCTCTAAAAAAAATAGTAATAAATGAGCATCCCAATTAAACATTATCTTAATGGTGCCATATAAAATCAGCATTCTTCTTGCTGTCTATGTGAGACATAAATAAACAAATGCCACAAATTTTCTTTAAAAATAGTCTTCTAATACAAAAAAGAAAGGGAAAAAGAACATGATTTCTACTTTCCCTTTATTTTAGTCAAAATAGCATCAAAATGACTTGAACTGGAATAAATAATTTTTAAGAAAAAAGTTATTTTTCTATACCAGAATAAATAAAATCGTCACTTGCAGAAAGAATGAGCCCAAAAAAATAGTATAAGAATCGAGCCCATTTCAGGTTCAGGCTGTGCCCATCTCATCTTTACTGTGAACCCACAGTGGATGTGTGTCCCAGATTGAAAATGCTGTATTATTGAATTACATTCAACATAATTTTATACAATTTTATTTTTGATTTATTTATTTATTTTGTATTAGTTTAATGCAAAATATTTTGAATTATGTTCCAGGATGACATGGTGACTTGTTATATATGTATGAAAGGCTATCACATTGCTTGCCATGAACCAGCTCTCTCTACAAAACCTACCAGTAATGTCTTATATTTTAATAATTATATGATTTTAAATGAGCTGACAAAATATAGCAGAGCACCAAATATTGACGCAGCTACTTAGATGTAATTAGTAAATATATTTAAACAAAAAATTGAAAACAGTGGCATTGTAGTGTTTAATTTTAATATACTTTATGGATATCTTTTTTTTTTTTTTTTTTTTTTTAACTCTTATTAATAAATGCACCACTTTTGTTATTATATGCCTTCTATATTTTGTCTGTATTTGTTTAATTTGTTCATTTACTTACTTTTTTATGTAGGGGGAGTAGAGGGAATATCTTTCTTGTAATATATCACAATCTTTGGTTCTGAGCTGTGCATATTTTTTTATTTTTTAATTCTACCGTTGACTTCTTAGATATAAAAATTAAACTCATTAGAAAAGAATAGCATTGTAAAGTTTAATCTTAATATGTTTAATGTATATATTTAATTCCTTTCTGTTCAATATTCTTATTGGTAAATACAGCAATGAAAAGTTGCTATCTGTCATCTATATTTGTTTAAATTTTTCAAGACTATTTTTTGTTGTTTCATAAATTGAAATATTCACAATCTCTGATTTGAAGCTGTGCAGATTTTTTTAATTTATTTGATGACTGTAAACACAGATGTCAATAATAAGGCGCATCTAAACATAGAATGGAAAATAGCATTCTAAGCCTCAATCATAATGTGCTTTATGTGTATCTATATCCTTTCTGTTCAGTGAAACTGATTCGATTAGAATTTTTTTTTTTTTTTATGCAAGTTGTTCTATTTGATAACAGATGGCAGCACTATGTATCTGTGCTATGTTCTAAACTCATAATCAGGATATCATTCAGTTGGTTGTTGGTTTGAAGTGTAAGAAGCATAAATGATGCTCCTGTTTCACATTTTATTTTTTAATATTTTTATTTATAATCAAATTGGTTCCACTGAACAATTCTTATTGGTAATGTAGATATGAAAGGCTATTATTTATATGTATATGCTATATTTTGTCAATATTTATTTAATTTTTTAAACCTTTTTAATAATTTAAAATTTTTACAATCTCTAGTGTTGAAGTGTTCAGATTTTTGGACCTTGTATTTCCATGTTTCCCTAATTTTTATATTCCATAAGTATTTCTTAACCCCTTTAAGTTTTCAGTTGTTAAAATTTAAAAAATACCCTAGGGAAAAAACTATAAATTTGATTAAGAAACAGTCTGAAATTGGATTATATAGTTTTAAAAAAATAATAATTCCCTTTTGTCTTTTAGTTTGGAGGTAGTGGGAAGATATTTTCCCATCACTGTTTGTTGTTCATCATTTTATTACACAAATACAAGAAATGACATTGCAAATTTGTTTACAAAAATGTTACAATTATAATATTTTCAATCATGTGGTGTCTGAGAAAAAAAATAAACCATCTCTTATTTAAAAAAAAATAATAATAAAATAAAAAACATTTCTTTATAACACTTGAAAATACATAATTTCTAACTCAAGGTAATTATGAAGTTTTAATTTATCTCGTAAAAGCAACTAATTATTTGCAGAGTGTGCTGCTGCTATCTAGGTAAGTAAAATGGAAGTAAAAACTCTAAATTGTGTCGGCATTTTAATATAAGAGGAATTTGTCTATAAATATGTGCTTTTTATTGATTGGGAAGTAATTAATTTGTTAAACTACAAAGGGCCAAAGTAATCTGTGTGCTTGGCCTATCCCTATTTTTTTAATTTGAAGAGTTAGAAATAGGAACTCTGACTCTTATAAGCCTTAATCTGATCTACTTCTTTGTTTCTAAATAGAAACAAAGGATGTAAATAAACAAAACTTTGAGTCTACCTTTAATGAAAGCTTTACAAGTAGCAAGTTTTTTTGTGCAATAAGTTCATTTTTTCATCTTTGCATTTTTATGTATTTAGTATTAATTTGATCATATGGAGACACAAGTCATCTTCCACTTTTAGAATGTTTTAGATTTTTGTACTTAAAGAAGTCAATAAAATGAAAAGCACATGTTATTGACTCATTTAGATTTAGCTGTTTTGTGCCGTATTGAATACAGTAGTACATGCCGTATTGAATAGCTAGTATTGAATACAGACTTGTCTTTTACCTGGTAGAACTACATATTCCGGTTTGCGTATTCCAAGGAATATGAATATCGTACTTATCCTTTGGAGATGAATGTCACATATTCATGACACATAAGGTGCTCAGATTCTGTAATTATTCCTTACAATGGTTTTTTATTGTGAATTTTGCCTTATTTAACTGGGCATTTTCCTGTTTCATCTAGGCTGAAATTTCTATTTAAAAAAAATGATAAAAGATTAAAAATTCTGTAAAAGATGCTCACAAAAAAGGGGTTTAAAAAAATCATGCTTTACTGTGTTGAGTTAGACATACATGTAAAATCTTAGCTATAAAGTGTAATACACTTTCAGGCTACAGTGTAACAAAACAGTTGTAGAAATCATGTTCTGTAACTATATAGTAATTGCATTCATATAAAGTGGAAAGAGATTTGATTTGTTTCAAGTTGATAATTTGTAAAACTGTAGTCTCAATTGAATTTTAACATTTTATTCATCTTATTTAATGAATTATTTATATATGTAACAGAATTGTAAAAACTGTGGTGGTAATTTCTAGATGATATTCTTCAATTATATATAATCAGGTAAACTTTTTAAAATAGGATACATTACCATGTTGTTAGAGATTGTGAAGTCTAAAAGGTGATTGTCTAGCATAACTTGTAGAACCTCCTAGTCTTTTAAAGGGTGTGTTTTCATTATCTTACCTTTCTGATAGTTAGAAAAATGTAACGAATGATTACAACTGACTCTATTTCAATTCATGTAAAATTATCAGGAGAAAAACTCTTTCCTTATAGAATTTCTGGAGGAATTCATATATCAGTTGATGTGCTTGATTTGATGAAACACTTGTGTATTTTAGCATTAGAACTTGCTGTTTAAAATTCCTTAGTTTAATCAGATTAATTTGTGAAAAAATCATATTTGATAGATTTTCTCATTCATATTTTTACTATTTGCCTTTTCTTTTAAGATGAGTTATTAACATTCTTTATTGGAGGCACCATATATAAAATATAAAATGTATGCACCTTTTAAACTGAAAAGAAAACCCTCTTTAACTAGATTTTACTTAAAATCTTTATTAAAGCCTGAAATTTTATTTGAAATAGTTAAACATTGATAAATTATATATTTTTTGCTGTAAGACATTTCATTTCTCCTCCTCCCCATCTTTTAATGTTTTTTTATTCTAAAATTAATTTTGCATTAAATATTGTAAAAATGTGATTCTTTTATCTAGTTATATTTTGTAAGGTTTGAAATATTAGCATTTATCTTTATTTATTTAACTACTAATTTATATTTCCAGTTGGATATTTAAAATAAATTATTTTTATAGGTGTTTGGATTTGCTCAGACTGTGATACTTCAGAAAGTACCAATAAAGAGAAAAGTGCCAAAAAATTCAAGTCCCAACACTGTAAATAAATTTTTAAGCTTTAGTATTTTTATTTTAAAATGTTAATGTTTCTATTTTTAAGTATTAAATTATATTTTGTACATAAACTGCAGCTAATATAAACATTACCCCCTTCCTCTACAAACTGTCTCTCTTGTAAATGATATGGTTTTCTTTACAGATGGAGATGGTTATGATGCTCCTATTTTCACTTACAGAGATGAATTTGTTAGAAGGTGAGTACAATTGTACAATTTACATCCAGTTATTTCTATTTTAATGTGTACATGCATAACAAACCTTATTCAAAGTTCCTATGGGTCAGGGAAAAATCAGGAAATTTGAAAATTTAGATAAAAAATCAAAGAAGTTTTTGAACGTCTGAAGAGATTAAGGAAAAGTCAGTGAATTTTTAATGTACACTTTCCATCGGAGTGTCTATTATCATGGTAAATAAAGAAATTTTAGACTGATTTTTCATTTGATCTAAAATTTTTATATAAAATTTATGCAAGTATATAACAATAACATAATATGAGAAATAATTAAAATTCAGAAATTCATACAGTGAATACTTTTTTTTTAGCATTTATGGAGATTAAATATTGTCCTTTATGGAGAGTTTTACTACTATATATAAGCCAAATTTTTATTGAGAAAAGTCAGGGAAAATCCGGTAAAGTCAGACAATTCGTTTTACTAGAATTGGGGACAGGAACTTGTTATATCTTGAAAAATAAAACTTGCTAAATTCTGTATCAATGTATAATTTTGTAGCTGCGAGACTTTTTTTTTTTTTCATTGTATGAAGCAGAATTGCATTTTATATAATTTATATTATTTACATACATAAATATACATACTTATTAATTAATTATGCATGTAATCATATATGTGGCCCAAATTACAAATGTAACTCTAACTTAAACTTTTTTTTTTCATATAATATGAAATGCAATTAACTTATTAATTATTCAAAATAATTTTCTAATTATGTGAATTTCATCCAATTAAAAATTGTTTTAGGTTCACCAATTTATCATTTATAATGATTTTTTAAAATGACAATCTGTTATACTAGAACTCTCTCAAAGAGTATTCGAAACATTTCTGTGTTTTCAAACAAAAAAATTTTTGCTACTGTTAAGTCCGCAGCCTTTAATGAGCATATATAAAGCATCTTCAATGTTTTGTCTCATATTGTTAAACAATACCAAAACCTTGAAAAAACGAAACTAAAACTATTAGTTTTGTATTTAATTTAACATTTTTTAGATCGATGAAAAACTAACCGTTTTTAAGGGGCGGAGTGGTAAAACTCTCTGTATTATACACTTAAATAATTTTAACACTTCCATCACTTGCTCAAAACAGAAATAATCAGAGTAACAAAAAGAGACAATGGAAAAAAAAGAGAAAACTTACATGGTTCATTTTCGTCTGCATCTACGTTTATTTCCAACATTTGGTGCTCAGATGACATCCCGCTGACAAAACGGTATCATATTTAAGATTCAATGTTGGCTGATAATACACAATAAGGGGTTTTCACAATACACCCCAAAACAAGAACTTTTACATCTCTTTTCAGCGAGAAAACTTACCAACATAATAACATCTGGAATTCGCTGACACCACAAAAAAGCTTGTACTCAGAAACATTAAATATACATACAATACTGGACACACAGTGCCATCTGGTGAATGAAAATTACAGGTACATATTCAAATACTCTTTTTACAAATTACCATAATTATTTTGATTATTCATAAATTTAAACAGAAAATAGAAACACTTAGCAATATAAATCACACAAAAAATATCAAAAATTACCAAAAAATATATAAATAGACACAGTTTAGATATTAAGATACATTTATACATAATGTTAATATTAGATAAATATCCGTTCTTTAAATCTTTGCTGCTGCCATCTACCGGCAAAAAGTCATATCACCGTCTTTTCTCAACACTCCCACCTTTTGATTAGGTGAGAGCCAAATCAAAAACTACACTTTGTCACTGGTGCAGGCGCACACTTCTAAAGGGTAAATTTTACGGACGGGTCGAAGCAGTATACCATTTGCAGTTTTGAGTTTGACAACTCTTACACGACCGTCTCTACCGGTACAAAGCTCTTGCACGCGAGCTATTGGCCAGTTGACACGTTTGATGTTGTCCGCACCAATAAGTACGATGTCTCCTTTCTGAATACACATACCGTCCGTTTGGCCATGTTTTAGCGCCAGTTGGCTAAGATATTCCTTTCGAAATCTTATGCGAAATTGTTCACGAAGATCTTGACACCTTCGCTGTCTATCAAGCAGTTTATTTTTGTCTATGATATCGAGATCTACAACGCCTGATGATCTAAGGTCGCGCAAAAACATCGACGGAGTCAGAGGTTGGAGATCTTCCGCATCATTGGACACGTACGTGAGGGGGCGGCATTAATGACATCTTCGACGTCACATATGATTGTAAGAAGCTCCTCATAATTCACTGATGCTTGCCCTAGCACTCTCACAAGTAGATTTTTGGTGGTGCGAACCAATCGCTCCCACCATCCACCCCACCATGCAGCAGTTGGTGGAATAAATTTCCACTGAATGGGATTTAAGGTCTCATGGGAGACTACTTTCTCCCAATCAATTTTCTTCAGTGCGGCTGAAGTTCCAATAAAATTGGTGCCGTTGTCCGTATATATAATCGATGGACGGCCTCTGCGTGAAATGAATCGGCGCAGTGCTTGTATAAAGTATTCTGTGCTTATAGAAGTAACGAGTTCTAAATGCACACATCTATACACAGCACACGTAAATAGAACAACCCATGCTTTTATTTTATTTCTGAGGATCAGGGGGCCACAGAGATCCACTCCTGTAATTTCAAAGCTAAATGCATCTCGAACTCTGTCCAAAGGCAATTGGATGGGTGCAGTAGTTGGCGGCTTTGAGGTAAACCTCTTGCAGGGTAGGCAGTTCTTTACTACCGTTCTAATTGTACGTCTTGCCGCAATAATCCAGAAATTCTCACGTAAAATAACCATGAGAGTCTGGATGCCTGCATGCGAATTTTTTAGATGAAAGTCTCTAATGAGACAATGAACGACGTAATGCTTCGAAGGCAGCAAAATGGGATACCTAAATGCGTAGTGGTCATCCCGTTCTACTATTTTAGTCTTTACTCTTATAAGGCCCCTCTGATCTCTTTCAGTCATTAGACCATGAACTGAGTCTCCTGTCTCTGAGAAACTTTCTGCCTGAACAAGTGAAAGAAGTGTGATTTTAGATTCCTCAATTTCATAAGCAGATAGAAAGGGTTCTTTATTAACGTTACGTTTCAAACAATTATTGCTAAACCTTTTCACCCAACTTAAAACCCTTATCATCTTCGAGAATTTAGAGAATCTCTCATACCATTTAATTTCTTGAGGATCCTTTACAATATTAATATTTACATTTACATTTACTCCTTTCCTGAGTTCAGAAAAAATTAAAGTTTCATCTGGCTCTATTTCTAACTTTGGCCAGTTATCTCTATGTTCTTTTAGCCAACTAGGCCCATACCACCACTTATATTCCATAAACCGAAGAGGGGAGCAACCGCGAGACGGCAGATCTGCCGGATTCAATTGGCTCGGAACGTAAGACCACTGACTTACTTCTGTAGCTGCACAAATTTCCTTCACCCGATTACCCACGAAAGTTCCCCAACTATCGTTTCTTTTAATCCATGATAACGCGGTGGTGGAATCGGTCCAAAAATATTTTGGGCAGTCCTGTAGCGAGAGCGCTTCTGTAACATATTTAGAGAGACGCGCCCCTAAAACACACGACATCAGTTCAAGTCTCGGAATTGTCATTTTTTTTAATGGGGCTACTCTCGTTTTAGCCATAACTAAATTCACATAAATTTCCCCGTCGTGCTCGCATCTCAAAAAAATAACGGTCGCATAGGCATGTCGGCTTGCGTCACAAAAAACATGGAGTGACCAGGAATTTCTATCTCCAAATCCTATGCGCCGGGGCAATTTCAAATCTGTAAGTATTCCCAAATTGTGATACCATTTCAAGAATTTAATTTTGATTTCTTCGGGTAATGGGTTATCCCAATCAACTTTTACTGTCCAAATTTCTTGAAGCAATAACTTGGCAGTCAATAAAATAGGTGTCAGGAAACCTAATGGGTCAAAAATAGTCTGTGTTAGAGACAAAACCTCTCTTTTTGACAAATTTTCTGAAATCGGCAAATTTTTAATGCTAATATGTAGGTTATCTTCATTCCTGTCCCACATAATCCCCAAAACCGATACTGGATCCTCTAACTCAGATTCGGTCCCCAAAACCTGCGATATGGCACCTATATCTGCCTCAATGTAATTACAGGTCCACATGCGCAACTCCATCTTTGCTTCGGCGAGAACTTCTGTAGCATATTTTATGAACTCTTTGAGTTCTTGCACATCGTCAACGGATGTTACGCAATTATCTATATATAAAGATTTGTCTATTTTCTGAGCTAAAAACCTCTTTTCTTCTGGTACCTGTGACAAATGGTACCTTATGACAGCTCCCAATAAGAATGGACTGGAAGTGACTCCAAAAACTACTCTGGTATGGCGGAGAACTTTTATAACATTATCTTTCTCCCACCATAAAAATCTCAAAAAATCCCTATCTTCTTTTTTCAGTTCTATTTGCAAAAATGCACGCTTCACATCGGAAGTCACCCCAATGCTCTTTTCCCGAAATCTTAACAAAATCGAAGGAATTTCTTCGATTAAATTTGGCCCTTTAAATAAGCAGTCATTGAGAGAAGGAGCTCTACCTACTTTGCACGACGCATCGAAAACCGGTCTTATCTTAGTAGTTGCACTATCGGGCTTAAACACTGGGTGATGGGGGAGATAATGTCCCTTACTCTCTATTTCTACATCTGGAACTATTTCAATTATGCCCTCTTCCATCCATTCATCGAAAACCCTATTATATTCCTCAAATTTATTCAAAGATTTAAGTTTTCGAGAAACACTAAAAAGCCTCTTTTCTGCAACATGACGATTCGATGGCAACTCAGCGTTGGTTCCCAACCAGGGTAAGCCCACGCAATAACGACCCTCTTCATTTCGAGTAAGGGAATCTAAGAACTGTTCCCGGGCCATTTCTCCCTCCGCTGCTTTAGTCAAATTTTGTGGCCCATCTGATATTCCGATTGCTTCTAAATTCCAAAGATCGGAAATTTTGAAATCTCTAATGGCCAAATTTGTACACAAAGTTGTTGCTCCTTGCTCTTTCAGAGGCGAAAATTCATCCAATGCGCCGCAAATGGCCCAACCCAACTTCGTGCAAACTGCTGTCAATCCCCCTTTTAATTGCTTGACTTGACCCGTGAGAATTTTACCATATATGTCACTCCCTATAAGCATCTCAATTTTAGGAGGATTCGCACCTATGTCAGATAACCAAATTTTATTATTTTTCAATTCTCTCAAAATTGGCCCTCTAGGTAAACTCGGGATTTCACCACAGATTACGTCTTGGCTCAAAAAATCAAATTCTAAATCTGGAAAATTCCGTTGATTTAGCGAACACAATTTTACTCGATATTTGTTATGCAATTTCGGAGCCGTTCTAGCACCCCCGAATAAAGTATAAGCTATGTTTTCTTTAGAAATAATTGGCAGACCTAATTCGGCTGCCAGAGACTGTAAAATATATGACTTTTGCGAACCGCAATCCAGAAGTACTCTGACCTTTTTCACTATATTCTTACCCGCGACTTTTACACGTAAAGTCATTAATGCTACTTCCGCGGTGCATGTTTGTTTAGCAGCAGTCATTTGTACAGTTTCCGTTACCCCCTTGTCCTTCGGCGGTTCCCCTTTTTTATGCATTTCTGGACAAAGTGAAATAAAATGGGGTTTGCCAGAACAATAGCACCGTATAAATTGCTTGCTAAATTTGGCAACATGATTAGGCTCTAAACACTTAAGGCAACACCTTTTATCTTTAATCTTCGCAATTTTTTCTTCTAATGTTAATAAACGGGCTTCGTAACAATTTTTACTCTCGTGACTTTTGTCACAAAAAATACACGAACGCTCTTTAATCGTAAGAAAATTTGATGCAGTAGGGATATTGGGTTTTTTAAATTTATTTCTATCTCTGTCATGATACCCTTCCCTGCTATGGTTATTTTCGAAACCACTTCGTGCTAATTTTAACCTCTCCTCGCCTTCCACTTCAGCTTTCAGGAATTTCATCAAATTCGTTAGACGAGAAAGATCTGACCCTTTGGATTGATTAAAGAATGCACTTCTTTGCCACGCTTTCAGGACGTCTTCCGTAAGACTCGATTCCACCATCGGGTAAAGCCACGATGTATTCTCGCTTGACTTTAGCCCTAATGATTCTAACGCCCTTAACTGAGCTTCAATTTTGTCATAAAGTTTATCAAGGGGTAATTTATTTCTATTATCTGCTTTTACATTAGAAATAATTAATTTAATCAATTCCCTTACATAAACCTCAATCAATAACTCCGGTTTTCCAAAACGTTCTGTAAGTGCCATAACTGCACTTTTATAATTATCCGAAGTAACCGGGTAACTGTCAATAAATTCCTTCGCGCGTGACCCTTGTTTCATACTCTGAACTAAATAAGAAAATTTATCACTATCGTGTAAATCCCCATCCTCATGAATTTTCTGAAATTGGCTCCAAAAGGGCAACCAATTAATTAGTTCCCCATCGAATTTCTTTAATTCTATTTTCGGTAATTTATAAGACTTCATTTTATTACCTGTTGTACTAAACACATCGTCTGGCCTCTTATCTATCTGAAATCCCTCCGGAATTTTACATTTCTCATTAAACAGGCGAGACAACGTAATAAAATCATCTGAATATGCTTCCCTATTTTCTATTTCACTCGAAACAAGCTGTTCCGCCGCACTGCCGTCCTCGGTTATTAAATCTAAGATTTTATTATCTAAATCATTTAACTCTGTCTGAATATTTTGTAATTTTGTATACTTATCTCTAACAATACTTATATCACTATCTTCCTTTGCAAGTTCTGTTTTTAAAATATTAGCAGTACGGGTGAATGATGACCTGACGCCTGTCCTTTTAAGCTTAAGAGCCTCCATTTTATCTAAAACACTATGATTACTATTTCCCAAAAATATTATGTACAACTATGTTCCAAAACAACATTAAAATTAATATATTCACAAAATTACAAATTTCAATAAATACACTAATAACTAATATTCTAACTCAAATATATATATTACTCTTACAAAATCATAAAACAGAGAGTTATAACTATCATACAACCAAAAAACATCCCACTCTCCAAGTCCCTGTTTACCCGGGTGCCACTTAATGTTAAACAATACCAAAACCTTGAAAAAACGAAACTAAAACTATTAGTTTTGTATTTAATTTAACATTTTTTAGATCGATGAAAAACTAACCGTTTTTAAGGGGCGGAGTGGTAAAACTCTCTGTATTATACACTTAAATAATTTTAACACTTCCATCACTTGCTCAAAACAGAAATAATCAGAGTAACAAAAAGAGACAATGGAAAAAAAGAGAAAACTTACATGGTTCATTTTCGTCTGCATCTACGTTTATTTCCAACGTTTGGTGCTCAGATGACATCCCGCTGACAAAACGGTATCATATTTAAGATTCAATGTTGGCTGATAATACACAATAAGGGGTTTTCACAATACACCCCAAAACAAGAACTTTTACATCTCTTTTCAGCGAAAAAACTTACCAACATAATAACATCTGGAATTCGCTGACACCACAAAAAAGCTTGTACTCAGAAACATTAAATATACATACAATACTGGACACACAGTGCCATCTGGTGAATGAAAATTACAGGTACATATTCAAATACTCTTTTTACAAATTACCATAATTATTTTGATTATTCATAAATTTAAACAGAAAATAGAAACACTTAGCAATATAAATCACACAAAAAATATCAAAAATTACCAAAAAATATATAAATAGACACAGTTTAGATATTAAGATACATTTATACATAATGTTAATATTAGATAAATATCCGTTCTTTAAATCTTTGCTGCTGCCATCTACCGGCAAAAAGTCATATCACCGTCTTTTCTCAACACATATACATTTCTTGTTTTATAATTTGCTGTCACATCTTAAGTCAGTCATGCCTGATAATTAAGAATAGTGAGGTTCATAGCAATAAATAGTGTCTTATTTGAGTCAATATAGATCAACTCCATGAATAATGTTGAAAATTTCTGAAGAAAGAAATGAGATTTTTAAAATATAATATTGTTTTGGTTGAGTTTCAGTTTGGTCAAATTTTCGGCAACATTTTTGCAAAAAATGAATCTTTAGAGAAACTCAGATTTTGGACCAAAAATGAATTTTTGGCTAATTTCTTATTATAGTCTTAAATAATTATAAGATTGATCAGTTACATTAATATGATTTTTAATTATTTCAAAATAAACTTTATTGTATTTAAAAAGTGATGATGTTTGTATAATTATAGATACTATTTTTATCTTATATAGTATTGAACAATATCCAGCATCTGTGCCTTTAGCTAAAAAGTGGACTATTGAAAATGTTGAAACTTTCTTGAAGTTCTTGGGTTTTGAAGATGAAGCTTCAGCATTTCGTGATCAGGTAGATTTGTTATTTTTCTACACTCTTTTATGTATTTCAATTTACTTTTGGTATGTAAAGATGAAATTTTGTGATTTGTTTTAAACTCATGTTTTGATATGTTAAAATTATAAATTTATGTACACAAGTTTGTTTCTGATGACAATGCAGCATTTTTTGCCTTCTATAGTTTTCAGAATATTAAATATTGAAAGTTTTACCAATTTTAAATGAAAATTGCATACAATATAATTATTTTGAACTTGAAGCACTATTAACTGCAAAATGTTTTAAGTAACTTATAAATCATGTGAGAACATCAACTTCACATTTCAAAACATGTGAGTTGAACATAAAATATTATTATGACTTAAATCTGAATTTCTGATATCTTCTGAAATAGGATTAATTTCTCTTTAATTATAATTATAATTGTTGACTACAATCATAGTTAAGTTTAAATGAAAGTTAAAATTTTTTTTAACTCCTTCTATAGATTATGCATGATAAATCAAAATTTTAAATTGAATTATATTATTGGTTTGTATCCGTATTTTGTCTGTCTTTTTTATGCACAAAAGTGAATTAAACTGAGAACTTGTATTACATAGCAGTGAAATTGAAATTAAAATATTGAGCAAATAAATGTAAACATCTTCTTTTTTTTATTTGATGCATATCAACTTATGCATTACAAATCCAAATGAAAAGCAGGGTTGGCAAGATTCTTCCACAGTAGAAAGAAATGCAAAAAAAAAAAAAAAAAAAAATCCATGTAAAAAATCAGCCGAAAGAAATGGAACAAACTGTTGTTCTTTAAGAATTTACTATATAACTTTCAACTCTGTAAGAAACAATAAATACCTTTGTCCTATAACCTTAAGTAAATTAATTTCATCAGATCTCTACAAATTTAATTAATTATATGTTAAATTAATACAGTGAAACCTCTAAATAACAGACACCTCGGGAGCGCGGAATTAAAATATCGAAAGTAGTATAATCGAATAAAATAATTGATTCATTTTCAGTAAATAACTCATTATCAAAATTAATGAGAAATTTAGCAGATTCTTCACTCCTGTTGTATTTTATTAATTTATTTATTTACTTAATTCTTCAGTTGTGTCGAAAATTCATTTTCTTTCAATATACAGCCTGCTTTTCTGGAACATAGTCGTACGCTTTCCACTGAGAATAAAATAAAAGTTTTCTGTACTAGGATTTAAAATTGTGTATTACACCTTGATCAAGTAGCTGGCATACTGAAGTTATGTTTGAAGGAAAAAACACAATATTAACATTGTCGAATTTCAAATGCTTTGGATGAGAACTTGCATTCTCAGCCCACCCCCTACTTTTATCTGTGATCGCATAATTTGTGACACATTACTCTGATAAATTTAGGGGCTTTTTACTTTTTTTTTTTTTTTCTTGTTAAAAATAATTTTTCATCCTTTATCGCAAAAATTACTGTCCGCTATTCGGAATGTCCGTTATTCAGAGGTTAAACATACAAAAAATTTGGTTTTGGGAGTGGGGATTAGAAAATTGTCTGCTAAATAGAGGTGTCTGCTATTCGGGAGTGTCCTTTATGGAGGTTTTACTGTAATTACATCAGAATTTTAGTCAAGATTGCACATGACACCTGTTTAAAAATCTTCAATCATTGACTAAATGTAGAAAAGAAATTTTTTTGAAAATGCACAAAATCAATTAAATGTTATCCATTTCAATTTAATCAGAATATTTTTTTATTATTTGAATTTTTGAAACTAGTAAAAAGGATCATTTATCCACAATAGAATGAAACTTGTTTAAATAAAAGGAGTACATTTAATTTCCATCAATTTTATTAATGTAAGTAACATTGTACAATAATTACTGTATTTAAGAAATTCATTAAAATCCTTATTTTCCTTACTACAATGCAGCATAGTATAATGAAAAAGTCTTTTAGCAGTACGAGGCTGCAATTAGTTCCTAAACACAGAATGGATTAATGCAAAAAATGAAAAAAAAAAAAACTTTCAAGTGCTACAGGAAGCTTCAAAAGAATTTAAAAGCATTTTGACATACCCATACATATTTTTAGAATAACAGTCTTTTAAAATCAGCATTGAGGTATGCATATTAGATTCTAGTATAAATAATTAAAAATTTGTATATTTACTGTGTTGCACAGTTTTAATGCATTTTTATATGAAAATAATTTATTTCTAAAGTGAAAAATAAACATTTTGTAGATTTTTTTTCTTTTTCTTTACATAAATGGTATAATTAATAGTAATAAAAATATTCCTCTACATTTAAAGTTGTAAAATCTATCACTTGTAAATGCCTGCTAAACTTGAAGTTTTATTAAAAAATAACTTATTTTTTCAAAAATAATATTTTTAATATTAATTAAATTTTCCAATTTAGATTTCGTATAACTATACTTTGAGTTTATTTCTTTTACACAAATTAATGTACTCGAATTTTGAGCATCTGTTTTGTTTCTCGTTGGTTTCTTCCAGTTTTTTCCACTGTCCTCGAAGAAACTGGTTTCTTCCGGAAGAAAACCAACTCTGATTATATTATTAAATAAAACAATTTATTTCAATTTTATGTGTGTATATATATATATATATATATATTTATTTTTATTACTGTTTAGACATGCACTAGTTTCTTGAGATCAAAAGCATATTCGTATAACATCTTTAAAGGGCAAGTTTCATTGAATAATTTAGGAAAAACACATTTCTTCTTTTATAATGAATATTTAATTGTACATTATTGATTATTAATTTGACCTTTCCTTTTATTATTTTAATCATTTTAAAAAATATCTAAATTTTTATTATTTTAGTTTATTACTTATTTTAATTTTTAGTATATTGTAAGCTTTCATTATACTTTTGATTTCATTATTAATTGCATTCAAATTATTTAAAAAAAAATATAAACAAAGCAATGACCAGAAATCCGCAAAATTCTAAAATTCGCAAAACCTCTGGTCCCAAACTGTGCAGATTTGAGGGAGTCTACTGTATTTAAAAAGTATTTGTCAATTCATGAAGGTTAAGTATCAAGAGTTAATGAAATCCTCGTATTCCGAATTCTTGCTAAACCAAACAATGTTTGGTCAGATTTGAGGGAGTCTACTGTATTTAAAACATTACAATAAAAGTAACAGTATACTAATAGAAAGTGTAGTCTGGACAGAAACCCATCCGGACATCGTTAAAGAGTATCCAAACCAAAATAAGATAGAGATAAGATTATCTATCAAAATAAAATCCTGCATAGTTTAAAAAGTTAAAAAGTGCCCTATGAGGTGTTTCCCCAATGAGGTTTGTCAAGATTGGTGCTGATGAATTAAAATAAATTCTGTACAAGAGCCGGAGACCCGGACAGTCAGTTAAAAGATGATGAATAGTCAGATGATCAAAATGACAATGAGGACACATAGGTGCATACTGCCTAAGTAATAGATGGTTATGAGTGATCCTAGAGTGACCAAGTCTCATCAAAAAGTATGTTTATTTTTTAAATTTACTATTTTATGATTATTATAAATGGATATTTTCATTCCCTATAACAGTAGTACATAATATTGAAGGCATACATATTTGCTAACTGTTCTGTGATTTTCACTAACTTTTTGTTTTATATACAGGAAATAACTAGTCTTGCAAAATTTCATACATCTTTCTCAAAGAGAGAATAACTTACTATTTTTCATCTTTTTACTAAAAGGAAAAATCATGAATATGAAAATAAAGATGTGTTAAATTCAAAGGAATAGAATATTTTATAATGATGTAAGCTCTATGACAATTAATATAGAAGTTTGTATGTGTACAGTACATCCATTCCAAACTAATTGGGACCAAACATTGTTTGGTTTAGCAAGAATTCGGAATACGAGGATTTCATTAACTCTTGATACTTAACCTTCATGAATTGACAAATACTTTTTAAGTGCAGTAGACTCACTCAAATCTGCACAGTTTGGGACCAGAGGTTTTGCGAATTTTAGAATTTTGCGGATTTCTGGTCATTGCTTTGTTTATATTTTTTTTTAAATAATTTGAATGCAATTAATAATGAAATCAAAAGTATAATGAAAGCTTACAATATACTAAAAATTAAAATAAGTAATAAACTAAAATAATAAAAATTTAGATATTTTTTAAAATGATTAAAATAATAAAAGGAAAGGTCAAATTAATAATCAATAATGTACAATTAAATATTCATTATAAAAGAAGAAATGTGTTTTTCCTAAATTATTCAATGAAACTTGCCCTTTAAAGATACATTACTAATTCATATCAGGATCATAAAATAATGAAACTTTATTTCATTTTTAGCCAGACTTAATAACTAAAAAAGATTGATTAATACATAAATATATTAGGTAAGATTCTGATTACCAATGATATTAGCAATATCTTTATTTTTTCAGAAATAAATTATTCTTTCTTCATGAAAAAACACGAATTCAATAACCTTAACAAAAATTATAAATTAAAAAATGTATGGAATTGCTATAAAACTAAAAAAATAAATTTTTGCACCTACATCTAAACTGAATGTTTCATTGTTTACATCCGAAAAATATGTGCGGATTTTAGAGAGTTGTGGATTTTAGGAGTGCAGATTTGAGGGAGTCTACTGTATTTTAATTTTTTAAGTCTCTGTTTGCTTGACTATATCTGGATAGGTTCCCCTATCCAGATATTTTTACACTGTTCTCTATTTCCCTTTTGTATTTTTAGTCTTTATTTTGGCGCAGCATGTCGCTTAAGGGATTTTGTGCCATTAAACCCAATACGACCAACCAACCATTCTGTTCGACATGGAAATTGTCTAATAACAATAAATAAATCTAAATGAATAAGCAAGTTATTTTATTCGGATCTGCATTTAATTTAAAGCTAGCAAATTGAGAATATAAGTAGGGTTCTACTATTCCTGTTTGCTTGTTTTTAGAAATCTTCTATTCAGTGGTATAAAAAGTAATATTTTAGTTGTGGTTTATTTTAATTATCAATTTTTTATGCAACTAATATGGTTTTATTAATACATCTTTGTGCTATGCTGATATATTTAATTGATAAATAAACATTAGAACATGGTTCTAAAATTTAGTTCATTTGAAAGATTTTAAAAACTCTGATCTCATCTCTCTATTAAGCACTTGAAATGAGTGCCACAAAAAGTGCTTAGAATCTTTGATTATTCTTATCAGTTGTTTTTTATTGTAAATTTTGCCTTATTTCCCCAGAGTATTTTCCCAATTATATTAAGCAAAAATTTCTGTTTTGAAAAACTGGTTATAAAAGATTAAAAGTTCTGTAAAAGATATTTGTCTCGAAGAGGTTAATGGCACTGTGTTTACGCTTTAAAATTTACCATACAGTTATACATTTAATGTTAGAAAGCTTCGAATTAATATTTCATTACACTACTTAGACTTCTTTGTTTTATTTTGCTTTAGGAAATCGATGGAATGTCTCTTTTGTTAATGAAAAGAAGTGATGTCATTATGGGTCTTGGCATAAAACTTGGTCCTGCTGTAAAAATTTACAAACATATTGTGAAACTTCAGTCACGTGTTACTGATAATTAATGTGCCAAAGTTTCTTCTTGTGTAGTAAGTATCACATTTGGATTTATTAATATTGATCAAAACTAGTTTCTAAAATGTGATGTTCTAAAATGTTTCATGTGATGCAAATATTATTTTAAAATATTTAAAGAATTCAGTTCGCAATGTCCTGCATATACAGAAGGTTATACACACTTTATGGATATTATTTTGAAAACAAATTTCTAAGCATTTCTAAGCACATATCACATCCTTCATAACGATTTGATTTTATTCTATAGACTTGGTTTTTGGCCTGGCTTAAATTTTCGTCAAAGTAGATTTTTTTTTTCTTAGAATAATTTTGTCAGTTTTCTTCGACATGTGTTTGAAAACTTTGCAAAGTCTTTCAGTGTTGCAAAATTTACTCTAATAAATTAAATCCATAAGAGTAAAGAGTGTCTGGTGTATTTTATATTGTTTTTCTTCAAAAAAAGAGCAAATCATTAAAATTTGTAGCTCTTTAATTGCTATATATGCAAGAATTGGATTTAAGGAAAAGTGATTGGAGACTGATAATGTGAAGCTTTGTTGATATTTTTTTTATTTCTGTAAAGCAGTAATTTAGTTTTTTAAAAATGGGTTCTAAAATATTTTCCTTTTAAAAGCAAACATTGACAATTTGCACCATCTACAATCAAAATTTGGAAATAATTATTTTCATTCGTTTGAAGAAAACTTTTCATTCTGAGAAGCATTTCTGCAGCCCTCTATAATAATTACTCGATTTTATATTGAATTTTAAAATGTGTTCAGACATCCTGTATTGTAGAAAAAAATATTTCCAAAGGACTATTTCATAAACTTAATCTCTTCAGCCAACCACATCATCACCTATGAAACCTATAGCTCAAATTCAACTAACTTTGATCAGTATGATCTGAAATCAATTTTAAACCAAAAATAAGAAGAAAAAATCCTAAACAGAAAAGGGAAGTCAGAACAAAAACTGATATGCTAAAAATACATTACATCATTTGTGATGTGATTGGCTACACTCATGGTTTCGTAGAATGTATAAGAGCAATGAAGCAATTGATATTGGATAAATAACAAAATGTTGTCTGCAAAACATAATGTGAAAATTCTCACAATCATTTGCATTTAACCTCTCAGGATGAACTTAACCTATACATAATGCATGAGATGCTCATATTCCTTCATTATTACTTATCCATCATACGTAGTATAGGGTAAGTCTTGCAATCGTTTTGAAAATCGAAAAAAAAAATTTTGACGGATTTACACATTTTAGACACTGGAGATTTTGAAAAACATATTTTTAGAAAAAAATATTTGCCGTCCGTCCGTCTGTCTGTAAACGCTCTATCTCACGAACAAATTGAAATAGAGACTTGAAATTTTGTATGTACTTAGTATGCAAGAATGGGACGAATCCTATTGAATATCAGCAACCTCGATTATCTGGAACTATTTTTTCCGGATTCTCGAAAAATTCGTTCTGATGAAAGGTATATAAAAATTTTTAAATTTTTTTATTTTAAGGAATGCATGTAAAGGGCAATAAAAAAGCACAAATTTTGCTTAAAGAACGAAGTCGATCGGATTATTAGTTGTCGAGATATTTGTAATCCTGTTTTCCACATTCCTTGATTTTTCATGATCCTGTATTTCATTCAAATTTCAATTCAGAGGTATATTTTAATTGAAAATGAGACGCTTAATCCGACGCAGTAAACTGTTAGTTAATATTATTATTTTTTTTGGAGTTATAAGGATGTTTCTTTTACATAGTTTGGTACTTCTTGGGTAGTTTGGCGTTTTATATAATTTGTTGAAATTGGTCCATCAGCAATTCATTAATAGAGTATTACTATGCATATTAACAATATTTAAATTTTGTTTTGGAATTGCAATGCATTGCATAAATAGTTTTCACGTGTTTTATTTTCATATGCCTATCCATGATGGGTAAGTATTACGGTGGCCCCCCAACGACTAGTTTTTAATTGCAAATTTTGCTTTTTCTAATCTGGGCATTTTGCTGATTTAGTTAAGCAAAAATTGTTATATAACCAGTGATTAATGTTTAAAAATTCTGCAAAATATGCTGATCATAAAGGGGTTAATTAAATTAAAAATATAAATTTTCATGTATAGTTTATTATGGTGGCTTTAATATATTTTTTTTTCTGTTAATTTAGGATTTACAAAGTTAAATGTGCCAAGACGTCTAGTTGCTGCAAAATAAGAAAAAAAGTATGACATCCATATCTGTTGATGTTTATATGGAAATACTGTTGTTGTAGTTGAAGTCATGTCTCATGTTTTTGGAGATGTGTAGCTACTGTAGTGGGAGAAAAATTATCATTGTCTGAGACATAGTAGATTGAACGTGATGTGATTAAAAGACAATGATACATACTGCTTTGGTTCTCAACTTTCTCCATGCATCCTTTAAATGTTATTCTTCCATCTACAGAACTGTCCAGTGGAGATAGTCTAGTCCATATTTGACATTGATAAATACAATGGGTTCTCAATTATTCAGCCTAGATCAGACTTAAACGAGATTAATTACTTAAGGCCCCACAATAGTCAATGAAAAAAAACACGGATGATAATGTAAAGTCTATGGGGGGAGCGTTCTTTTCAAATATCTCGCTCAAATCTTAATATTTTTACATGATTTTTTTTTGCATAGGATAGATGAGGATGATCTACAGCCAGCCTAGTTTTTACTTTTTCGATTTTGCTGATGTATATTTTATAATATGATAGTTTTAATTTCAGAACCGGTGTAAAGTGGTTTAGAAATTTAAAGTAATTTTTTTTTTTCTTTAATCTGAAACCAAAAGTGAAAAAGTAAAAACTAGGCAGGTTGCAGATCATCCTCAGCTGTCCTATGCAAAAAAAAAAAAAAAAAAAAAAAAAAAAAAAAAGTCATGTAAAAATATTAAGATTTGACCAAGATATTTGAAAAGAACGCTCACATAGACTTTACATTATCATTTGTGTCTTTATCTGTGACTATTGTGGGCCTTAAGGGAGTTGGTCCCTCAGCTTCAGAATTCTTTTCTGTAATGTTAAGTCTATGGATGTTTGATACATTCATAGATTTAAAATATCTCTTGGGGAAATTAAAATATTTTTTTACTTTTTTCTGCCTACTCTTCTTAAAAAAATGTTTTTTTTTTTTTTTTTTTTTTTTTTTTTTTTTTTTTTTTTTAGTTTTCAAAATATTTTTAAAATCTTTGCTTAATTTAATATCTTATGTGCTAAAAGCTAAAAGCTGACAAACTAAGATTAAAATTTTTTTAATTTCATATAAAAATAAGTATATACAGTAGACTCCCTCAAATCTGCAAAGCTTGGGACCACGGGTTGTGCGGATTTTAGAATTTTGCGGATTTCTGGTCATTGATTTGTTTACATTTTTGAAACATTAATTTGATTGGTAGTTAATCATTGTAATCAATGTATATAACAAATTGAAACGTTAAAATAATTAAATAAAATATTTAAATAAATAGTTAAAAACCAAGTTATTATAACAAAATAAAATTAAGTAAAATAAAATTCTAGAAAAATATTAAAATAAGGTAAATAATTAAGATGCAATTCTAAATATAAAAAATGATGAGGAAAAATCAATATTTTTTTATAAAGAAAAATGTTTGCCTTTATTAATAAACAAAAAAAGCTTGATTAATTAAAAAGTATTCATTTTATACATAAAAATTACGCCCCAACTATGATACGGTAATGATTATTTCGATTACAGATCGATCATTATAATTAGTAAACTGAATGTAAATCCCAAATTTGTTTCGTAACTAGCAGGGATACGAAAATAGTAAAAGAACTATTGAAATAATAATTTTATATAGCAAAAATTTCCCTACCACGCAAATTGCAAACTCTACCAAACAGCCATTGAAAGTCATATTATGCTGCAACTATGATAAGATAATGATTAATTTGATTAAATATCGATCATCGTACGTCTAAGAAACATATTATTTAACACTACAGAATTTAAATTGAAGGACATTGATTTGAATAGCACACTGAATTTTAATTGACATTTAAATATGGAAGAAGTTAAAAAGGATTTAAAAAAATATATATTTAAAGAATTATTTGTATTGCGATAGCTGCTGACTTCAGCGCCATATTTAATTTCATTGTTTACATCTGAAAAAATGTGCGGATTTCTGGCGTTCGCGGATTTAAGGAAGTCTACTGTACTTTAGAAAAAATTTGAAAAGTAAGAAAAACAGAGACATGTTTAAAGAGGTGTATACAAAAATAAAAGTAATATTAATTTCCCGAAGAGATATTATAAGTATACTAATGCATCAAACACCCATAGACTAAACATCAGTTAAGGTAATTCGGATGCTGAGTGATCAGCCTCCTTAAAGATTTCTAGTAATACATAGTAACTAATGAATTGGAAAAATAGTTATTAAATTGCTAAAAATTTGGCAATGAATTCCATGAATTATTTGATGAATTCAAGCATAAATGTAAAAAGAAAGGTTTATAAATATTAAGAAAGTTATATGTACAGTACTACTTTAGCTATGCTTGAAAATAGATATTTTTTGTGATAATCCAATTAATCTGACGTTATTAAAATCTTTTTTATGAAAAAATGTTTTGTTTTGGATTGATGTGTATCAGGGTTGGGGTTTTGGACGCCCAAAACCGGTTTTGGACAGGACATGTGGGTTTTACTGTCCAAAACTGTACTAAAGTGTCCAAAACCTTAAAAAAAAAAAAAATCCACATTTCACCACTGCTCACTTATTAAACATATGAATAAATATCTCACAATATATTTTACTAACATTCTTTTTAATTCTTTGGTAAATGAAAAAAAGTTCAAACTTTTCTAATATCTCTGCAGCATAAAAAGTTCTGTTACTGTTAAATTTGTGCAATAATAATAAGCAATTCTTTATAATACTACATATGTAGTTGAGAAAGGAAGCTTTTATTTCCATTTTTGTGAAAGGAAAGGCTACAAAGAATTTTGATTTAATCTAATTCTTGTGAAGATTCTATTTCTTGAGTTAAATAGTTTTGTTACAATAATATTGTTACATAATATAGTGTCATAATAATAGTCGTCAATATCTAAATATCTCATAATCAAACTAAATCAATTATTTTTATTTATACTATTTATTTCTTAACATGCACATATTGTCAGCAGTGAGCTGATTTAATCAGTATGCTGAACGTGACTTTTTATTTAACAGTTATTTTCAGTAATAATTCTTGGGAATTTCAATAACAGAAATTATTACATATAATTAAATTTAGTATCATTTTTATGCAATTACATTGTTACATAGGGTAATTATGTTGTTAATATTTTTGTATTGTAATCATTTTGCCAATTGCACAAACTTTAAGCATTGTTCTAAAAAATACAATTTTACTATAAAATATAGTTTTGGACAGTTTAAGGCAGTTTTGGACAGCAGGGTTTTGGACAGTACGGTTTAAACCATGGATTTTACCGTGGTTTAAACCATTGTGTCCAAAACCTTGCCAACCCTGATGTGTATTGTTTAATTTTTATATTTTTTTATTATTTTGTTATTTACATTTAACTTTTATTTACAACATAATTAAAATTCCTTTTTTGTTTGGTACTAATGCATTTTTATTACCAGTAGGAGCAATTAAAATTGATGATATAATGACATATGGAAAAATAATTTTTTTAGTTAATCTTATTTTGAACAAAAAATTGTTTTAACCCGTCTGTAGAATATATTTGTTAATACTGACAGCTTGCTCAATAATAAAATAAATTGCATTAAAGCAACAATTATGATATGGAATGTTAAATGATCTATTGTTGGATAATAGAGATTCAATTGTATGTTTTTATCTATTTATTTTTTTATTTCTTGCGTATTCACAAGTTTGTAAATTTGATGTAAAAATTGAAAGATTGTTTTAGGCCTTGATACTTCGTCTTTCTGATCTTAAAGCATTCCTTTTATCTTTTGTATCTAATTGGATTAAATTATAATGTACTGTAAAGTACTGAAAGGTGTTTTTTTTTTTTTTTCTTTTCTTCCCAAGTCCATGGATTATTATGGACTGTACACATATAACATTATCACCTTTTTGGGTGGGTAGTAGGATGGATATTGATAATTCATATTGTAAGTTATCTCTAGGGGGTTGGTCTTTCGATATTGTTGCCATTCTTTGTCCTACCAAAATTTCCTTCTTTTTTTTTTTTTTTTTTTTTTTTTTTTTTTACATCAATATAGTCTTTTATTTATTTTTCACTTTATTGTCTTTTATCTATTTTTATGAAAATACAAAGTTATTATTTAAACCATTAACTGATTATAAAATCATTTCATTCCAAAATATAGAACATCCCACCCAATGTTTGTTGTTAGAAAAACCAGGTTTGAAATGATACTTTGTTACTTTTACTGGTAAAAAATTAGAAAAAAAATGTCCACATGTTTTGTTTATAAGAAGCTCAATTTACCTATGTGCAGTATTCAAGTTCAAAAAGACGATATTGCTATTAGACCAGGAAATAGCAACACATACAATCACCTCATTGAGTTCACATATGAAATTACAGAATTATTTAAAGTTTGATTCAAGTATTAAAATGCTATCGGGGGGTTTGCCAAGTCATATCTTAATGGGAAATACCTAAAAATCCTGATTTTAACAATTGACTCATATTTGTGTCATTGTGTCTCCACCATTCAAAGATTCGAAAACATGGAAGACTGGGAACAGGAAAATGCAATGGCAAATCTACAAATCAACCACTAAAATCAGGTTTTCATGTATTTTTTCCCGAAATATGACTTAGCAGACCAATACATTTGAATATGTGAAGTGAGTTTTAACAAATTTTGGAATTTCAACTGTGAGCTTGATGAGGTGATTGTCATTGCAGCCATCTCCCAGTCTATATTTAATGCATTATATAACAAAAAACTATTATTGAATATTTTTAAGTAGTCTTGATTCTTAGTGTTATTTGATATAAAATTATTTAGCATATAGTAGTGATATTTTATTAACTTATTCTCTTCATTTAAATTAGTAAAGCATATGAATAATAAATGTATAACCATATTTGTATGTCATTGAAAAAGTATAAAAGAATAAAACTGTAAAGAGAAAAAATACTAATTTTCTTATAGTGATATCATTAGAGGAAGAATATCATAATAAATGTATAACCCTATTGTATATCACTGGAAAAGTATAAAAACAAAAATAAAGAAAAAAAATTGTAAAAAAAAAAAAAAATTAATTTTCTTATAGTGATATCATTAGAGGAAGAATATCATAATAAATGTATAAACCTATTGTATATCACTGGAAAAGTATAAAAACAAAAATAAAGAAAAAAATTGACACTTATAATGATATTAGAAAAGGGGGGGGGGGAGGAATGATATCATAAGATAATGAGGGTCCAAGATTGTCAAAAAGTTAATAATGTTATATATGTTCAGCCCCTTATACCAGAACAGTCTCAAAAGCTTTCTCTTTGAAAGCAATCTTTATTCCCTCCTAGTTGAGAACTCCTGCCATTCTGTATTGCTCAAAGTTATCTGTTCATGAGAAATGAATTTTTAACGTTGTTTTCTGATGTTTTGTATATCAGAATTACGTTTTATAGCATATTCATTACATGCAGTATCACTTATTTTTCTTGCTATTTATCAAAGTAATCCTCTTTTGTAAATTTTGGATAGAAATGAATTTTTAATTGCATATGCATGTGTAGATATATTGTATTGTTGTTCTCTTGCATACATGATGTATAGACTACAGTGTGCAAGTTTTATGTTGTTGTTCTTAATGGTATTAAAGAAAAACCAAAGAAAATAAACTATTCCTTTTCTGTGTAAGCCAGTGAATTCAATTTATAATTACTATATTTTATGTGTAAGACATACTTTTATTCCCTTAAAATTGGGTGAATTTTTATGAAATGAGTTTTTTTTTTTTTTTTTTTTTTTTTTTTTTTTTTTTTTTACTCTCCCTTTGAGATTTTTTTCTGTTTGTACAGTGTATATTATGTTTTTTTAATTCTATATTTTAAAATGAAAATAATAAGTAGTTAATATGAATTATAATTTCCCAGTGGCGGAAAAAAGTGTCCATTTCAGGATTTGAGCTAGATACCTTTGGCTTAAATTGCCAGTGCTCTATCAGCTAAGCTGTCCTAGGCAAATGTGGTGGGCACAATTCACTCAGATAATTTTCTGATATGAGCATCTGGTCTGTTATGTAAAAAAGCTCATAGTCCAAGGGCTGATAGTACAAAACCCAATGGTATTAAGCAAAAAAAAAAAAAAAAAAAAAAAAAAAATCTTTAGATTCACTTTTTTATACTGTGTCCATAAAATAATGATCCATGTCAGACAGAAGTGAAGTGGTGCATAAATGAAAAAATAATGCCACCAGTGATTGGCTAGTAGATTTATCATTGTGTTTTCTTGCTCCCAGTCTTCAATGTTTTCATACCTTTTGTTGAAGGACAAACAATATGATAAACCTACAAGTCAATCACTGGTGGTATTAATTTTTGGCTTACGCATCACTTCACTTCCGGCAGACATCGATCATTAGATTCCCCTATTTTACTACTCTTCAGTAAAAAAAAAAAAATTCTTGTTTTTGATAACTTAGGATTTTATACTGTAAGCTCTTGGACTGCCAAGATAATAAATGACAAGTAATGGAATTCCAAGTAAATGCTAGATACATAATTACACTTGATTAATTTTAACACAATTATTGTAAATGGTAACTAAATCTGATAAGTTGTAATTTTTTCCGCTGAATGAAAAAAGTATTGAGGACAATATTTAAACCAGGGATTTTCACTCTTATTGGAAAATTACAACTCATGATTTATTTACCAATTAGAATAATTGCATTAAAAATAAAAATAGAATAATTGCATTAAATAATTGCATTGAAAGAATAATTGCATTAAAAATCTTTGATTAAATTAATTAGCATAATATTTAATAACATGGGAGAAAAAAATTTCTTGTTGTATTGATTAGTTTGGATTGCATTTGAAAGAGTCCATCAAGCACAAATTTCAACGATGCAATACTGAATTGGTTGTTATCTCAGATATCCTGGGAGGCGGCATCACAAACAATCACCTCATCACAGCTAAAATTCCATAATTAGTTAAAACTTGATTTGCATATTAAAATGAAATTGGTCTGCCAAGTCGTATCTTGGTGGAAAACACCTGAAAACCTGATTTTAGCAGTTGGCTTGTAAGTTTACTATTGTCTTTTCCTGCTCCAAGTCTTCCATGTTTTTATACCTTTCAATGTATGAAAACACAATGGTAAACCTGCAAGTCAATCGCTAAAATAAGGTTTTGAGGTGTTTTCCATTGAGATATGATTTAGCAGACCAATTGCATTTTCATATACAAATAGAATTTTAATTGTGGAATTTCAGCCATGAATTCGATGAGGTGATTGTCTGTGCTGAAGCCTTCCAGTCTAAGGACTCCTTTCACACCTATGCCTACAATATTTTGATGTTTCTTTAAACAAACCTTCTAAGGGAAGGAAAGACTTGATGGGGAATCTTATGGGAACTATGCGAGCTTTAAGATACATTTCTTTGGAAACTACTTGATGGATTCTGGTGAAACTTGGAATTCATATTTACTGGATTATACTCAAGACTTATAGCAAACAGTTGTTTTCTGTCATTAAAACTTTTTTTTTTTAAATAACAACAGCAATTTTTCATAAATTTTCCATTTTCAGATATTTTTTTTTTTTTTTTCTGTAACAAACAATTTTAAAATTGTTTTCCACATATGATCTTGTATTTATACCGTATCACCAATTTTTTTTTTTTTTTTTTAATCGAAATTGCTCAAGTACTTTAGTAATTAATGAGGTTAACCGAGAAATGCAATCTTTTAGAGATTTTAGAAACTTAAACAGTTTTAACTTGTGTACAGTGTTTTCTTGTACAGTGTTATCACACACATGAATAAAGTACATGTAAACATTTAGATAATAATTTAATTATATGTCATAAATGAGTATAAAATGTTAGAGTACAATTAATGAGAGTAGGAGTTCGATCCCAGTTGTGTCTTCCTTTAAGGGTGCTAGTGACTCATTGGCTGAATTCTCTCGATAATGTTAAGTCTATGGGCATTTGATGCATTCTTATATTCAAAATATCTCCTCAGGAAATTAATATTTTTAATTTCTTTTTTCAGTGTTCTCTTCTAGACCCCCTTGGGGACGAGCGACACGTATACGTGCCGCAAAAAGGCTTAAGAATCCTTGTTTATCCCCACCAGTAAAATTTTATTGTAAAATTTGCCTTATTTAATCGGAGCATTCTCTCGATTTAATAAGGCACAAATTTCTGTTTTTAAAAACCAATGACAAACCATTAAAAATTTCATAAAAGTCTCGTCCCGAAAGGGTTAAAGAATGTCCTTTTTTTTCTTAATTGTAAAAATATTTCTAAAATTTCTGCTCAATTTAGTGTTTTATGTTTTAAAAACTGATGAACTGGATGTAAAATTTTAACACTTCATATAAAATTATGCATAGATTTTAGAAATATTTTGGAAACTAAGAAAAGAAGACACATCCTTTAAAAAAGAGAACACTGAAAAAAGAAGTTAAAAATATTAATTCCCCGAAAAGATATTTTGAATACAAAAATGCATCAAATACCCATAGACTTAGCTTTGCCAAAGGGAATTCGGCCACTGAGTGACTAGCAAATTTAAAGTGTACACAAAAGAAGTGTTAAACAAATGATTAATGTATACCAGTGTTCATCAGCTTGACATCAAAAGGGTGCATTAGAATGACCTACATTTATATAACCTATATTCTATACAACATTTGGGTGAGGGAGCAATTGTTCTTAATACATTTTATATTTCAAAATATCAATCATCACGAGTCAGATTAATTAAAAAAGAAAGAAAAATTTTACTAAAATCAAAATACTTATCGGATTTGATTAAAATAGAACATTAGTATTTAAAAAAAAGTACATTTAAGTGCAATAATAACATCAATTGCTACTTAACTTTGCACAACAAAATCAAAAGAAAGTGTTATTCTTAAAGAAAACTTTGCCAACCCTTTTTTCACTCCTTCCCCTCCCCTTCTCCCACAAACACATACACATGGGTCGATGCAGGTTTTTATTCTTACTTCTCTCTCTGACAAGCCTTTGTTAAGGAGCTGCTTCACTCAAATGAAAAGACCCGTTCGCTAATGCTAATCCTATGGAAGAAATTTATAAAGATATCTCGGTTGCATTTTAATATTTTTAAATCATTCTTTTTGCATTGGATAGCTGAGATGGATCTCAATGCATGTCGTTTTTTACTTTTTTGACTTTGTTTACAGATATTTTTTACGAGAATGCTTTAATTTTCAGAACCGGTTTGGAAAGCGAAATCACCCTCCTAAAAAATATCTGTAAACAAAATCAGTACAAAAAACCCTGAACGGGTTAAAAGCTTGTGACGCAGCACTTTATCTTATATATCTAAGAATTTTAAATTTGGGACTTAAAACTAATGATATCAAAATTTATGTGACGCTATGCTATTAATTAATATATACATATATTAAAATTTAATTCATTAAGGTTTTATCAATTACATCTTTCATAAATTCAAAATATGAATCTTAAAAGATATGATATCAAAATTTAAGTGACGCCTTGACGAGGCTTTAAACAATGTTTTAAAATTCCATTTATTTATTTATTGTCTAAATACATTTTCATATCTAAACAATACTTTTCATTTTCCAATACACTGTTAAATACATCACTTTCACTGAATATATATAATGCACTGAAGTGTATTTATTTGAATAAATAGATTTATCTTTTGGGCTACGCTATCCAAAATCAAAAATAACGTTTGAATAAATATTTTTTGCGTCATTGTATCCAAAGTAAGTTAAATAGATGCAAATAGATACAATGACGCAAAAAATATGTATTAGTGCTATCAGTTGGTGGTAACTATTTTGCAGGGGAAAGAATTCTAAATTTCGTCACTCTGTCGTGGAAAAATGGTTACGAAATTAGTATATCGTTCGCGGGCAAGAATCGCAAAACTTTTCTGTCGGACATTGAAAAGAAAGTGAATTTGGTCAATCTGTCGCCTGATAAAAACGCAAAATTCGATAACCATTCGAGGGGTGAAAATCATAAACTTCGTCATTCGGTCGCGGGAAGAATATCACGATTTTGTCATTTTCGCGTGAAAAATAACACGTATAATCCGTCAATCAGTGGCAGAAACATATTCCAAAACTTGTCAGTCGATCTTGTGAAAAACAATTGAGAGATTCGTCAGTGGGTTGCAGGAAGAAATCTCAGAATTCTTCGTTCGGTTGTTATATATACGGGGATCACTTTTTCGACAAACGGCAAATTTTCACGTTTTTTAATTTTTAAGAATCTGCGATTTTTATAAAATGATCACGGGCAAAACTGCGATTCTAATTAATTGATCACCGGAAAAACGACGATTTTCATTAAACAATCGCGAAATCAAGCCGCGACTTTCACCAGACGATCTCGAAATAAAATTATTTCCATACAATCCTGAAATAAACTCACGATTTTCGCCAAACGATTGCGGAAAAAAAAAATACCCTGAGATTGTTCTCAAACGATGCCGAAATAAAACCGAGCTTTCGTCAAATGATCGTAAAATCAAAAAGCGATATTCATAGATGCCAACTTCTACGGATTTTGTTCGAAGTGTATGGTTGTACTAATGAACAATACGATTGTGCGTGCGGAAAAAATAATCGCAGAGAAATGCTAATTTCATGAAAGGATCGCCGAAAAAGGACACATTTCGTCAATATTTCGTGGAAAAACGACGATTTCGTCAATGTTTATGTCAACGAGCTTTGCCAAAAAATCGCTGAAAAACGCGATAGATTGTAGATATAACGATTATTTCATCAAAAAATCGCAGAAAACGCCGTTTTCTATAAAAGATAGCTTAAAAATATTTTGTCAAAAGTTCATTGAAAAAAATGCCGATTGCATCAAAAGATCACGGAAAAAACGCCGATTTCGTCAAAAGATCGCGGGGATAAAACGCCGTTTTCGAGAAAAGATTGCGCAAAAATGCAAATTTTGTATCGAAAAAAACGCCGATAAGATTACTATACATGGCCGATTTTGCTAAAACATTGCAGATAAATTGCTGATTTGGTCTAAAAATCGCGGGAAAACGCCGATTTTGTTTGAAGATCGCGGATAAAACGTCAATTTCGTGAAAAGATCGCGGAAAACAGTGAATTTTGTCAAAAAATTGTGAGAAAAACGCAGATTTTGTCAAAAGATTGTTGAAAAAACGCTGATTTCAACAAAAGATCGCATAAAAAACGTGAATTTTGTGAAAGGATCGCTGAAAGAAATGTGTATTTTATCAAAGATACCCAGTAAAAAATGCATAATTAATGCCGATAGATATATTTTTCGTCCCACCCCCTCAACTGCTGTAAAACTTCAGGAAATGTAACCCATTGACAGGCATCCTTGATTTTTACTTTCTTCTATCTTTACAAGAAGAAAGTATTGGATTCATGAAAATTTTCGACTTCCGGTTTTCGACGGATTTATTCGTTTTAGAAGGTCCTGAACACGTTTTGACTATTTTTAGAAAATGTCTGTCTGTCTGTATGTGACAAAAAATTTGTGGGCGCTCTATCTCAAGAACTAATGCTCGAAATTTCATAAAATTTCATATTCAGTTAGACCTTGATATGAATTAGTGCCTATTGATTTTTGGTGTAAATTGGCCTGCAGTGGCGCTGCTATACTACGTTTTTCATGATTTTAATGATTGCTATATCTCAAGAACTAATGCATAGAATTTCACCAAACTTCAGATTCTGTGAGACCTTGATATACATAGATGCTGATTAAGTTTCGATGTAAATTGGCCTGCAGGTGGCGCTGCTATGCCACGTCTTTCATGATTTTCGTGATAGCTATATCTCAAGAACTAATGCACAGAATTTCACCAAACTTCAGATTCCGCAATACCTTGAGATACATTGCCATTGATAAGGTTTTGGTGTGAACTGCCCAATAGGTGGCGCTGCTATGCTACATTTTGCACGATTTTTGCGATAGCTATATCTCAAGAACTAATGCATTGAACTTCATCAAATTTCAGATTCTGTTACACTAGAATATATAACATAATTTGACGCTGATTACATTTTGGTATAAACCTCACAACAGGTGGCGCTGCTATGCTACGTTTTTCATGATTTTCACGATAGCTATATCTCAAGAACTAATTCACAGAATTTAACCAAACTTCAGATTCCGGGAGACCTTGAGATACATAGACGCTGATTAGGGTTTTGTGTGAATTGCCCAATAGGTGGCGTTGCTATTCTACATCTTGCATGTTTTTTGCGATAGCTATATCTCAAGAACTAATGCAGAGAACTTCGTGAAATTTCAGATTCTGGTACACTATAATATATAACATAATTAGACGCTGATTACATTTTGGTATAAATCTCACAACAGGTGGCGCTGCTATGCTACGTTTGCACTTTTTAAATGATTTAATTGATGTGATTTAAATAGAAGAAAGTTTTGTGATGGCCACAACATACTAGTTTTTTATGGCTTTATTCTACGAAATTCGTTATTTTCTGGCGACTAGTTGCTAAATTTCACTATTTATTTCCGTGACCTTTGAGAAAATTAGCAATTATTTGTATGACCGCACTTCGAATTTTACAATAATTTGATGAATTTTGTGATTTATCCCTCTCTTCGAGACCCATTTGATGAATTTTACGATATTTAACACAAGATCCATTTGACTAATATCGTGATTTTTTTTTCGAGACCATCTGATGATTTTTCGTGATTTTTATCCTAAGAACATCTGACTAATTTCGAGAATTTTTTTCCCGAGATCATGTGACAAATTTTGTGATTTGTTTTTTATTGACAATTTGATGAATTTCACTATATTTCCTGGAATTTCATGGTATTGTTCCTGTGATCATTTGGTGAATTTTTGATTTTCTTCCATGATGAAATATTGCGATTTGAGATATTTTTCTGCAACCAATCAACAAAATTTGCAATTATTTCAAAACCGGCTGAAATGCATTAAAAATGTATTCCGCAAATAGTGTCAAATCTTATAGTGCTTGTCTGGATACCAAAAACATTTAAGTGAAGAGAAAAAAATGTTTTTTTATTTGGTCTCCTTTTAGTCTCTTTTTTTAAATTTTGGTCTCTTTAGTCTCTTTTTCTTGCGATTTAGTCTCTTTCCTCTCTTTTTCAAGAGTGACTCAGCGGTCCTAGGCCTGCATATATTGTTGTTTTCTAGATTTTGATGTAAACCATCTGATCGGTGGTACTGCTAAGCCTCATTTTTCAGGAATCCCTAACATGTATGAGATAGAAAAAAGTTTTGGGATTGCCACATCTGATTAGTTAATTATTTTAATGCAATTTCTTTCCAATAAGAAGGTGCAGTCTTACATAAAACCTTTCTGTTGAATCAAGAATTAGAAATACATTTTCCATTCTCAAAATGAATAATGCTTACTTAAAAGGCGATTATTTGTATTTATTAGAGAAAATATTCTCTGAGGAAGAAGGTGTTTGGAAAAGCTTTGAAAGTACTAAGATTTTTAAATAAAATAAACTTTTAACATCTATAATTGATTATTTTATCGCCTTTTAAGTAAGTATATTTTTTTAAATATTCATTTTATGTTTCTTTAGCTCAAACATATTCTTTTCATTGAAGAGAAAGCTAAAATTTTTGTGTACTGTTACGCAGGGCCAGTGCAACTATCAGGCTTAAAAAATAGCTGTCTAATTTCATTTTCTGTCTGCAAAAACCTTAAAAGAAGACATCTTTCTTTCTGTCTTTACAAGAAAAAGTATTAGATTCATGATTTTTTTTTTTTTTTTTATTCAGCTTGCATGTTTTAAGAATCGGAGATCATGAAAAAGATTTCGCCTTTGAAATAGCCAGCCCTGAATACTATAGAAAATCTTTGGATGAACTTTAGAAGCATGTTTGGAATTATTAAAACTCCAATTCCGCCGCTATAAATTGGTGTTGATTAGTTTTTGAGATAAATCACTCGACATGTGTCGCTTCTATGCAGCATTGTTCAAGATTTTTGAAATCACTCAATCTTCAGAACCAATGCGCAGATTTTTATAAAACTTCAGATTCGGTTAGTCCTTGAAATAAATTGACATTTTTTATATTTTGGTATAAATCACTCAACAAGTTAAACTGTTTATCTGCATTTGTTGTAATTTCCACAATAGAATTTCCAGAATTAATGCACGGAATTCCATCACACTTTAGATTCAGTTAATCTTTAAGATGAATTGACATTTTTTTTTACATTTTGATGTAAATTCATTAACAGGTAGCACTGCTATGATGGAATTTTTTTTTAGGATTTCTCTAGTAGATCTCTCTGATGTAATGCACAAATTTTTGTCTAACTTACGATTCAGTTAGAGGTTGACACAAGTTGTTACTGATTAGGCTTTGATGTTAAACTTTCAAGAGGTGGTGCTCCTAAGCTGCATTTTGTGAGATTTGCACAAGTTTAGCGATAGTCATATCTGAAGAACTAATGCACAAAATTTCATATCTTTAGAATTCTCATGATGGACATAGATTACAATTTAATTTTGGGACTACAATCTCAAAGTGAATTTTGAAGTATTGCCATGTATGAGGTAGAAAAAAGTTTCAAGCAAAAAAAAAAAAAAAAAAAAAAAAAAAAAAAAAAAAAAAAAACTTTAGCCGGAAAAAAAATTAAGAAGGAGAAGAAAAGTAATCAAGTCATCGATTTTAAAATCTCAGATATTTTATAACATAAAAAATTTTAAGAAGTGTGTGTGGGGGCAGTGGTATTGAATTTCTTACGTTTCTTTTTTTACTTCTCCAAGCTCTAACTTTAGTATTTTAAGCATTTTTTCTTACTCAACCCCTAATTAAACTACAGCGAGATTCAATCTCATTTGAAGGGTTGACCGAAGAAGAGTATCTCATCGAGGAAAACATCTTGTTACTGTCTATTTTGACCCCAGACAATTTCTTCATGTGTTTATGGGGTGGCCCTAGGCACCCTCTCAACTCTTGGCCTAGGCACCCATTTCCCACCGTCTTAACTCATTTTTTCACCACTAGCAGATGTTTTAATATTTAATTGTGTTCATTACTACTCCATAAATTTTCTAAAAAATTAAGAAAAAAAATCTGCTCAACAATTAGCATCTTTTCATTCCTTTCTGTCGCCAGGCGACACTATTGAAAAAAATTCTCAAAAAATTTAATCTACAATATGTCATGTAATATCTTAAATGAAAGGCCAGATTATGAATAATGTTATTCTTCACTCTTTCTCTCTACCTCCATTCTCACTGCCCTATACCATCCCCATCTATGTAAGGATTTAATAATTATAAATAATTATTAATTAAAGGTTAGAATGTATTAAAAGAAATATTAAATAAAACTTTCTGAGATCACGCTTACCCACTTATTTTTATTCACTGATCACTATTATTTTTTACCTATAAGGAGAATTATCAAGGTGAATGCCGAAATATTGAATGCTTTTTCAATATAATTTTAAATATGTTTAAATTAAATTGTGTACAGTGTTTAATGAAATCTTATAAAGATAACCATTTAACATATTTTCTGGGGTAATTTTAAAAATTTACTTGCTTATTTAGGAAAATTTGTGCTATATTTTTACACACATGATCCTTTTTTTGTTTTTAATAAAAATGGTCCCCCAAAGTCCCCTTTTTAACCAAAAATGGTCCCCCAAAGTCCACTTTTAAAGCAAAAATGGTTCCTCAAAGTCCCCATTTTAAATAAAAATGGTCCCCTTTCCCTTTTTTTTTGAGGACTAAAATGTGTTGGGAGCCCTGTTTTTGAGAAAAGAGCATTTTACCATTACACATAAATTTCGATTTATGGACATTCAACAAAGGTGTTGAGGAGCATGGAGGTACCTATCATTACAAAATTAGAAAAACATTTTTGATGATGATTTTTGAAGAAAAAAAATCATTTGAAATTAGGTGAGATATTAACCCTTCAAGAAACGGGAGGTTTCAACTTAAATAATGACAGGGCCGGCATACTCTATTCATCATCGACTTTTAAAGCCTAGATAACAACTTTTAACTATACCGGGTGCGCCCTATGTTCGTGCAAACTTTAAAAATCCATAATAAAAGAAGTAATGTTTGGTTTGCGCGATTATGGATCAGACAGATTTTAGATTTTTTTTTTTTTTCCATTGATAATAAAAAAGGATTTCAAAAGTAACCGAAAGAGGGCGCTCACAAGTCATATTGAGGCGTTTATGCAGATCAGTCTAACAATAAAACATCTGGCTGGAAATGGATTCGTCATTCGATCTCAGCAGCATGCTATCATTACCAGATCGATCACTAGTGATTAAACTTTTCTACAAAAATAGTGAATTCACAACTATTGCATTGCGAAAATTTCATTCGAAGAAAGGATTTAAGAAGCAAAAAACTCTATTCATTAAACGGGGTACTCAATTTACTACTACGTTTTGAAGAAAATTTAGTACGACGATTGTGTTTGCATGATTTACAAAAAATGTCTCAATATGGCATGAGAGCGCCTTCTATCAGTTATTTTTGGAATCATTTTTATTATGATAAAAAAAATCCAAAATCCGTCAGATCATGTTCCCGCAAACTGAAAAATTTTCCGAGCGATACTTCTTTTATTATGGATTTTTAAAGTTTGCACGAATTTATGATGTACCTTGTATATTTATGTGATGCAATGCCCAGTTGTAGTACAAAAGCAATAAATGTCAAATTGTTAAAAACAGATTAATTTAACTTGAAGTCACCCATTAACGTTCAAATTATTTTTTTCATTAAAATTAAAATTTTAGATTTTCTACCAATTTTAAGAGAAAAGTATTTTATGTCATTTAAACAATTAACAATCTTGTGAAAGAAAGTATATATTTAGTTTCATATTTACTGCTGTAAAAGATGCTTTCTTGCCACAAAGTCTAGTGATCTAAAAGTATGCCACTGGATGTTAATGGGTTAATCAGATAAATACTATGGCATTCTTGACTAGTTTGCATTGAGTAAATCTCACAATACACCTCTTGTGTTTTTAAGAGATAATTAACTATAAAATGACTGTAAGCGGTAATTTTGATGTCTATCACATGAATAAATTTTCGTTGTTCAAACCAGAAATTTTATTACTAAAAAATTATAAAAGATAGACAATGTCAGCTATTTTAAATCAAAATTCTGGTGTGAAATATTTTTATAAAACTTGACTAAAATTTCCAGCCTTTTGAATGTTAAAACCTATTAAGAAAAACTTGACACAGACCATGACGATATTGCAAATTTACAATTCTTTCAAAGCGCGCTAAGCACAATGCCAAGTTTAAACTTTAAACAAGGGTTTTATTTTAGCTATACTGTAAAAAACAAAACATTATTGCTGTGTTAAATCCCAGACAACCACAATCGTCCTTCGGACGTTTTACAATTATCCTAAAGATCCTGTAGTTGTCATATCCTATAAAATTATCCTCTGAATGTCCCCAGAATACTGAAGACAGGACCGTCCAAACAGTACTATCCCCAGAACGGCCGGAGGACGGATTACATGCATGCATAATTCGACTCCTTGGATTTTATCCCTGTACTCGATGTGCAACCTACCAACCAACTTCCAATGTTTATGTTACACCGCATGGCGATGGCGAATTTCCAATAAGTAAAAAGTGGAATAGAATGTGGGTATAAGGTAAGAATTTTATTTCATTTTTATTTACAATGCATTTCTTTATAATTATTCTGGCTCTATGTTTGTATAATGTTGGCAAAATTTCATTGAAATGCGATTAAAAAAATAGGCCTAGTCATCGCCCGAATGAGAAATAATTTTATAAAACAATATATATTTTTACAGTAAAAAAAAAAAATTGTTTTATAAAATTGAAAAATTTCTGTTTTGTAGATGATGAATGTCAACTGATGTATTGAAGTAAATGTGTATGTTTTTTATTCTAAAATAAACTGATTATAAATACAAGTATTTCAAAACAGTGTTTTCTCGCCAAAATCTCTAAAGAAAAAAGCCGACGCCCTGATGTGACAGCAGCATTTGTTCTATTTTAATGCTTTTTTGTAGCAAAGCTGTTTAATAGAAAATAAGATCATTTTAACGAGATGATTTTATTTATCAGCTTTAGAGAAATCAAAAATTTGAATTTAATGTATACGCTGATGTAACAAGTGCTTTTAAAAATTTGAGTTGACTTTGATTATTCATTGATTGTACACAGTTAGTTTTTTACTTTATTTTGTTTGAAGCATTAAAATATTCTTTCCCATGTTTCATCTATAGGTCATTCAAAAAATAAAGCACCTGAGTAAAACGTTTTATATTGTTATATTTCAATTAAACTTAAATATTGTTAAAATGTATATTTCAGAAATATTTTTCTTCAATATAATTATGAAATTTCAGATGATTTTCAAATTGATTCTAGAAAAGAAAAAAAAAACAGCTGTGAGATTTTTTAATGGCACTTATGTCACAAATAAAATTTTGAATTGCAATTCAAAATTTTATTTGCGAGTTGCAAGTGTTCAAATTCAGAAACCATGTGATTAAAAAGCAGGGGTCTGTCCAGACTTTTCTCACAGAGTCCTGTTTTTGTGAAATTGTGATTTTTTTTTTTTTTTCTTATTTGTGAACATTCTTTTCAGAATTTTGTGAATTTTAAATTACAATGTCTTCAGGTTCTATTTTTCATATGTATAAAGTTATATGCTCTTTGCTGTGTTCAACTGCTTATTTACAAGCCAGATTTTATTATCAAATGATTAAGTTTGTGAAAAATTCAATTTAAACATGAAGAAATTCTGTAAAAAGTCTATTTAAGAGACAAATAATTTTGTGAAGGGTCCTGTTTTGGGATGAAATATTTTTGTGAAGAATCGTATTTGGGGATAAAAAAAAATTGTGAAGGGTCTTGTTTTAAGATAAATAATTTTGTGAAGGGTCCTTTAAAGGACCTAAAATTTTCATAAACATATCCCTGAAAAGTGTTTTCCATTTTTAAATAAAAGCATATTAAAAAAAAAACCTTTTAAAGAATTTCATGATTTAGCATTTTAAACAAAATTTCCGGGTGACACTGATAATTTCTCCCTCATATTTCGATGGCTGTCAAGTCCTAAAAACTATCGTAAAATGCTAACTTTTAACAACATTTCAATTTCTTAATATCTGAATGAAATCTGTGTAAATTATACATTTTTAGAAATACTAATGCAAATATTATATATTTATGAAAGAAAAGGAATTAGCGAAAGTATAAGAATAAACATCATTTTAACATTTGAAAATGCAGCAAATTTTGTCAAAAAAATGCACAAACTTTGTCATAATTGCGAAAAATTTGCAAATTTCCTCAAAAGATCTCGAAAAATCCATTCGTCAAAGGGCTGCGGAAAAAATGTTGTGTCACAGTTGGGTTTCCTTCCTCCACCCCTCCGCACACACATACACTGTGGTGAAACATATCAGAAAATTTACTGTGAATTTCAGTTCCCTCACCCCCTCAGATTCACCTCTGAAGTGACCCTTTGACAAATTCCGCATTTTTCCTGTGATCACTTAAAGAAATTTGCATTTTTTCTCGATTTCTCAACCAAATTTGAGTTTATCACACTGTGACAAATTTGACGCTTTTTTTTTTTTTTTTTTTTTTCTCTGTGACACTTTGCAGTCATGCTCTTTCGCATGGAATTCCATATGCATTAAAATTTGTTGCCATTTTTATGTGTGTGTGTGTGGGGGGGGGGGGGGGGGGGCAGTAAATACAACAAAAACACAAGTACAAACTGCGTCCAAAATTGAGAAAATTTCTTCAAGGGATTGCAGGAAAAAATGAAAATTTCTCCAAAGTATAAAAAATATATATATAAATTTGTTAAACAATCAAGGAAAAAAATTTCTTCAAATGATCAGGGGAGGTAGCATGATTTCCGTCGCATGATTCCAGAAAAAAAAAAAAATTTTGATTTCCTTCATAGGATTACGGAAAAGACGCTGTTTATGTTAAAGGATCACGAAAATACTCGAATTTCATTGGATAATTGTGAAAGATACTCCAATTTTTGTCGAAAGATTGGAGAAAATATTCTAGTTTTGTTGAAAGATTGGGAAAAGTATGCAGATTTTGTCGAATGATCGGGAGAAGTATGTGAGTTTTGTTAAAAGATTGGGAGAAGTATGCAGATTTTGTCAAAAGATCGAAAAAAGTTTCCAGTTTTTGTCGAAAGATCAGGAAAAGTTTGCGGATTTTGTCAAGAGATCGGGGAAAATATAGTTTTTGTCGAAAGATCATAGAAATTACGCGAATTTTGCTGAAAGATCACAGAAAATATGCAAATTTTGTCATAAGATCACAGAAAATAGCGCATTTTGTTGAAAAATCGGAGTATAATTGCGAATTTTGTCAAAAAAGTGGAGGAAAATCGTGAATTTTGTCAAAGGATTGGGAAAATCTGTGAATTTTCTTTAAAGATCACGAAAAATATGCGAATTTTGATGAAAAATCGTCGAAATTATGCAAATTTTCTGAAAATATCGTAAAAAATAAAAACACTAATTTTGTCTAAAAAGGGTGAGAAAAACCACAAATATTGCTAAAGGATCATGGATAAATGCGAATTTCATGGAAAAGACTGTGGGAAAAAAAAGGTGTGATTTTCATAAAATGGTCATGAAAAACACTGCAAGAAAATGCGAATTTTGTCAAAAGTCCATGAAATCCTGAAAGTTCAGTTTTTTTTGCTGAACCTGTAGCATGATAATCCCTTTATCAAAATTTGCGATATCAGTAAGTCTGAATTTTTGATCTGATAACCGATTTTTCATAATTTTTGGAATTGAATGCATTGATTTTTTGAAAATTTCGAAGCAGAATCTCTTTTTTTGCAGTGGAAAATAGTATGAAAATTGTCACTTGATTGCAGGAAAAAATTGCGAAATATGTCAATTGGTCGGGAAAAAATCATGAATTTTAACTATCTTTCACACTAGAAAACTTGCAAAATGTGTCAATCAGTTGCACGAAAATATCACAAAATTAACGAAACGGTCGTAAGAGTTGATCATAGTTTCAAAATGCAAAATTTTTTGGGCGAGAGCTTGCTGCCCACGTTATTTTTGTGCAGGATTTCATGAATTTTGTCCTATTTATACATTTTCTAAGAGAAAATACTGGTACAAAAAAATTTCCTGGTTGTGAAATTCCAGGTTCCATGCTAACCCTGCCATACGAAATCCAAATCAATCTGCACTCGGCTGTCTGGCTGCATTCGTGAATTACACAAATGTAGTAGCCTTTGAAGATAGTTTTACTTTGTTCAGCTGTGTTTTGACATATATGATTAACGAGTAATGGTTCGATATTTTGTATCTTAAAGAATCCTGTTTCTTAGAAACGAATATGTGCAGTTTGCAACAGCTCTATCCTTGAAGGACATAAGATTAATTCTGAATTTTTAAAGTTATATTGTCATTTCCAAACTTCATGTCATTCGTAATGTTTTTCAAAAATGTAATAAAATCATAATGCAGTTTCCCCCGAGTTTAAAAAAGGGCAGGGCGTTATTGTTCTGAAAAGGGCACTTTTTACATTTTTCAGGGCACTTTTATAGAGTTGAATCTAGAATCTAGCGGTTCAAAAAGCTGTGAAAAAACAAAAATTTCATCAAAAAATTGAAAAAAAAGGTAAATTTTGTTAAAAGATCGCGAAAAAACGGCCAATTTTGTTAAAAGATCGCAAAAAAAAACAGCAGATTTTGTTAAAAGATCGCAAATAACGGCATATTTTGCTTTAAAAAATCGCAAAGAGCATATTTTGCTAAAAATAAAAAAAAATCGCGAAAAAACTGTAAATTTTATTAAAAGATCACAAAAACAGCAATTTTTGTTAAAAGATCGCAAATAACAGCATATTTTGCTTTAAAAAATCGCAAAGAGCATATTTTGCTAAACATTTTAAAAAATCGCGAAAAAACTGTAAATTTTATTAAAAGATCACAAAAACAGCAATTTTTGTTAAAAGATCGCAAAAAACGGCATATTTTGCTAAAAAATCATGAAAAAACGGGAAATCTCGTGAAAATATCAAGAAAAACTGAAGTTTTCACGGAATTTTCCGTTTTATTGCGATTTTTGGACGAAATTTGCAGATTTTTTCGCAAATCTTTTGACGAAATCTGCCGTTTTAATGCTATTTTTTGACGAAAGTTGCCGATTTTTTGTGACTCATTTGTCAAAATTTTCCGTTTTGTTGCGATTTTTGGAAGAAATTTGTCGTTTTTTACTATCTTTTGAGGAAATCTGCCATTTAGGGAAACTTTATGATGAAATTAGCCATTTTTTGTGAATCTTGCCGGAAATTAGTCGTTATTTCGCAATTTCTAACGAAACTTGCCATTTTCTTAGCGATTTTTTGACAAAATTACCCGTAACACAGGACGCGGATGAGGCTGTCTTTTGCGTTCCATCGCCGATTTTTTGCTTAATTTACGTGCTATAGCACGTTTGGGGTCATCGCTCGAGAGCTGCGTTTTTTCAAATGTGGGGCAAGAAGGGTGCTATTTTTTTGAATGAATGAATGACACGAGAGGCGCTAGTTTTTGGATGAGGATCGCTATTTTTTAAACCAAAGGGCAGGAGGGGTGCAGCGCCCTCCTGAAACCCTCTGGGTTAAACTCTGAAATGTTTAAAGGGATAGCCTTGCAAGGCATTGATACTTCATCTCTATTACATAGATAATGTTCTTTTATATCTTTAAAATTCTGTCTTTTTTATGTAGTTTTTTTAGATTATCCTGTTTTTAAATTTAGGGGGTTGAGGGGGGGGGGATAAAGAATACTGATTTTAAAAATGTCGTTAATTGTTGAAAATGATAAATCTCAGAATATGTTTTGTATTAGTCCATACTTAATTTTATCTATTTAATCTCTTTCAGCTTCTGCTTCCACAGTTCAAAAGCACCTGAGTTTGAAGATTTCCTCTTAATGGATAAGTGCAGTCTGCAGTGCTTACAAAAAAAACTTTCAGGACCAGAAAATCAAGTATATATCATATGCATTTTCACCATTTTTTCTAACTATCTAAATGTTTGAAGATTAGTCATAATTCTTAGAGATTTTTTTTTCCTCTCAAGAAACTCTTCTTTATAGTGCTACAAATTATTAATGTTTGTTAGTTGTTACTAGTAAGTGATGAATTAATTTAGTTGCATTTGACAACTGCAAAATTATTTTCTTTTGTAAAATTTGATGCCCAAGTTTTATTTATTTTTTACTTTTTTTAAGTAATAGTGGTATGCTGCAGATTTTGACTTCATGTTAACTTATACAAGTGTAGATAGTGTGTGTGTGTGTATATATATATTCCACCCCCCCCCCCCCCCCCCCCCCGAAATAATTGCGTTACCAACATTAGATAAAATTTTGTGCTCGATTTGCATGTAGCATTAAATATCTATTATTAGATAGCACCTGTCGAGACTTGACGGTAAATAACTTAAATGTTTTATTAGAAAAATTCTTAAATTTTTACGCTTAAAATATTGAAACCATGATAAATAACTTCTATAACGCATAAATGATTCCCATATCTGAAAAGCTATTGATGGTGCTGTTAGTCTAACCTCTTCAATGAATTAAAGAATTTTAAGTTTATAATTTACAACCAAATATGCTTACTTTTTTGTCAGAAAATTGACTAAAAATACTGGGTAGAATATTTTTGTTTATTATGTTTTTTTTAAATAACTTTTTTTTTTTTTTAACTCTACAACCATTTAAAAACTGATGTGCATTTATTTTTCAATCTCATTCTCAAAAAACCTCAATTTGGATACAGCTAAAAATTTATATATAATTTTAATTACTTGAATTTTGCATTTTTAAAATATTAAAACATAGATATAAAGGCAATTTCTTTTGTAGTTTCTTTGGTGGTTATACTTTACTTTCTCACACAGTAATATTCTCGATAAGTGGTCGGAAAATATAACAAGTTGTAGATCAGCTTGTTTTATTTGATAATGGAGGAATTTCATGATTTTCCTTTTCACTTTTATATTGAAGATCACAAAAAATCAAGAAAATCGATACTATTTTTATGTATATTTGAAGCTTTACTAATTCACTAAATGAATTTTAAAATGTCAGTTTTTGTCTTGTGGCAAAATGCTGCATCACGGACGAAAGCGACTGTGATGTCATTTACCATGTTAACACCGTCGTGCTATATTGCTGGCATAAGTGTTTGACATATTTCTCATAGGTACTGTTTAAATTTTTTACATAAAAAAAAAAAGTAGCAAAATGTGTTATAAATATTGTATAGTACTATATTGCACATAGTACAGTAAATTCGCTGCTAATAAGCACTTTTTTAGTGTTCCTAAAGATTATAATAAAGATAATTTATTCTGATGTTAACATGACAGAAATGTTTTTGTAAACTTAAAATCTGCTATTCTTCATTTGTATGTGTATTTATTGATTGAATCTAAATATTATTATTATTTAAAATGTGAATCTGAATATGCTTATAAAAAGAAAAAAAAAATTATATATCATATATATAGTCATTAATTTTTATTTTTACATATTAAGAAGTACCAAGTAACTGATAGTTTATGTTTGAGATAAATAAATATATATATATAATATTGAATAATGGGCAAAATTAGCACTGGCCACAGGACCAGTAAATGAGAAAAAGTGGTTAGTGAAAAACTGAAATATCAGCAGCCACTTTAATAACAGCCACCAGAATAAAATTTTCTTGCATTTCAAAAAGTATTCTGCTTTTTTTTGTTCCAGTATATTTTAACATATTTTTTTGAACTATTTAGTTTTAAATTAACTCTTGTAAAATTTTTACTATTTAGTATTTCTAAATAAAAAAGTGGCCACTTAAAAAACTAGTCCTGTAATCCAGCGGCCGCTAATAAAATTTCCCAATTTTGCCCTGTATTATTCAATAATCATAATGCAATTTTTTTTAAGCCTCTAATTTTGATTATCCATCATGTATAATTTTATTCATTAAAAAAATAAATAATACAATCACTTATGAAAACAAATTTTCACTGAAACCATACATTTTGAGAGAAGCATATTCAGATTTTTTAATAAACATTTTTGATTTAGTAGCATATCCAGAAGAAGGAAAAAGAAACAGTGGGGGGGGGGGGGGGAGGCGGAAGAAAAGGTTTGTTTTCAGAAGTTTTAATTCACATGAAAATTCAAAGTTAAAAAGATTTTTAAGGGAGATTTTAACCCCATAAATAACGCTTTTGGTTTCAGAAATGTTTTGCATATATATATATATACAATATCATAGCTGCCAACTCTTCTGATTTTTTTTGCCCGAAAAAACTTAATACAAATTTTTGTCCTGTTCAATTGATAGATTACGGTGATTTGAAATAGTAAAATTTACTGTAAATTTTTTCCGGATTTAAAAAGTGAAGGATGTTGGCAGCTATGCAATATTTTGCTTGTTGTGTGCATACAATTAAGCTTTTTTTTTTTTTTTTTTTTCCCCATGAAAATTTATATTTTATCTCATTTGTAAAATAACATTTCTAATACCACCTAGAAGATTATTTTTTTATTTGTAATTATTAGTTACCATTACATGTTTTTAATGTATATATGTACTTTATAGGATTAAGTGAAAATTTATTATTTCCTGTAAATTATAATTAAATTTGGTGCCAAATGCCCAAATGTATTTAACTTTAGATGAATAACATTGGATAAATAACACTTTTGGTTTATATATTTTTTTTTCACTCTAATAAAAAATAAAGCAAAAATTTTCAATTTGAAATTTAAAAATTGTCTGCTGATCCCACATGACACGTACTCTATGATACATACACATATAATTATACTTTTTATAAGAAATCATTAGCTAAACTAACATAATAAATCAGAATAAATAATTTTTTTTTTTTTTTTTTTTAATATCTTATTTTCTTTTAAAGGCAAATACTAGCTAAGAAGTTATGCTCTGTATACGAAAAATTTCCAAATTAATATTCTGTTTTAAATATTTTTGATATGTCACCAATTAATTGTATATTTAGTAAACTTCAAAGTCAATATACTAAACATTTTTTACTTCATTATTTGACATACATTAATATTTAAAACAAACCAAATATTAAAAAGTTATTCATTTTGTTTACGTTTTTTTCTAATAAATTATCATGCATTACTTGAGACAAGTAATAAGCACTTTTTAAAATATTAAAAAGTGAAAATAATCAAACTTTTTTCATAAATAGGTAAATTTTCTGATGTTCATTTGTTTCTGTTTCAGATGCAGTTTGTCAGGAGCAATCTGTTACCAAGTCTGCTGTTGAAGACATAATTAAAACATGGCTAAGACATGCTAAAGAGAGAAAATATTATGTTAAGAGAAAAGATATAACTGTATAGATTAATAAGAGATGGATAAAATAAAAATTGGTGTACGGATCTAGAATTCTCCTTTTCATTTTTTCCTTTCAGACCATTCCTTTCCCCCCCCCCCCCCCCCCACAACCAAAAAAAAAAAAAAAGAAAAGAAAAAAAAAATTACAACTCAGCTTAGAAAGCTTATTCTCTATTGGAAATTTTTCATGGTCATTCAAAAAGAAATGTTTAATTGAACAAATTTAATTATGGAATATGTTAAAATTTATATTACTTTTTTATCAAATTAAAAAAAAAAATTTCTTTAATCGCCTATATTTTTTGTTCAAAAACTAAATTAATTTTTCAGTAATTGCTGTTCTAAAAAAAAATCATTACTTTTATTTAAATAGTAACCTTGATTTATTCTGATCTACATACAAAAGACGAAAAATAATTTTCTTTTTTATCTTTGATTTGTTTTAATTGCAAAGTAATTTTAATTTGCCAAATGTCATTTTTTATCAAAATTAGTCTAGTGGCCTAGTGTGATTTATTTTTTAATAATGATATATTGCCTATGAACTGTAAATGGGCCTGTCCCTTTAGATTTTATAATAAGATAATCTAGATCTAGAGATGGATGTTTGTAAAGTACTCTAAAATCATGCAAATTTGTCTGCTTGTAGAAATATTAGTATTTCCCCTTGCAGATGAAACATATTGGCAAGATTATCTTATTCATGAACTAGGTGCCATGCTTAACATTTTGTGATACAGGCAGAATATATTGCAAAAAACATTATCGAAATGCACATTTTAAAAGAAATTTCTGGAAGCAAGAGAATAAGAATAAAAATAATGTTTGTACTAATAAAATAACTGTTTAGAAATGTGCAAAATAAAAACACACAACTGCTTATACATCTCTTCAAACATTATGTCAGCGAGTTTCATGCTTTTATTTTTTAAAATGTGTCATAAAATTTTATCTTTTCAGAAATAAATTCTCTTAAAAAGGGATTTTTATTTATTATTATTATTATTATTATTTTTTTTTTTTACTATTTTTGTAGTATCCTGGACATTTTGCAAGAAAGGTCCTAACTCTGTTTGTACCATTTTGGATCTTCATTGACTCCATTATTATTATTTTTGTTTTAAAGATTTTGTTTAAAACTGAAAAGAAAATTATAAATTGAAAATCATAAAATCAACTTGATACCTTGTAAGAAGCGTCATTAAATAAAATTTCTCATGCAGATAATGGAAAAACAAGAATGCTCATTCAGAATTAAAATCTCGGCTAGAAGAACTAAAAGTGCATTCTGTGAATACTTCAAAAAATATTATTTAATCTACTAATGTATATAATAAAGCATTCATCATAATGTAATGGAAAACTTGTCTCTCTGTAAATGATCTGACAATTTGTCTGTTTGATTATTATTTAATATTGAGAAAACGAAAACTTCACTTAAAAACACCTGCTCGCTAATGCTAAACATTTAGGTAGGTTCTTGTTTTAATTTCAAAATTTTTAACCTTTTATTTTTCATTCCACAGCTAAGGTCTATTTTTAATAAGAGTATTTTGTACTTTTCCAATTTTAGTTGCAGTTTTTTAAATACAGGTACTTTTGTTTTACCGATTCTGAAAGTAAAAATACATTCATTAAAAAAAAAAAAAAGTTATTGCATAATAGCTTTTGCTATCCTAAATTGTTTAAAAATATTTAAATTTAACACATTGCGATCCATGGTGACAACACTGAACTTTGCTTCGGCTACTGGTGACTGACAATGTAATATATGATATAAAATAAAAATAGTGTTTAAATAATTAAGAAAGTAAAATACTATAATTTTAAGTTTAATTAAGTTCAGTAACATTTAAATAAATCTTCAGGGATTGCTTAAAACAATATATTTTTAAACTCGGTGACTGACATGGCATTCGATGTGTTAATAGAAAAATTCAAAAACCTGTCCAATTAGGAAATGTGTTTGCTAGAAGACACTCATGGATGTCTTTGAATGGAGAGTCCCCTTGAGAAATAGATGCATCACTACAAAGCTCATTATAAATAGACAGAAAAGTTTATTTTACCATGAAGAGCTGAAGAAGCTCTTGGATTATTTTTTTTATACATACGTTAAAAAAAGAGCTATATTTGGATAAAATAATGCTGAAGATCATACTTTTTTATACACATGCAGAGGTCGATCCAGGCAAAATTTGAGGTCTATTGTCCCTTCAAAAAAATTAATTTAATAAAATGGGCCACTTCACGAAATTTCTTTTAATAAAATAGGCTATTTTATAAAATTCTTTTTCATAAAAACTGTTTAAAAATGTGTAATTTGTAAATATAACCAGTTTATGAAAAAGAAAAACTTTAGCAAAAGGATTTAAAGATGTTTTTGTTAATAAATGCTTGTATTCGAATTTGCATAACTGGGTTTCTAATTTCATTACTATTACTATTTTTTTACCACAGAAATAATTTTGCTTTTCACAAAATGGGCCCCAAGAATAAAAATCTGGATCAACCCCTGACATGTCAAAAAAGAAAATTATATACTGCAGGTTGGATTTGGGTAATCCAGGGGGTATCTGCAACTGTCCTATTACTGTACAAAATGTGTAGTAAAATGTTGTCCACAGGACATTGGCAGGTTTCACACTTCGAACTTAAGGGGATGTCCTACAACTGTCCACAAGACGAATTCACCCATCCATAGGATATCAGCTAATCTGGAATATGGCATTATTAGGATGATTTTAGGACCGTCCAGAGGTTATCATACAAGCATCCTATAACCATCCTAAAGGTGTCATCAAGTGACATCCATAGGATGTTGACAGGTGTGACATTTCGAAACCCAGGGGATGTTCTGTAACTGTCGATAGGACCAATTCATCGGTCCGCAGGATATTACGCATGTCCGAAGCGTGATATCTTCTGGATGTTTTTAGGATGTATTTGTGTTGTCTGGGAATATAGTTTTCAGGGGTGATTCTCGTCCGAAAATTCCGAATTTTCCGAAAATTTAAGGCATTCTCTTCCGAAAATTTGAAATTTGGTTATCAGTTCCGCATGATTGCCAACTTGTACGGTTTTACGCGCGGAAAAAACAACCGCGGAGAAATGCAAATTTCGTGAAAGGATCGCCGAAAAAGCACACATTTCGTCAATATTTCGAGGAAAAACGACAATTTCGTCAACATTTTTGTCAACAAACTTTATCAAAAGATCGCTGAAAAAGGCGAATTTCTTGTGTGGATCTCGGAGAAAACAGCAATTTCACCAAATATCGCAGATAAAACACTGGTTTCGTCTGAAGACCGCAGGAAAACGTAGATTTCGTCTAAAGATTGCGGATGTAACGCTGATTTCGTTAAAAGATAGCTGGAAAAAATGCCGTTTTCGAAATAAAATCTTTTAAAAATATTTTGTTAAAAGATCATTGATAAAAAAGGCCGATTTTATCAAAAGATCACAGAAAAAACGCTGATTTCGGGAAAAAATCGCGGGGATAAAGCGTCGTTTTCGAGAAAAGATCGCGTAAAAATGCAAATTTTGTCTAAAGATCATTAAAAAAAAACCCGTCGATTTCATAAAAAAAAATTCCACGGAAAAACGCCGATTTCGTCAAAAGATCGAGGAAAAACGCCGATTTCATCAAAAGATCGCGGAAAAACTGCCGATTTTGCTAAAATATCGCAGATAAATCGCTGATTTCGTCTGACGATCGCAAACGATCGTTCGTGTTTTCACGGAAAAATGACGATTTTGTCACAAGATCGCGGAAAAACTGCTGATTTCGGAAAAAGATTGCAATAAATCACCGATTTTGCTAAAATATCGTAGATAAATCGCTGATTTCGTCTGAAGAGCGCGGAAAAACCCCGATTTCGTCTGAAAACCGCGGATAAAACCCGCCCTCGCGAGGGGGGTGTAGTTCGTGGAATCCGCCCCCCCCCCCCCCACGTCATCTCCGATTTCCGAAAATGCGATGTGTATTTCCGAAAAAAAATTTTCACCCAGAATCACCCCTGATAGTTTTATGAAATGAAAAATGAAGTTTAAACATGAACTGTTTTTACTATCATTAGCAAATTAAGTTCATAAAAAATTGTAAACATATGAAAAATGATTAAAATAACATTAAATTAAAAAGAATATTGCCCTGTTTAATTAATGGCATTGAGCTCACAGGTTATTCACACTGATTGTATGTTACAGCCTTATATTTTCAAGGAATAATGCCCTTTGAAAAGGAAATTAAGAGGGAAAGTAGTCCCCTCTCATTTCCCTATTTATACTTAATCACTGAACCCCTTAAAACGAATTAGGGATATGCTATATAATATAAAAAACCTATATCTGAAATGCAATGAAAGTCGGATAATTTTGCATAAAAACCCATTTATATAATTTAAGAGGAGTTATCCCCTGTTCCGCCTTTATAATTAACCATTAAACTTCCAAAATTATTCTGGAACTCGCCTTATCAGAAAGAACTTTCATCCAAAATTTAAAGTAACTCAGATAATTCTGCATAAACCCCCCTTTAACTAATTTAAGGAAGGTCACCCGTACCACTGCCCCCCTCTACAATGCCTATTCACTGAGCAGACGACAAGCGTGAAACGTCATGAAGTGGAGGCGAAATCACTAACCCTACTGGTTCCACAATCGCCACGAAGCTCAGAACGCGATCGTTGTCAGGGAAACCGCCTCCACTACGTCACAAGCGAGAAGGCATTGTAGAGGAGGCAGTGCCCGTACCCCTCGTTATACTTAACAAAAGAATCTCACAACTGATCAGGAAAACATCTTATCACCATGAACCTGTATCCAAAAATTGAAGCAAATCGGGTAATTCTGCATGAAAAAACATTTACCTAAATAAAACGGACTAGTCCCCCAAAATCCCCAAAACAAATCAGGAAATCGCCTTATCAGAATGAATTTATATTCCAAATTTAAAGCAAAACTGTAAATTCTGCATGTAAAACCTCTTAACTTAAATTAAGTAGATTGTTACCATCCCATTCCTTCCCCCTTTAATACTTATTCAATGAACACCCAATACAGTATAGAACCCCGCTAATTCGGACCCCGTCAATCCGGATCGGTTTGGTCAATTTTTTTCTTTTCAAGTTTGAGAAGCAATCAACTAATTTCCATAATATTAACTTGTTTCATCGTCATATTTTGAATTCAGAAAAAAACCTTTTTCTGAAATCTTTTCGGAAGAATACCTTAATTTTTCTTATTTAAACTCTTTAATGTTATCTTTCAAAGAAGCAACTATGTATCACTAAGTTTGGCAATTCCAATTTTCTAGCTAGTAGTCTGCTACAGATTATCTTTATCCGTGTTCTGTTCTCCACCTAGTACCTGTAGCACAGGAGAGTAATGAACGGATATCCTGTCTGCGATAAGAACCCACTCCATGTCCCTGGCTCCCGAGCGCGCGCGCTCAGCAGCTGAACACTTCCATGTTTTCCCTTGCTCTAAGTCCCTTAACAATCAGCCATCCAACCAACTAATATATTCGAAGTAAACAAACTCATGCATCATTGTTTCACGTGTTATTTGTGATTTTCAAGTCTTTGGCTCTTTAAATTTTCACTTTAAATCTGATCTCTATCAGAATTTTAGCTTCACCGTTTTAAATCTAAATCCACGTTATAAATAACGTATAATATCAAGTTTTACGTGAATCATTTTATTATATATTTTTAAATATGGGGAGTTTTCACAATCCTGACGATGAAACGGTTGATGAAGAGTTGTATCAAGCATTTTTAAATGCCCATGCTGATAGGCTTCGTGTGCTAAGGATTCCAGAGTGTAAATGGAAAACTTTGTGTAAAAAACTATGTTCTTCGGTATGTAATTTTAACTCGAACACATTGTGATTCTTTGAAGAGCAGACCTTCCTTATGGGTGTGCGACAGGTGCGGCCACATTTAAGACGCAATCAAAAAAAAAAAAAAAAAAAAAAAAATTCTTGACCGGAAAAAAAAAATCTATGTGTATTATAGCTAAATATTTATTATTCATTTTGTTGAGGGTTTTCTTTTTACCATAATAAAATTAATCTACTTGTTGATAAAATGTAAAATGTTTTTACCAGTAAAATGTTCCGTGAGTTGTAGACGCGCGAGAAAATAATAGATTGTTTGTTTCTTATATTCATTCTGTGAACAGTGTTATAGGGAAGGATTTTATATCCTTTTCCGATTTGTGCAGTTGATGAAAGAATACAAAAAATCATTTTGGCATCTTATAATTTTTTCCACTATGGCAGAAAAAACATGGATTTTAAATATTTATAAACCTATGTAATTTTTTAATAAATGTTTCATATGTTGAAAAAATGATATTTTTATAAGTATTTTCTTTTACATTACATATAGGGTAGATGTGCCATGTGCCAGTAATGGACACCCTGAACCTTTCGCCAGGTTTGCAAATTTTCATCACATGAGCAGGCATATGCTGTAAATTGTACAACAGGAGGGAAACATTCAATTATTGCTGTTTTATTTTAATTGTACAAATAATTTAACATACAAATAATCATATACGTTTTCTCTGCTCACAATTTATGAAGGTATTCTGCAATATACTTAGATTTATTTTGTTATAACATATTAAAACAGGCGTGAAATTTGTTTTAAAGAAAAAAGAAAGCAAATGTTGTATTTTTTACAACGGCGGCACCACCGGAAGGTTAAGGAATTTCTTTTAAAATTATTTTTCTATAATAGTTATGATTATTGTATTCTAGCTTTTTCAATATTAATCTATTAACAATATTTAACCATTCTTATAGTCTCATTTCTCAATATGAATCAAAATTTAATTTTAAATAATAATAATAGAAATATATCAAAAATTCAATAATGGGCACTCTGTTCCAGTAATGGACATCCCATGAAAAGTAATAAATATGATTGTTTTTATGATTGTATTTAGAACCAGAATGTAATGAAAATATATTAATGAAACAAAATAGTTATTTTCAAATAAATGTAACAATTAGGATGCAAGTTCAACTAATAAAATATTTGTGATAATCATTCACTGTTTGCATCAATTATTGTAATTATTAGAAGATCAATATTTTAGTTATTTTGATACATAGTTTAAAATATTGAATTTTAGGCAATTACAACTATCAAATTTGTGAGACAAAAAGTGCAAGTAGATCCTAGAGTCTGTTGATAATTTGTAAGCTAAATTTTAATTAGAATACTACTTAATTTGCAATTGAAAGTATTTCTATAAGAATATACACAAAATATAAAAATTAATGCTTCTAATTTGTTCATTCTTATTTAGAAGTCCTAAAATGTAGGGTCTGAACCCACAGGAGCCTATGAATTAATTAGGCTATATGCATAAAAGAGGTACCGTAATTTCCGGTAGATAAGCCGCACCGTTGTATAGGCCGCACCAGTGAAAAACCAGAAATAAAAATTCAATTTTCATCAGATAGGCCGCACCGGTGTATAAGCCGCGGCGTATACGCTGCACAAACAAAGAAAGTCTATTAAATAGAACAATATTTCTAATTCATTTAAGGCCAAACAAACGAAAATGCATTCTTTATACATATTTAACGAAAACAAATATTTTTTGTAAATAATAAATAAATATAACTTGTAAATATATATATATATTGTAATTTATTTATTAATGCTGAATTAATCCACCTTCTTTTTAGATATGACCCAGCATAAATTTGAGAATGAAAGTCGAAATGAATTACTAAAAGTATATTTAAACAAACTTTCTGAAAAGTATTAATAAAAATTTTCCATGGAGCAATAATCCTGACTTCCAACGAAAACGAATGTAGAAAATAAATTAATAAATAAAACTTAAACAGCGTATTGAGCGGAAAAACGCCAAAAGAGACTGTGCTTATTTAACAACAGCTATCTTTTGTACCTCGACGGGACCTTGACCGGATGACAAAGAGAAAACTATTTCATAACTGTTTCTAAAATTCCTTCTTTCGCTCCTAATATTTCATTATTTTACATTTGAAAGTGAGGTAGAAAAAAGACTTTTAACCCTTCTCCGAAAATGCCGTTTTGTAGAAAAAGTTGTTGAAATCGGTAGAAAATTTGTCGTTTTTCATGCGACATTGACCCGATGGCAGATAGACTAAAAACATTTAAGAGACAGATGAAAAGTCACATAGAGATTTCCCATTCCTGTTATCTGTTTCCCGATGAAATATTAAAAAATTATACTAATTTAAAAACAAAACGAATTTTTCAGTACCTTTTGGAGAAAAATAAATAAATTAAGAAAAAGTCGTGTGTTTTTCTTTTTCCTAATTTTTTAAAAGCATTCTTTTTTTCTCATTAGAGTAGATTCCAATTTGTCATGTAAATGAGATTTCTGACAAAAGTTCTTGTTGCACAATTCAGTTCTTTCTGCGGTATGAATGCGGAGGTGGATATTGAAATGAGATTTTGGAGAAAGTATTTGCTACAGACCACATAGGACACTGGTTCTTTGTAGGTGTGAAGGAAACCGTCGGTATTAAAATGAGATTGCTCAGAAAATGTTTCGTTACACACCACATACGAAAGGTTTATCTTTAGTATGAACGCGCAGGTGAATAATTTTCTGCTCAGATATACAGTTCAAATATACTTTCTGAAACATAAAAAACATACAAAATTAACACGCGTTGGTATTCTTAAACTATATATAACCGAAAAACGTTTTTCAGTGTTTCCTTAAGGACAAAAAAACATTATGATCTCGCATGATAAGCAGTTTGATTCCAAATCGCTTCAATAGAAAGACCTGACAATTTTATTCTTTTACATTCAAAAATGAATCAGAAAAATATGGCGAAAAAAATTTCGCGTCGTTATGTACTAGATTTGAGAATTGCTTTTATAAGAATATCTAAAATTTTTACGAATTAAAAGAAATTAAAAGTTACAATGAATATGAAAAATGTAGCTAATATATATTTGAGAGTAAAGTTAAATGTTGCTATTATTGTGAATATTAAAATGCCATAAAAGACTAGAAATCCGAATATTATTGAAACATCGTTTTTAAAGGCTGTTCTAAAATTTAAGCTTCTCAATTTCTGATACATTCGCAAAGATATTTTTTTTCGTAAATGCATAAAACTTCCAAGTGTTAGAATACACATACAAAAAAATCGGACGTCATTTTTTTCGTTTTCTCATAAAAACAACGAATCTTCCTAAAGAAATTCTCAAAGATGTGTTTTAGTGCTTAAAGAATGAACTATGATATTGTAGATTTGGTGGCAGGGATAGCAGGGATACGCGAAACGAGATTTTATTGCGACAAAAGCAAGTTAAAAAAACATTTAAATTTTTCGTTATTATTAAAGATGTTGTTACAAAAATGGCCCTAACGGGTACATTCGTGATGAATCCACATATACATTTTTTGTAAGCATAATTAAAGAATACAATACAGTTTTAAAAAGCCTTACATTTGAAAATGTTACAGATTATTAGAAGTTGGAAAATAATCTAGATTCTTAGCCGGTCGGGGACGATTATGTGATAATGTGGGTAATGACTCGGAGTGATATGATTGTGAGGAAATCTCTTTTTACGCAATGCATCAAAGAAACATCTTTCTTTTAGGATGAACGTGCAGGTGTGTATTGCAATAAAATTTCTTCTTTTATTGCACACGCCACAGGGGAAAGAATTATTACTGACAGAAAAGAATACATAAATATTTAATATAGAAATAATAATGCGATTGAATTATGTCTGCAAATACATAGACAATTTGTAAGAAAAATATTTTATTTATTGATTTATTTATTTATTTTGACGACGACACAAAATAGAAATTGCGTCTGCATTATATTCGATATTTTAAAAGAATTATTAAAAAGGGATCAATTAATTTTCATCCCTAAGTATCATTCATATTAATTGACAGTATCAATTGTGAATTAATCCATAAAAAACAAAAATGCCTTTTCTTTTTTTCTTCTTTAAAATCTTGTCTAAATTTTTTGTGTCGAAATTTCTTTAAAAAAATTAATAATACTTCATTTTTCTATTCACATTTTAAAAATCAAATGTTATTTCTAAGTTTTTGAAAATGCACTGACATTTTCCTTATTGATTTCGGAAAATTTACAATTTTTCTATTTTGCAGCTTTATGCAATATTTTGCTTGCAACACCCGTTTGGAAATAAAAAAATTCGTTGTACAGGCCGCATCGGCGTATAAGCCGCACTTGGAAAAAATTAACTTTTAAACACGTATAAGCCGCGGCTTATCTCCCGGAAATTACGGTAAAATGTTCTCTAAATTGGTAATAGATGCAACTCAACAAATCCAGGCCTCGCAGCATTCCTATAATTCCTATAAATTTGAAGAAAATTCCTATATTTCCTAATTTTTCATCCCTCCACTCAGGCATGAAATTTTTCCGCGGATCCGCGATTTTCCTTTTTGTTATCATTTTCAGCTTCTCCGATTTTTTTTTATATCGTCAAAACATCGCGGAAAAACGGGAATTTCGTCGAAAGATCGTATGAAAAAATACTATTTTCGTCCAAAACTCTAGAAAAAAATGCTATTTTCATCTAAAGATCGCAAATAAATGCTATTTTCATAAGAAAAAAACGCGATTTTCATCAGAAGATTGCAAGAAAAATGTGATTTTTATAAAAAGATCATGAGTAAAATGCGATTTTCATCAGAAGATCGTGAGAAAAACGCCATTCTTGTCCAAAGATCGCAAGAAAAACGCGATTCTTGTCCAAAGATCGTGAGAAAAACACGATCCTCATCCAAAGATCGTGAAAAAAACTCAATTCTCATCCAAAGATTGCGAGAAAAACGTGCGATTTTCATCTGAAGATTGCGAATAAATACTATTTTAATCAAAAGATCGCGAGAAAAACGCAAGTTTTATCAAAAAATGGAAAAAACACAATTTTATACAAAAGATCGCGAAAAAATAAAATTTTTTATAAAAAGATTGTGAGAAAAATGCGATTTTCGTCAAGAGATCGTGAAATAATAACATGATTTTCGTCAAAAGATCGCGAAGAAAACGCAATTCTCATTGAAAGATCGCAAGAAAAACGAGATTCTTGTTAAAAGATCGCGAGAAAAACTACAGTATCGTTAAAAACTACAGTAAACAACAATAATTTTTTGAATGCTATCATTTTATTCGTCTCATCAAGTTCTATCTTTTGAAAAAAAAAAATCACTGTCATACGTTCACTGGTTTGCCAGAAATTTCAAAAAGACGTTTGCATTTTCTATTTCTTAAACATATTATACCAAACGCTACTGTGTTTGCTATGATTTACAATTTTTGTTAATATTACTGAGTTCATGTTTTTTCATGAAGGAAAAATAGATTTATTTCTAAAAAAATTCAAGATATTGCTGAGATCATTGGTAATCACAATCTTTTTACCAAATATATTTATATATTAATAAAGCTTTTTTAGTTATTAAGTCTGGCTAAAACTGAAATAAATCTTCCTTATTTTAAGATTTTTATGTGAATTAGTAGTGTACCTATATGAGGCAAGTTTCATAAAATAATTTAGGAAGAATACATTTAATCTTCATAATAAGTATTTAACTATACATTATTGATTATTAACTTGACCTTTGCTTTTAATACTTTAATAATTTAAAAAATTACCTAAATTTTTATTATTCTAGTTTATTACTTATTTTAATATTTTATTGTATTGTAAGCATTTATTATAGTTTCGATTACATTATTAATTACATTCAAATTACTGTTTAAAAAATTTAAACAAATCAATAACCAGAAATCTGCAAAATTCTAAAATCTGCACAACCTCTGGTCTCAAGCTGTGCAGATTTGAGGTAGTCTACTGTAACACTATTTAGCCAACTTTGCTGTTAAATAAGTTTCATAAATTATTATGAATAAAAAACTAGTTGAACTATAAGTCTAACTTACAAAGGTAACCACCTTCTTAGACTGTTAAAATACAATATATGTTTGTATTGTAAGATATTTAGAAGAGATTCCTAGAAGCATTTTCAAGTTGAACTCATTTTAAAAAGGTGATTTAGATGTTGAAAGGAATGTCCCTGTATTGAAAGACGTTCTATCCCAAGAGAAAATGGGCACAGAACAATTACTGGGACATTATTGTTGAGCTTTTTTATCAATTGTAGGGAAATGACCATTATCTACTTTTGCTCTCTCCAGTCTAGACCCATGTTTGATTACTTAAAAGATGCCGATTATCTGTAAAAAATTCCTAAATTTTGTTTAAAATTCGACTTACACAAGTATGTATGGTAAATGTTCTTGTTTTGTGTTAATTCTGAATTAAAGCAGTTATTATTATTTTGTATTTTAAATAAAATACATGAAAGTTATATCGTTTCATTTTTTAAATGTGTTAATATTTTCTATACTTATTATTTTGTGCAGGTTGGGTCAAGTTGTATATAACTCAAACCTAAAATTTCTGCTTTAAGTCATTCTGATAAAGGAAAAAAAAATTGTCAATTTCAAATTTAAATTTGATGTGAAACAAAATTAATCCTTATTATAATACATTTATAGAAAAATAGTCTATGATTATATCTCTAATATGAGTTTTCTCCTTTTTTATATAAAAGTAAAAATATATTTACAAATACTAGTTAATATTCAAATAATAGTCTTTTTCATTTGAAAAACATTTAGGATTTTCATTTTAAAAATGGACACTATTTTTATAATGTCAAAGTGCTATAGCATAACATTACAGACATCATAAGCCATAAGAGCCTACATGAGTCACTGAAATAGACCCGGATGATAATGTTAAGTCCTTGGAGGCATTATTTTCAAATATCTTGCTCAAGTCTTAGAATCTTTCAATGATTTTTTTTTTTTTTTTTTTTTTACATAGGATAACTGAGGATGACTAATTTTAATTCTACTTTTTCAATTTTGATTTCAGATTTAAAAAAAAAAAAAAAAAAAAAAAAAAAAAATTAACTTTCAGAACCGGTTCTGAATTTGAAATTATTCTAATAAAAAAAAAAAAAAAAAAAAAAATAACCAAGATTGAAAAATATAAAACTAACCGTTTTCAACTATCTTATGCAAAAAAAAAAAAAAAAAAAAAAAAAAAAAGTTTTTAAATATTAAAATATGAGCACGATATTTGAAAATAATGCCTCCATAGATTTAACATTATCATTCAGATCAATTTCAGTGACTTGTCTAGGCTCTTAATTATGCAACTCATTTTACAGTTCAAGACCATATGCATTAGAGAAGTAACAGAGAATATTTTTGTGATGTGAGGTGACATGCTTTGGGAAACATTACCAAAATTATAATCTCTAAGTCAAAGCGAAAATAGGATCTATTAGCTCAATTTGGGTCAAATTGACACAAAAATGTCAAAACCAACTCAGTCTGACTGAAATGTAGGTTGGGTTCAAGTAGAATCAGATTATACATCTAATGCTTGGCTCCAGTTTCAATTTTTTAACCAAGTATTGCATGGCATTGCTGTGCCTTCACTAAAAAAATAAAAATAAATAAATGCTGTTGCTGACATTTATGCCCAGATAAAAGAAAAGTATGAAAAAATAATAAGAATTTTATTTTCATTGTTTTATATTTAGACATATATAATTTTAATATAGACAGTAACACTTGACATTTTTTTTTCTTCCAGATTTTTGATGCTGGAAATGATTTTCTTTATGCCCAAGATGTGAGTATTTTATTAATTTTTTTTTCTCTTTGATTAAATGTGTTTTTATTTATACTGATCAGGTTTTTAAATCTTTTGTAACAATCCTTGTTTAATATGATTTAGGATCTAATACTATGTATTTTGGTATTTTACTGTTCTGGATTTACTGAACCATTCAAGATTTATTGTAAAACTATAAAGTCAATAAACATGCATGATTTTAATGGTACATTGAGTATTGACATTTGAAGACCTATAAAAAGGCCGCAGCTGATCACAGGATTTTTTGAAAAGAATGCCAAAAAATAATTTATGGCTCTTGTTACAATATTTGTTCTGTCCACAACCTAAAAAGAATAGGCAGAATGCTGCCCTTTTTTCTAAGTGGGCTGTTCTTGGTTAAGGCTGGATTTTCAGTCTTTATGACTGTTTAATAGAAAAATAGATTTAAAAAAAAAAAAAATTAAGGTGTTCTTAAAACGAAAAGGGCAAATTTGTGACATAAGTTTTAATTTATTTTTGTTCGGAAATGCATGAAACTAGCAAGTGTTGTTATTCAGAAACTATCTAATCGCACTTATTTTTCTGTTTTTGTGCGAACGCAATAGATATTTCAGAACAAGCCATCAAAAGTGATGTTTTGAACTGCATTTTCCAATGAAAGCAGAAAAAACAGTCAACGAAAGGTAGAAAACTGAGTGATCATGTGATCAAAATAGCTTATAACTCGGTAGGTAATTTAATTATCATAAAATGGAAAACTGATTTCGATTCAAAACTACTTACATAGCCAGACCTTGCAATTTTACATCTGTCCGTTAAAAAAAGAATTTGTTAATGTGTCCAAGCATTTTGTGCTTATTGAGGAGAGCAGTTGAGAACAACCTTAAAGTGAAATAATCAAACTATGCATGCCTTTTTACCAAATTTTAAAGTGCAAAACGGATTTTTTACAATAAGACACTAAAGATGAATTTTTAAAGGACCTAAAAAAATGCATCTAGAATGTCTTTGAACTAAAAAATTAAATAAAATTTGAAAATGGCATGCATAGTTTAAGAGTACTGCTTTTGAAAGCTACCAAAAATACCAAATTCGAGCAAAATATAAAAAATAAATAAAAGCTATAAATTTATCAGATTGAAATAACATTAGTCACTCTATCTCGGAATTTTACCAGAAGTAGCCTCTTAATTTACTAGATAAATTTAAGTGATATGTGAAATGTGATCATATAAAATTCTATAACATTCGATACCACTTGTCTCAAAGTGTTCTTTATAGAAATCTCCTGTTGTTCCCCCCCCCCCCCCCCCCCAAAAAAAAAAAAAAATCTGGTAATCACTAAAAATTTCTAATTGCTGGTGAAAAACATTTTTAGCTCCTCTCTACACATACATTCTGTAATCATGGATTTTCAAAACAGTTAGTTATAAATTAATTGACTAATTATTAGTACAGTAATAATGTGTCATGAGTTGCTTAAACTCTTCAATTCAGTTAATGAAATAATTTTGAAAAATAGAATAGTTATTATTTGAAATATTTTGGCTGCTAATGGCATCTCAGCAACAATATTTGTCGAGCTGTAGTTATTATTATCTAAAATTACAAGGATTATTGTTTGTATGTTAAAGTCATTTTATACAAAATCTTTTTGTTATGCCTAGGAGGCTTCAGAAGATGAAGAACCAGAAATTAGAGTTGTTGCAAAGTGTTCAATGGACCCTGAAGATGAAGAACAGTTAGTTAATGCATGCATTTTAAAATATATCTTCTATAGTTTAACTGTTATGTATAATTTACTATTTTTGTTAGATTCACCTACATTTTAATCTAACTTTTGGTCTGATCATCTGATTTTTTAACTTCCATGAAAGAATCATTTAAAATCTAAATTAATTGAATTTTTTTTTTAGGCTAGTAAGTTGTACAGATACAGCCACTTTTTAAAAAACATTTATTTTTAGCAGATAACTGATGTTACAAAATTTTATCCTTTTCAGTTAATGAGAGATAATCAGGAGCAAAAATAGGGAAATATTAGACACCATTATTGCAGTGTAATAGATTCAATGCAACCAATTAAAATATTTAAAAAAAATATTTTGATTATAGGAATACTAGTGATAATTTTGTTCTAAACTGTAATGTGGTAAATAGCTTTTTCATATTTCTTTTTATGTTGATTTATTTCCCTCCATTCATGAATATTTAAACATAATACAAATTTTTATTTCCTAATTTGACACTTTCCAAGTGGCTAACTGTCTGCAGTTATTTTTTACAAATTCACTCATTTCAAATTTAATAAAATATCATTTATAGTAATGGACCTGGCAATAAACACTGATTTTTGTACACACACACCCTTTTCCATTGAGTAAAACATTTTTTTTTCTTTTTATTGAAGATGTCTGATTTGTTATACAGTAGACTCCCTCAAATCCGCACAGCTTGGGACCAGAGGTTGTGCGGATTTTAGAATTTTGCGGATTTCTGGTCATTGCTTTGTTTACATTTTTAAACAGTAATTTGAGTGCAATTAATGGTGCAATCGGAACTATAATGAATGCTTACAATATAATAAAATAAGTAATAAACTAAAATAATAAAAATTTAGATAAGTTTTAAAATGATTAAAGTACTAATAGCAAATGTCAAGTTAATAATCAATAGTGTATGATTAAATATACATTATAAATATTAAATGTATTTTTCCAAAATTATTCAACAAAACTTGCTTCATAAAAGTTCATTACTAATTCACATCAAAATCATGAAATAAGGATTTTTTTTTTCAAGTTTAGCCAAGCTTAACCAAAAAAAAAAAAAAAAAAAGGCACTCCGGGACTGCCGACAGAAGTGAAAACTTGAACAATTATGTGTGTATTTTTTTAGTCGTCTGGACATATTTTATTGTGCAGAAAATACTTTTAAATGAAGTGTTTTTTATTCATTATTATAAACTACTGCTACAAAAATTATATTACAATTTTCATTTAATGCGCTATTGTACATGAAAAATAATGCATATTATTTTACATACAAAAATTGCAATCTATTGCTTAAAACATAAATTTACAAATGCATGAAATATGAAATATCGTCAGTTGGTATTCTTTGAAATAAATACCCATAAAACTTATGAATTTTCATCCCCATTTCAACAATTCTTCCATCATCATCATCATCATTATTATCATTATATTCTAGATTTGATATTATAGGTTTATGGTAACTAAAATATATAGCAAACAATTTTGATTCAATTCTATTTAAATATCTTGCAATGACTGCATCAATTGTAATTTTTTATCTCTCTGTGCTAAGATTGCGATGGTTGGTCATTGTTAAATCAAATTTTCTATTTAAAAATTCAATTAATTGTAGATTTTCATCATCCACAAAGTTGATGTTGAAATCCCTACTCAAAATCATCGGCAAATCATCAAATCTCTTTCCAATTCTATCTTGAAGTAATGCAGAAGCCTCTTTAGAACAAATAAATAAATTTTCATACAAAAATTCTCATTTGCACTTAAAGACTTATCCGGTGAAATATAAATGGCAACCAATACAATTAGTTTTTCATTTTCAGAGTGGCAACAACAAACACATATATCACTGACATCAAAAACATTACTACTAAACATACTGGTGTACCTCACATGCACATTCATATGAATTGTGGAAATATATGCCCATTACATCAAACAACCTTTTATAAATAGCTACTCCTGCTGCTGGACGACCGTATCTTCTGAAACTTGCAACAAATTGAATAGTAATCAAACAATATAAGTTGTTAAACTTTAAATACAATTTTTTAAAAAATGGTTGGAAAGTGCAGCATAATCGATGCACAATATCATGATTTTTCTTTCTTAACTTTTTATTCCATCTGGTAACAGTATATTTTTTTAAACTTTAAATACAATTAAAATTTTTAAAAATGGTTTTGAAATGTAGCATAATTGATGTGCAATGTCATGTTTTTTCTTTCTTAACTTTTTATTCTATTTGGTATCAATTTATGTTGTTACTATTTAAATACAATCAAAAATTTTAAAAAAAAGAGAGAAAATGGTTGGAAAGTGCAATGTAATCAATGCGCGATGTCATACTTTTTCTTTCTTAACATTTTATTCCCTCTGGTAACAGTATAAGTTGTTAAGGTTTAAATGCAATTACAATTTTTAAAATTGGTTGGAAAGTACTGCATAATCAATGTACAATATCATGTCTTTTCTTTCTTATCATTTTATTCCATTTGATAACAATATAAGTTGTTAAACTTTAAAAACAATTGAAAATATATATATAAAAAAAAGGTTTAAAAGTGCAGCATAATCGATGTGCAATGTCATGTTTTTCTTTCTTAACTTTTTATACCATTTGGTATCAATTTATGTTGTTACTATTTAAATACAATCAAAAATTAAAAAAAACTGAAAAAAGTGGTTGGAAAGTGCAGCATAATTGATGCACAATGTCATATTTTTTCTTTCTTAACATTTTATTCCTTCTGGTAACAGTATATGTTGTTAAACTTTAAATACAATTATAATTTTAAAAATTGGTTGAAAAGTGTAGTATAATCGATGAGCAATGTCATGTCTTTTCTTTCTTAACTTTTTATTCAATTTGATAACAATGTAAGTTGTTAAACTTTAAATACAATTGAAAATTTAAGGAATTGAAAAAAATGGTTGGAAAGTGCAGCATAATTGATGTGCAATGTCATGTTTTTTCTTTCTTAACTTTTTATTCCATTTGGTATCAATTTATGTTGTTATTATTTAAATACAATAAAAAATAAAATTTTTAAAAATGGTTTTGAAATGTAGCATAATTGATGTGCAATGTCATGTTTTTTCTTTCTTAACTTTTTATTCCATTTGGTATCAATTTATGTTGTTACTATTTAAATACAATCAAAAATTTAAAAAAAAAGAGAGAAAAATGGTTGGAAAGTGCAATGTAATCAATGCGCGATGTCATACTTTTTCTTTCTTAACATTTTATTCCCTCTGGTAACAGTATAAGTTGTTAAGGTTTAAATACAATTACAATTTTTAAAATTGGTTGGAAAGTATTGCATAATCAATGTACAATATCATGTCTTTTCTTTCTTATCATTTTATTCCATTTGATAACAATATAAGTTGTTAAACTTTAAAAACAATTGAAAATATATATAAAAAAAAGGTTTAAAAGTGCAGCATAATCGATGTGCAATGTCATGTTTTTCTTTCTTAACTTTTTATACCATTTGGTATCAATTTATGTTGTTACTGTTTAAATACAATCAAAAATTAAAAAAACTGAAAAAAGTGGTTGGAAAGTGCAGCATAATTGATGCACAATGTCATATTTTTTCTTTCTTAACATTTTATTCCTTCTGGTAACAGTATATATTGTTAAACTTTAAATACAATTATAATTTTAAAAATTGGTTGAAAAGTGTAGTATAATCGATGAGCAATGTCATGTCTTTTCTTTCTTAACTTTTTATTCAATTTGATAACAATGTAAGTTGTCAAACTTTAAATACAATTGAAAATTTAAGGAATTGAAAAAAATGGTTGGAAAGTGCAGCATAATTGATGTGCAATGTCATGTTTTTTCTTTCTTAACTTTTTATTCCATTTGGTATCAATTTATGTTGTTACTATTTAAATACAATCAAAAATTAAAAAAAAAAGAGAGAAAAATGGTTGGAAAGTGCAATGTAATCAATGCGCGATGTCATACTTTTTCTTTCTTAACATTTTATTCCCTCTGGTAACAGTATAAGTTGTTAAGGTTTAAATACAATTACAATTTTTAAAATTGGTTGGAAAGTATTGCATAATCAATGTACAATATCATGTCTTTTCTTTCTTATCATTTTATTCCATTTGATAACAATATAAGTTGTTAAACTTTAAAAACAATTGAAAATATATATAAAAAAAAGGTTTAAAAGTGCAGCATAATCGATGTGCAATGTCATGTTTTTCTTTCTTAACTTTTTATACCATTTGGTATCAATTTATGTTGTTACCATTTAAATACAATCAAAAATTTAAAAAACTGAAAAAAGTGGTTGGAAAGTGCAGCATAATTGATGCACAATGCCATATTTTTTCTTTCTTAACATTTTATTCCTTCTGGTAACAGTATATGTTGTTAAACTTTGAATACAATTATAATTTTAAAAATTGGTTGAAAAGTGTAGTATAATCGATGAGCAATGTCATGTCTTTTCTTTCTTAACTTTTTATTCAATTTGATAACAATGTAAGTTGTTAAACTTTAAATACAATTGAAAATTTAAGGAATTGAAAAAAATGGTTGGAAAGTGCAGCATAATTGATGTGCAATGTCATGTTTTTTCTTTCTTAACTTTTTATTCCATTTGGTATCAATTTATGTTGTTATTATTTAAATTCAATAAAAAAAATGAAAAGAAGTAGTTATGGAAACTGCAGCATAATCAATGCACAATGTCATACTTTTTCTTTCATAACGTTTTATTCCATCTATTAACAGTATAAGTTGTTAAACTTAAATACAATTATAACTTAAAAAAACACACACGGACATTCGCGCAAGCGCCCTATGCCGCCTAAACGGAGCAGCACACTCAGGCACGGTAGAAAGAGTGGGAGATACTAGTTCCTCTCTCTTCCCCTCGATCTTACGCTTTTTCGATCAGCATCACGTGACCCTGACGCGAGTTTGGATGTTTTTACCCATACAAAAAGTGCTCAGCGCCGCTAAAGAAGTTTTCACTTCAAAAAATTTTGATTAATGCATAAATATATTTGGTAAAAAGATTGTGATTACCAGTAATATCTGAAATATCTTGAATTTTTTCCAAAAAAAAAAAAAAAAAATTATTCTTCCTTCATGAAAGAAACATGAATAGAGTACTAATAGTCCAGTCATTTAAGCTTAAATTAGGTAAGAATCTCGGAATTCGAGATACCCAGCTGTAAGTCTGTAAATACTTGTATATTGACACCCTAAAAGTTGTCTCAAAACCTACATATGGTAGGGTGTACGCAACTATTAAATTCCAAGGTCAAAGGTCACAAAAATCGATTTTTTGAGCTTTTTTTGTAAATATCTCATTTTCTATAGATTTTTTGCTATTTGTATATATTATAAATATTGTAGAATACAAAATTCTCTACAAATTTTGTTTCAAAACATTTTTCATACGTCGAACCGTTTTCGAGATAGAGGGTGGAGAGCATGCGGTCACAGCATCACTTCAGGTCAAACGGTGTCTCCGGTCGAAAACGCGCCATATATAGTTGATGAACTATCGATAAATCAATGATTATATATATTTATCAATTTTTATTAACTATTATATTATATTTTATCTTTTTCTTTATGCATTGTATAGTATAGTTACGACCGTCTGTTTAGATGAAACAATGGTTGTACCAATTACTCAAGAAAAATTCTTATCAAATCAAAATAACAAAGATATGCTCATTAATACCTTAACTGAAAAATTACAAGCTGCAAATATTACTACTAAACAAGCCAGAGATGATGCGGATGTTCTTATTGTTGAAACTGCAATCGAAGAATCAAAGTCTGAAAAAACTGCAGTTATAATAGGACAAGATATTGGTTTACTTGTTATTTTAACTGGGCGTACACTGTCTTACGAACAAGAAATTTTCTTTTAAAAAGTTGGGAAAGGAAATGTAAAAATGGAGATAAACTCGACTAAAAGTTTTGATAATTATCCTCATTCCAAAACACATATTTTATTTCTGCATGCATTAAGTGGCTTTGACACAATTTCTGCGCTTTTTAAAAAGGGAAAAAAATCATTTTTAAAAGTTTTTGAGAAATTGACGAATTTGGATGAACTAGCTGCAGCATTTGAGGAAGAAAATAGTTCGGCCCACAGATTATTAGAGAGTGGAACTCAAATCTTATTGGCAGTCTATAATGCTCCGAAATCTGTGAAAAGTCTCGATCATCTTCGTTATATGCATTACGTCAAGTCTACAAAACTTAATAAACCTGTGCAGCTTTCAATTCTTTTACCAACAAGTGCAACTTCTCATCAACATTTCAAACGTGTATATTATTAAGTTCAAAATTGGTTAGGGAATGATTTGGAACCCCAGGTATGGGGTTGGGCAATGCAAAACGATTTCCTGGAGACTATCATGACAATTTTACCACCTGCTCCAGAAGATTTGCTAAATACAATTTTCTGCAACTGCAAGAGTGGTTGTGGTTCGCGATGCGGATGCAGGAAAGTGGGCTTGCAATGCTCTTTAGCTTGTGGCCAATGTAATGGGCAAGCTTGTCTCAATGCAGAACCATATCAGAGTGACATTAACGAAGATGAAACCTTTGACCCCGAAATCATGGAACAACTTGAGACAAATGTCGTTGAAGACGATAATGAAGACCAGTTTGAAATTTACCAGCAGCCGAAAGACGACGATGAAGAGGAAGAAGATGATTAAAAACATAAATTATAGTTTTTGTACTCTTTATTCCATTTTTTTACTTTTAATAAAAATAAATGTATTAAATAGTATTTTTAATAAAACGATTAATTCATAATTTTTTTCATCATGTAAGAAGTTATTAATATTATATTAATTAGGTTAAAATTCAAATATAATTCCTATATTTTCATTAACAATTCTGCAATTACATGGACAGGTAAGTGTTGTTAAATAAATTAATACTGAATAAAAAGTGGATAGGTTAGGAAAAAAAATGATATATGGCGCGTTTTCGACCGGAGGCACCGTTTGACCTGAAGTGATGCTGTCACCGCGCTCTCCGCCCTCTATCTCGAAAACGGTTCGACGTATGAAAAATGTTTTGAAACAAAATTTGTAGAGAATTTTGTATTCTACAATATTGATAATAAATACAAATAGCAAAAAACCTATAGGAAATGAGATATTTACAAAAAAGCGCAAAAAACCGATTTTTGTGACCTTTGACCTTGGAATTTAATAGTTGCGTACACCCTACCATATGTAGGTTTTGAGACAACTTTTAGGGTGTCAATATACAAGTATGTACAAACTTACAGCTTGGTATCTCGAATTCCGAGGTGAACTTACTATAATGACTGGACTATAAGAAAATTACAAATGAAAAAATATATGAAATTGATACAAAGCTAAAAAAAATCAAATTTTGTCCCAATATCCAAACTGAAAGTTTCATTGTTTACATTCATAAAATATGTGCAGATTTTAGAGTGTTGCAGATTTCTGGTTTGCGGATTTGAGAGAGTCTACTGTAATATAATTTGGGATCTATGTAATGATTGCCTTTATGATTGAGTTTTGTTTGACAATTATTAATATATTCTACGAGAACAGAAACATAGGTTTATTTAGCAAATTTGATTGTATTTCAATTACAGTACAAATTCTCATATCTGGACATTAGGTTTTTACTCTTTTTTTTTTTTTTTTTTTTTTTTTTTTTTTTTTTTTTTTTTAAGCATTTTGCTAAGACTTTTTTTAAATCTCAACAAAATTAAAAAAAAAAAAAAAAAAAAAAAAAAAAAAGGATGAAAACAGGAATTATCTTTACTATGAAATTTTTGCAAAATATTTCTTCTTTTTATTAGTTAGGCATATTCACTCCCATAAAATAGTGTGTAATTAAAATAAACAAGGACTCTGCATCAAATTATCTATTACACAAGATTTATGTTGTCATTAAAAGTTTGAAAACTGTGTATATAATTGGTGGATTGCTTACAAATATTTCATTTAAACAATATTTTATTGTCAATTAAACTGATTGAGAGATTTATATATTTGTTTTGTAAATTTAAGATTCTGTTTGGATAATCTGTCTTGTTTAAACAAATTTCAAAAAGAATTATTTATAGTAATATTGTGAGGAAGCATAGAGAAAAATTAACATAAGAATATATTATATTTCCTATCTACATGCATAATTTTTTCATGTAAAAATTTTACATGAGGATTCAAAATAAATGTTTATAACATGATTGATATGTAACATAATTATTTTTTAAACTACAGATTATAGATAACATTTCAAATGGCAAAGTGTACTCAAATTTAAATGTTTTTGTTAAATATGACATTTGTTTTTTTAATACTGTATGAACCACTTCAACATTTGTCCCAAAATAAGTGGGGGATAAGTGCCACTGTTTCCTTATATTTACTGCTGGTGGAGTGGTTAAAATAGGAAAGTTATTTTTTTAAATGATCTCCTTTTCCTATAACTTAAATTTAGAAAATGTTACTCTAGATATAACAGAAAAATAAAATAAAAATTCTTTTATGATTAAAATTTACCAATTTGTAATACTTTGAATTTTTGTTTTTTAGTGCTAGAAAATGCTGATGTTGTTTTAGAGATAAGCCACACAACTTTTGTTTTGAATCACACTGTATATAACTCTACATAACAAATTGATAATTCTTTTTCACTCAAAAGTAGCTTTTACAAAAGTATTGGCTTAAGTTTGCAAGTAAACATAAATTTTGAATCTTCTAAAACAGAATGATATTGTTAAATGGCTTCCTTCCCATTATTAAACTTTAATTCTTTCTTTTCTTTTAGCATTTACTTAATAGATCATGCCTGGACTTATACAGTGAATACAGCTAAAGAGATGCTTGAAGGAAATGCAAACTTAATGCAGCGAATGGCAAATATCATGAAAATTTCTGATAGTGATAATCTAAGTGATCCGGAATTGATAAAACATGTAATGGATAAAATGTGGCAGTAAGTACTTGTAATAATTAATTCTTAAATATGAATATAATATAATTAGTATTGTATTGATTAATCTATTTTTTTGTGCAATATATACTTATATATTTTTATGTATTTCATATATTTGTACATATATATCATTATATATTTTTAAATGGTGATACATGTATATATTAATAATAAATTATTAAACTTTTTAAAGCATTGAAAGTCAGAAACTCAGTCATACACAAGAAAATTAAATAGCCCGATCAAACGCCCCCTCCTCACTTTATAAAAAATTTTAAATTTTCAAAAAATCCCAAGAAAGTGCTCTCCCCCCCCCCCCCCCCCCAAATTGCTGAAAAAGCGAAAATTTTGTCAAAAAATCATGAAAAAGAAAGAAAATTTTATCTAATGATCGCTGAAAAAATGCTAATTTTGCCAAAGAATCATGAAAAATAACTGCAAATTTCTTGAAAGAATCGCGAAAAAATCATGAATTTTGCCAAAATACTGCCAAAAAACACACTTTTTGACGTAAAAACGCGAATTATGTCAAAAAATCTCTAAAAAAACATAAATTATGTCAAAAGATCACAGAAAAATCATGAATTTCTCAAAGGATCGCCAAAAAGAATGCACATTTTGTCAAAAAATTTTTTAGAAAAAACACAAATATGTCAAATCTATAAATAAACGGTCAAAAAATCGCAAAAAAAAACATAAATTTTGTCGAAAAAACGCAGAAAAAAGGAGAAATTTGTAAAAGAAAAAAAAGCCAAAAAAACACGAATTCTATTAAAAAATCTCGAAAAAACACACATTTCATCAAAGAATCATGAAAAAAAACGCTCATCCCCATAAAAAAAAAAAAAACGAAAATTTTTTCAAATATCGCGAAAAAACTCTGCACATTCGTCAAATATTGCGATAAAACCCTACAAATTTTGTCAAATATCACAATAAAACCCTGAAAATCTAAACAACAAAATGCAAATTTTGTGAAACGATCGTGGAAAAATCCTGTGTAAGTGCCCCCCTCTCATTATTTTAAGATTTTTCATCACGTTTGGGGGGGGGGGGACGGTAGTAATCAATTAATTATAATTATATTTAAAGATGAAAATAAGCACTCGCCAGTCGCCACTCGGCGACTAAATGTAAAAAACTGGTGACTAAAATTGTGGAAAGTACCAGCCAAATGCAGGATTCTCCAAAAGGTGTTTTGTGAAAAGAATTGCGGAAAAAAACGCCCGCAAATTTTGACAAGAACGCAGAAAAACATGAATTTTGTGTAAGTATCGCGAAAAGACATCGTCCAAGGATTGCAAAAAGAATGCAAATATCGTCGAAGAATGCAAAAAACAGTAAATATCTTTATAAAATTGAAAAAAAAAAGCAATTGTAAAAAAAACCCTGCGTATTTTGTAAAAAAATCAACGAAAACAAATGCGTTTTTGGTCAAAAAACGTAAAAACAAATGGGAAAAACGTGAATTTAATCAAAAAAACATGCAAAAAAGTAAATACCGTAAAAAAAATCGCGTTAACAAATGCGAATACCGTCAAAAAATCGCGTTAACAAACGCGACTACCGGCAAAAAATCGCGATACCAAACACGATTTTCGTCAAAAAACGTAAATACGAACGCAAAAAACGCAAATTTTATGTATAAAAAAAAAGCAAATACAGTCAAAAAATCACGATAACACTCGAATACGGTCAAAAATCACGATAACGATCGGCAATACCGTCAAAAAATCGTGATAACGAACACGATTTTTGTTAAAAAGTTTCGAAAACAAACGCGATTTTCGTTAAAAAGTCACGAAAACGAACGCAAATTTTATCAAGAGATCGCAAAAAAGTAAAAAACGCACATTGTTAAAAGATTGTGGGAAAAACATATAATGTTAATTTCATGAGAGCCCCCCCTCCCTTTTATTTTTTAGAAAATTTGCTATGATTTTTTTTTTTAAATCAAACCTGCTAGTTGGTGGAAAAACATTTTTTTTTTTTTGGGGGGGGGGAGGGGTATACATCTTAATTCTAGATAAATAATCACAAAAAAGAGGGTTGGGGTTTATTTATGTCGTTAGCTACGCAAGTACCTAAGCATAATTGGTCTTGTGTAGCTAACTACATATTACATATAACTTTGCTGTTAATTTAAAATAGATTTGAAATTAGTATCTCAAGTTTATTCCAAACAATATAAATTAAAATATTTTTAACTAGTTCATATCTTACTTATTTAGTCTATGCTCATGCTCGTATATATCTTGTAATTAAATATTCAGTAACTCAAATGTACACTGGCTACTAAAGAAATTATTCTCACTAGCCAATAACTGGCTACTAAAAAAAAGACAACCTACCGGCCATTGGCCACTAAGCAAAATTCCTTATTTTCATCTTTAATTATATTATTTACTTATTAAGTCATTAATGTATAACATAAGGATGATTTAATTGATATTTTATAATTTGGTACAGTTAATTATGTGAATCATTATAATGATTTATCCATATTAAATTATACATATATTTTTATATTTAATAAATCAATTTCATATTATGTTTTATAATGTTTTTCATCTAATAAAATAATCTAAATTTTATTCATATGTCTATAGTGAGAACATGCTTAATCCCTTGGGGATGAGTGACCCATATGCATATCTCAAAAGTCTTAAGAATCATTCTTTATCCCCATCAGTAAAATTATACTGTAAACTTTGCAAAATTTAATTGAAGCATTTTATCAATTTAATGAAGTACAAATTTCTGTTTTTAAAAACCGGTGACAAAGCATTAAAAGTTTTGTAAAAGGCTCCCTTGGCTGAGGGATTAAGGCATCTTCCAATAGATGTGTAATGCATTTAATTAATTTATATTAAAAAAGTACAAAATTCATTTAATATTGCATTTATTTAACTAATTTATCAAGAGATAGCAGCACTAAAGCATATTATAGAACAACTAGTTGGATGTGCCAATCCCAAAACTTTCTTCTATCTCATACGTACATTTTAGTATTTAAAAAAATAGTTACTCATTTTAATACTTTAATAATTCAATACCATGCCAACTTTTATTTTCATCTTAAATTTGTGCTTCAATCAATTAATCAGCGTAAAAATGAATTTCCGTCTCTGCACGAGTCGATGGACAATAGAATGATAGGCGGATTTTTTTTTTCAAATTCAGGGAGAACCTACTTGCCTTACCAAAAAAAAAAAAAAATCATATATAAAAAATTTAGTTCAGTTCTAAAACTAACTTCATGCGCATTTATGTGGTGCAATGTTGAAAATGGCATAAAAATCGCTATTGCAGCGCCCCCTTCCAGTGTATTTTTTTCAGATTCAGGGCGATCCAACTAGCCATAACCATACATTTACTCAAAAAATTTCGTTCAATTCGATGCATAACTTCATGTACTTTTGGTCGGTACAATATTGAAAATGGCACAAAAATTGCGATTGCAGCGCCCCCTTCCGACGGATTTTTTTCAATTTCAGGGGGGACCAACTAGCCATAGTCATACACATACACAAAAATTTGGTTCAATTCGATGTATAACTTCATATACTTTTAGTCGGTACGATATTGAATATGGCATAAAAATCGTGATTGCAGCGCCCCCTTACGGCGGATTAATTTCAAATTCAGGGAGGACCAACTAGCTATAGCCATACATTTACACAAAAAATTTGGTTAAATTCGATGTATAACTTCATATACTTTTAGTCGGTACAATATTGAATATGGCATAAAAATCGCGATTGCAGCGCCCCCTTCCGACGGATTTTTTTCAAATTCAGGGAGGACCAACTAGCCATAGTCACACACATACACAAAAAATTTGGTTCAATTCGATGCATAACTTCATATACTTTTGGTCGGTACAATAATGAAAATGGCACAAAAATCGCGATTGCAGCACCCCCTTCCGGCGGATTATTTTCAAATTCAGGGAGGACCAACTAGTGCCAAAGTCATACACTTACACAAGAAATTTGGTTCAATTCGATGCATAACTTCATATACTTTTGGTCGGTACAATATTGTAAAAGGCACAAACATCGCGATTGCAGCGCCCCCTTCCAGCTGAAGATTTCAAAACTGAAGGAGGACCTGCTTGCCACAACCAAAAACATTCACAAAAAATTTGGTTCAATTCTATGCATAACATCATACACTTTTTGATGGTAGAATGGCAACATACACACAGACACATGGACAGACAGACATTTTCTAAAAACATGTTTTTTGGAATCTCTGACCCCTAAAATGTATAAATCCATCGAAAACTGGAAGTCGAAAATAATTTCGATTACAATACTTTCTTCTATTGAAGATAGAAGAAAGTAATAAGCTAGTTTCAATGTACAACAGAGGGTCCAGTATATTTAAGTTTATTGGAACATACTCCTAGGTCCAAATTTTTTACAATAATATCGTTTTTTTGGCTGCAGTTTTTTTGAGCTACAGCATGTAATCATAACAACCTATGTTTTGCTACGTCATTTTAGGGGTAACTATAGTGTCTGTTATGTTATTTTCCTATTCTACCTATTTTAATCATGTTATTATTATTTATTTTTAATGTTTCTCTTCATTTTATTTTGATTTTATGTGTGTTGGTAACCCCAAATTCATATTATTTTGCTTTTTCATGGCTGATATGAAGATGAAGCTTTGTTTGTAGTTCCATAGTATTTGGGGTCTGAATCTGCTATGGTTCTACAAATTTTGAATATTTTCTTTTAATTCATTTTTTCATATTTTATTGATATATATTGTTTTACAATTAATGCTTTATATAATTATATATATATATATATATCTGTGGTTAGTTATTGTTTTATGTAATTATAACTATGTATGTGCATTAGAATATTGTTATGTCTTACATTGTATAATTTCTTTCAGATACAATAATTGTTACATTGTTCAACGAGGGAATCAAGTAAGCTTTATTCAATTGCTTTAGATTATTTATATAGTATAAAATAAATAAATGAATAAATAAAAAATGAAGCACAGATATGTAGCTTCTGTAAATTATAATGAATATAATGAAAAAAAAAAAATGTTTATTATGTGACTTTACTTTCCGATATATTGGATTTTTCTTCTGTTCATATTGAATCAATGTCTTTGGAAAACAAATACAGTCGACTCTCGTTAATTCAAAATTAGATAATTCGAATCTTCGCTTAATTCAAACTAAACATAAAGTCCCAAAATTTTCAATGGCAGAATAACGTTAAAAACTTTCACTAATTTGAACTCATTTTCTCTTGACTTCATTTAATTCGAACTAACGAGAATACTGACTTTTCATTTTTCTCTTCTTTCTCACGAATTTTAGATAATTTGAATAACTGTCTTTGATTTTTGTGAAAATTGTTCCGAGTGAGTATACTTATAATCCAATGCATTTGATATCCTCTTTCTTAGTGCCCCGTGTGTCCAACAGTGAACCTCGAATGTTTCTTCCATTGTGCTTGTTTCTAATCATTTAAATAGTTTATGTATTCATACATTCTAATTTATTATTAAGTCGTATTCTAATAATAACAGATGAAATATATTTAAAAAACACTATAACATTGATTCCTTTGTAATAGTACCATATTAAGCATGTTTTTATACAATTTTTTCCATAATTCGAACATTTCTTGTGCTCCTGACGAGTTCGAATTAACGAGTGTTGACTGTATGTCATTTACTGTGGGATGATTATAAATTAAGATCTAAACTAACTTTAAATTAGAAGGTTGAGTTTGAACCTTCCTCCTTGATTATGTTTTTGTGTGCATATTATATAAGTGAATACTATAACTACAGATAAATTATTCTGCTTCTTAAAAAGTTAGTAAATAATATGGCCAGACAATATGTGTAAAAGAAAAAAAGTATCAGTCAGATATGTAAATTTGAACTCTCTTATTTATGTGCTTTGACAATAGTTTGTGACAACAATTGCAATTTCGCCATCTTAGATTAAATGTTGAAAAAAAAAAAAAAAAAAAAGAAAGTGGAGTTGACTTGAGGGCATTATCAAGCTATGACATTCTATGATTTTAAAATGAGACTAAATCAAAAAGCAATGTTTTCAACATCCACAATTAGCATACAGAAATGAATCTCCATTTCAAGTCACTGTATTCAAATAATTTACAGAATTTTGTAAAGATTGAAATTCTCTTTTGGATGCAGAATACACTGGAAGATTGTTGTCAGCTGTAGTCTCAGAAAATGTGCCGGTCGCATGAAAAATGCTAATTAGGGATAATTGCTGGATCTACAAAATGATATAGAATTTAATTGTAATCCTTACTGAATCAGAAGATATATTGTCATGGTGAAGCATGAGTCCAACATTCACTTCTTGAGAAATTTCTGAAAGACATTTAGTGGTTTACCAGATAGCTTGTGTCCCTCTAGTTTAATGGCTTTGACCAAACCTGTATTTCTGATGAACATGATATACATTATTTTTTTTATTGCTCATTAATTTTTTTACCATTGTTGGTTTAAGATTATCTCCAAAGACCCTTACTTTTCTTTTTTGATTTGTTGGAACATCACAAAAAAAAAAATGTACAAGTACATCTCATTACCATTATGACATACAATTATGAATGATGATTTTAGAAATAATGTGGTAGCCAACATCATTAAATAATTTTCGGTTTTCTTTACTGATTCTGACATTCTTCAGTTTTTGGCATTCTTTTAAATTAGGAAGGACCCAATGACAAACTAATTTTTTCATATGCAGTTATTCATGAATAATTTTATGTATAGTTGCAGATCTTATGTGAAGGAAGGAACTGATAAGAATGATGCAGAAAGGAAATTTACATTAAATTTGGAGCTATAGATAAAATTATTCATGAAGAGCTGCATTTGAAAAAATTAGTTTTTCATTGGGTTTTTTATAATTTAAAAAACCCCCAAAAAGTGGAACATATCAGAATCAGTAAAGAAAATCTAAAATTACTTAATGATGTTGGCCACCAGATTATTTCTAAAGTCATAATTGATGATGAGATGTACCAACATGTCAAGAAAGTAAAGCATGGATCTTTGGAGATTATCTTAAACCAACAAAGGTGAAAAAACAACAAGTAATAAAAAAAAATAATGTATGCTGTGTTTGTCTGTCGTGGAAGTCTGGTCAAATTCATTAAATTAGAGGGACAAAAGCTAACTGATACACCACTAAGTATCTTCCAAAAAATTTTATATTAATGTTGGATTTATGCTTCACCTCGATAATTCATCTTCTCATTCAGAAGGATTACTGTCAAATTTTTTGGACAAAAAAACTTCAAAGTGATAAAATATTCATTCTATTCTCCTGATCTAGCTATATTGACTTTTGGCTATTTTTTAATCTAAAAATTTTTTTACATTAGTTTTGTTTTCATTTCGAAAATAAAATTGACAATATTAAAAAAAAAAAAAAAAAAAAAAAAAAAAAAAAAAAAAAAAAAAATCTATTCCAGGATTTAGATAGTCTGGGGCATTTAATCTTTGAAAAATTCCCATACAAAACTCCATTCATCTTTGACACTCCTAAGAGTTGCTAAGTTTAACTTGTACCATTTATCTGTACCTCAAATATTTCAGAGTGACCCTGATAGAAGTTATAAAGAACAAGTGGTACTTACGTATTAACGCCACCGCAACAGAAGTTGCGCTAATGTGCCAATAAAGATCAATCTTGTTGTTTGCAAGAGCATGCAGTTATCTTTTAGATTCCTTGTTACCTTGTTGTTTGCTAATTTTTGATGCCATTTTTTAGTGCTTTTTTAATTCTTTTTTTCTGTTTTAGTGCTTCTTTTTTGCTCATTTTTTCACACCTTTTTTTAGTGTTTTGTTAGGGTTTTAGTGCTCCTTCTTTGCTCATTTTTTCACGCCATTTTTTGTGCACTTTCAAACAACAAGATTGTTCTTTGTTGGCTCATTAGTGCAACTTCTGTTGCGGTGGCGTTAATACGTAAGTACCGAACAAGTAAACCTCCCTGTCTTCTGACGATCATATTTCCAGAAAGCAATGATTTTGACCCTTATATCTACTAATTTTTATAATGAAATTATTAGTGATATAGTAATGCAAAAATTATGGCAGGATCTCAAGAAATCATTTTCAAATAAATTGAACAAATAAGATTATCAGCAATTAATAAAGTTTTCCTGAGGATAATTAATTGTTAAGACTATTTATTAATGTTACTATCATGAAATCTATACTTTGGTTATTTTAGATTGAAGATTCAAAATACTGAATTCTAGCGAGTTGTAATATTCATATTTATAAGACAACAATTGGTTAATAAATAATGTGATTTATAATTTTAACCCCTTACCTGCTGAAAAAAAATCTTATGCAAATTATAATGCCTTTGTTAAATCGCATATTTTTATAGTTAAAGAAAGTTTATATTAGTTTTCTGGAATAACAGTAAGAAAATGAACATGTTATACTGCTTTATATAACCTAGGTGGTGAAAATTGCCTCCTTATCATTTTAATAGATGCATGCATTTTCTAAAGGTGTTTATTTGGGGGCAGTTAAGGAGTTAATAATAAGAAATTATTATTATACCAAATATTTAGATGAATTATGAACATTTAAGACAGAAAATGACAGCCCTCGGAACAAATCAATTGATTTAAAATAATTTTCTTCATTTTAATGAGGAAGACACAAGAACTCATGAATTCCTTTCCTAAGCCCCTAGAAGTTGCTGATAAGTGCTGGTGTTAATCAGTTATCAAATGGTTGTTTAAAAACAGAATATACTTGCCACTGGGGGGAGGAGGGGGGGGGGGTGGAAGTCAACTTTGACTCCTTTTTTTCTTTCTTAAAAACTGAACATTTGCTATGTAAGAAAAAAATGAATTCTATTAAATAAAAATGTCTATAAAAATTTTGTTGTTTTTATTTTTCATCAATTTATTTTAGGGTTCAAGTATAACCTGTTGGTACATTCTAGATGAATTTGGATCTACTATTCACTATTCAGATGATCCTAATTTTGCAATAGTGCCTTTCTTTTATGCTGGAGATAACAGCATGTACTCATTGCTTTATCCAAAATCTCACGTTGATGAAGGAGGTGTGTATGCAATTTTAATGAAACTTTAGTAAATGTTATATCTCATTCATTTAACCCTTCACTGCATGATTTTTTCTATTTTTTATGAAAAAGAATTATTTGAAGTCTATATATAGATCTATAGTCACGGCAGGAAAAATCGGCATTTCAAGGACAAATGCTTTCTTTTCATTTTCCCTTCGTTATCATGGTATTAGAGGACGCTAGTCCCTCGTCCCATTTTTTTTTTTCCACGGCACTTCCGCAAAACAAATTTACCAATGCAAGAGTATGAGTTACAGCGTTATTCGATCAACTGGATCTCTCAAACGGTGTGGAAAAAAAAGTGCGGTCAGTTGGTCACGTGGCTGTTACCATAGCTACTAACCTAAGATACGGGCTGAGGAATGGCCAACAAAAGGGGAACATTTGTCCTTGAAAAGACAATTTTTCCTGCCGTGACTATAGTACTGGGGGAAAATAGTAAAAAAAAATTAAATTTCAAATTTTCAGCTAAAATTTGATATTTTATGACGTATTTCCTGTGTACAGAATTAGGGTTTTTAAATATTGTATTGCTATATTTTGTAGTTAAGTGAGCTTAAATTAATTAATTTTGTCTGCTCAACAGTCTGCAACTTTCTTTATATCAATATTTTTAACTATTCAATAAAAATAATAAAGTAAATTTTGCCTTAATAACTTGATTAAAAATTTTTTTGTTTCTGAAAAACAAATTCTCATTTTTTGTCAGACGCAACCATCTGAAATGGACAAAATATTTATTATTCTATTCTGTCAACGATTTTTGATCAGTTACAGCGATACTATTGGAGAAATTCATGACAATTTAATGAGAATTATAGTGTTTTTAGTTATGTGCCAGATGTGGCACACAATGCAATAGAGAGTTAAAATTATGTTTTTTAATTATTGTGATGTAACAAACTTGCCAGATTTTATTCTTTAGGTATCAGGATTTGCCCAAGTGGGTCCAACCTCAAAAAACCTGCTCATGTTTTTTCAGACGGACCCACTTAAAAAAACCTATTGTGGGATTTTTCAAATTTTTACGTGCTTTCACATTTTTATCATTATTTAATCTAAGGTATAAGAATGCAAAAATAAATGCCAACTTAAATATATTAAAAAAAATATAGTAAAATAAATAAAAGAAATTTCTAAGCATTGATAAAATGACCAAAACATAAATTAGTTGTAAAGAAGGAAGATTTTCATGTCTGTATTCTAAAATGCATTTAGATGTTTCAGATCTTAATGCATGTCCCCCCCCCCCCATACAATTGTAACTCATAATAAAATTCCACATATGCTGAGAATCCTAATTTAATGATGTAGATATGTAAAATTATTTTGTTTATTCTATTAATCAGCTATAATAAAAAATATTAGTTCTGAGTCAACACTAATATATACACTTAATATAGAACTTTGATGTTATATAGTTTTTTGATTATTGTCATTAATTTATATATTTTTGTAATCAATTAGTTACTTTAATTGTATTTAGTAGTGAGGACATTTTATTCAAACATTTTGAACCACCTTTGTTAATTTAAAAAACTTTGATAAAACCCAAAAAATCCTAATAAAGCCAAAAAAAAAAAAAAAAAAAAAACCCTATAACCTTTGAAAAAAAAAAAAAAAAAAAAAAAAAAAAACCTTGAGCATTTAACAATTTTGACTTAAAATTTCTTACCTGGTCTTTCGTTTTCTGCTAAAAATCCATTTATAGTTGGCTTAATATATCCTTAATTAGAGGTAAAATAGTTGCCACTCACCACATGGCAATTAAACCTGCACAAGTGGTGATAAAAAAAAAATCGACCATCGATAGTCATGCTAGTTGCCATTCACCAAGTGCTGATTAAAGAATCTGTTAATGATCGCTGAATGAAATACAAAATTTCTTCATGGTGATATGCATCTTCATTTTGATTACATCTAATTAGCAAACTGGTTAATTATTTTTCTACATGATGCAAGCAGATTTCAATGATTTAACTGTATTTTCAATATTTGGCTTTTCGCTACATGCTTGCTCTTTAGTTGAATTATTTTTTCAAAGAATAGTTTTATTCTGCAAAATATATTCACCAGGAATCAGGATTTCACATGCATTTCAAGTAATTTATTCTCTTTTTTTCATCTGGGTGATAGGGGATTATAAGCACATTGCAATCTTCACTATTTCAACTCTTGCCACATGCTCTGCAGTTACATTATTTTTCTTAAAGATATACTGTATAATCCTGCGAAATAAACTCATGTGATTGGATTTCAATTGTATGTAATGTGTGTAGTGTATTAATAATACATTTACTAATCCAAATAAGATTTTTATTGTGTTTCATTATTTATTTATTTTTTACTATACACATCTAGCTGATAGAATTTTGATTTAGTTATTTTTTTTATATAAAAAAATAATTAATTTGATTAATAATTAAATTTATAAACATATAGAAGTAATCAAAAAATATATGTATAAAAAAATGTGATAACAAATTTTGTGATTTTAAAGCAATTTTCAAAAAATTTGATTGTTTCTTTTATTTTTATCATGAGTAGTTGGCTTGTATAAAACACTGATTTATATAAAAATATGTATATATATATACAATTATAGTTTATCTGGATGTCAAAAGTTCAAAACATTATAGTCAGTGGGCACCAACTTTAAAAGTGGCCAGTTATGAAACTGAGTTTACTGGCCACTGGCTACTAACTCAATTTCCTAGTTTTCACCTATATCCTTAACTTCCTCAGTTCTGAGACAAATATTATGAGGGACCACAAAAACTAGCTTAAAATTATTATGAAGCATTTCTAATGATTTTAAAGTCTATACATCGATGCTTATAATATGCACACTAGATGTCTGCACGGGTCGAAATTTCTTGGCTCGGCACCGGCCTAAAATTTTAAATTTTGACCTGAGCCTGGCCCAATCTAAATGAAAAAAATATATTAGCTTGGCCCAGAAAAAAAGTTAAAAACTCGCCCGAGTGAATTTCTACAGAGCATTGATCTTTACTCTTACGCAAGAGTTCTGACCAAAAAACTTATCAGGGAATGTTCCCAGGGGTAAGTTGTGGATTTGGGCAAGTGTGGTATCAAAAGAAAGATATCGTAATGTACTTAAAAAAGTTATGTAAATTGTTCACAAGTTAAAATTTTCTTTCCATTGTTTTTAATTTTCCTTCCAATAACTTTTCCCGAGCTACGAGCAAAATCCTTTATACCGACATATTGCCTGTTATTTTCTCTCTTTTAGACAGGCACTTTGCATTCTACAAAGTTTCTGTGTACGGCTTTATTTACACTTCAAGTGCAGCTATCTCGAAAACAGTTGAATTCGGACAGGTAGTTCCATTACACTTTTTAACGTGCATGATGAGATCTTTCTTTTTATACTACACCTGTCCAAATCCACAAATTACACCTGGAAATATTCCCTAGTTAGTCTTTTTTTTTTTTCATGTTTATAATCACCATTTATGCAGAAGTGCCTGAACCTTTGTTTGCTGTATGTAAATGTTTCAGTTATCATTAGTATTACTAATCTATATTTTATGTAATGGAGACATAAAAATCTAAACAATGGTATATGGTAAAAGTAAAATCTTCTAAGACGAATTGCATTGGAAAGAAAAAAATACGTTCTGTTTTAGCAGATGTAAATGTTCAATATATTTTTTTTTTGCATATTGTTGCATTCATTTTGCATGAACCCTGTTAGTTAAAATAATTTACACCTTTGATCCTGTTTTACAATTTATACTTGGAATATTTATTTTGTACTTTTTTCTTTCCTTATAAAGTTTCAGCCAAGCTCTGTTTTCTTTGTGATAAATTATGAATGACTTTCAAATTGCTTTTAATGGCAATAAATGCAGAATACAAGAAGATATTTTGTATTGGTAAAAAGAATTCGTTCAGATTTCATGAAGTTACTCTTTTATTTCCTGAGTGTGATAGTTCGTTTTCTGCTTAGTTGATTAAGACTTTGGAGTATCCTTGGATTTTCTCTGATTTTTTTGACATTGATTTTAATTTAGCAAAGCCTCCTCTTGATTGTTTTGCTGTGAGTTTACTATTTAAAAAAAAGTGTCACATTTTAACCCCTTGATATTCAGGATGTACAATGCATAAGTCCAGATTTTATCGGAGATGACTACTAGACATAGAATGCATACATCCATGTGGAATATGAAGATATCCATTTATACTAAAAGCTGGTATATATGTTTGTACTGGTAAAAACAGTCTTGATGTCACAGGGTTAAGATTTTTGTGTACACTATGAAGCTTTAGACACATATCACTTAAATCACATCAATATGCAATGGGGATAATCATTGCTTTTTTTTAAAACATAGTGTAGAATATGTCATTTTAATTATATTAGCTCACTGAATGATTTAGTCTTTTGATTTTTTCTCAAAATTCAGGAGCAACAGAGTTAACTTAAAATGATATTTATTGCATTAGAAAAATGATAATAGTTGTTGGAAATATTAAATTTTGATCAATTTATTTATGTTTTGTTGTGTTAATTTAAAATTGTACATTAAATCACCTCATTATAATCTAAAATTTTAGATGAAGTTACTGTTTTATTTCCTGGGTGTGATAGTTCCCTTTCTGCTGAGATGAAAAAAGCTTTGGAGTATCCTTGGATTTCCTCTGATTTTTCTGACATTGATTTTAATTTAACAGAACCTCCTCTTGATTATTTTGCTGTGAGTTTATTAACAAAGTTTTGTTTTGTTTTGTTTATATATTTATATATAATGTATATCAATTATTTATGTTGTTGAATTGCAAAAAAAAAAAGAAAGAAATTAGAGATTAAATTTCAAATTCAGAATTTTAAATTATATAATATTAATTATGTATGTTTAGTACAAAAGTTTTCCTTCTATGATATAAATACTATGGTATAAGTTTTTAATTTTCAAATGTTTGATAGTTGTAAATATTTTCTTATCTAATCTCATTAAATAATTTGACTGGCAAAATATAATGTAAAAATACTTTGAAATTTCTTTGAATGCTTTATTTTATTTTCTTCTTTTAACATTCTTTACAAGAAGAAAAAATACTTTTTGGTTAGCCAAGTGTCAGTGTTATATACTTATATATCTATATATATGTGTACATAGACTAAACATATATGTGTATGTATAACACTAGTGTCCAGCTAATCAAAAAATATCAAATAAAGTATCAAATGCATGAAAATTTTTTACTCCTAGCTTGTGATGAATTTATACATTCTAGAAGGTCTTGAACACAATTTGATGGTTTTTGCAAAATGTATGTATATAAGTCTGTCTGTCACTCGGTGAGTCTGTATCTTGCTAAAATTTTGTGGGCTCTCTGTCTCAAAAACTATGCATGGAATTTCACAAAACTTTATATTCAGTTAGACCTTGATATAAACTCTAGTCAATTAGCTGTTGCTGTATATTTCTCAGCAGGTGGTGCTGCATTATTTACAATCTCTATAATAGCTCTTTCTCAAGAACTAATGTATGGATTTTCATAAAACTTTAAATGGAGTTAGTGTTTTGTATATTTAGTTCTGATTATGTTTTGGTGCAAATCACTCAAGAAAATTTCATCAAACTTCAGATGTGGTTAATCCCTGATACAGATTAATATTGTTTAGTTTTTGGTGTAAATCACCCTACAGATGGCACTGCTATGCTGCATTTTTCATGATTTTGCAATAGCTGTATATCAAGAACTAATGCATGGGTTTTTATCAAACTTCAAATTTAGTCAGCATTTGATAAAAATTAATCCTGATTAGTTTTTGTTGTACACCTAGCACCTAATAAGTGCCGCTGCTCTGTAGAATCTTTTAAGATTTCTGCGATAACTCTTATTTCAGAAACTAATGCAGGGATTTTCATCAAACTTCAGATTCAATCAGAAGTTGAAATAAGTTGCTGCTGACTAGATTTTGGTGTAAATCACCTTACAACTGGTACCACTATTCTATCTTTTTAAAGAAATAATCTCAGAAAGTTTTATAATTGCCTCATATGACTAGCTTAAGTAAACAGATTAAAGTAATATGATGATGTGTAAGAGTTAAAATTTTTCATAACAGTTTATAAAAATCTGTCACATAACAGTTCACAAAAAAGTTTGAGACAGTTATGTTTAAAATTCCTCCACATTTTACCTGTGTTAATGTATGCTGTTAATCATTATATTCACTATCATTGTTGTTGCACTGTAAATGATCACAAAAGTCATATGAAAAGGTTAAATATTTGAAATCAAAATATATTATTATTATTATTATTGTTATTATTTTTACAATAATGAATTATTAAAAGCATATTATTTCCTTTACTTTTTGATTTAAATATTATGTATGATAATTATTTATGTTGTTAAATTCCACAAGGAGAAAAAAATCTAGAGGCCAAATTTGGATATTCAGAATTTTAAATTATGTATTCATTATAAAAATTTTCCTTGCATGGATATAAATTAAGTTTCTAATTTTCAAATTTTAAAATATTTTCTTATATGATTTCATTAAATAATTTTACTGTCAAAATATAGTCTGAATATAGTTTAAAGCTTCTTCAAATGCTTTTATCAGGGTTGTTTGGTTTAAACCACGCTGGTTTAAACCGTGGTTTAAACCATGGTTTAAACCAACTGGTTTTTAAAAAAAAACCATGCTGTTTTTTTTTTAAATTTGGTTTTTTCCCTTTTCCCTAATGTTTTCATTTATTTTACACATTATTAAAATGTGCAAAATCAAAGTTATGGAGTAGCTACAAGCAAAGCTAAAGACAAATTAAATTTTTAAAGTGACAAACATCTTTAATCAATCTAATTTTTCTTACTAACTATAAATTGACATGGCAAAATATTTTTCTACAGTGAACTGTGGAGGATAAAAAAAGGTAATTAGTTTTAATTCTTTTTTAAACCTTTTATTTTTTAAAAAATGCAAAAATGGCATATGCCAGCCAAAAATGCAATTTTACTGCTTAGATAGCTTTTTTATGATTTACTAAGGATTGCATCATGTATCAAAGCATCAATAATGACATAATCATAAGTCATTCTTTCCATTGGTTACTCTTGTTCTGTATGCTAATGAATGATTGGCTATGAATTTTCTCTGTTCCATAACTATTGGTTTTAGTAAGCTTTGGTTTTTCTTAGATTGGATTTGCAGTTTTTCAATTATTTTTTTCTGTTTCTAGTTACTTTGTATTGTATTTTATTTTAAGAAAGCTACTTATATATATTGAAATAAAAGAATGTCTAAAACTAGAAGAAAGGAAAATATAATCTGGTTTTCATTTGAGGGAATAAGAAATACATCAAAAACATGTTTAATATAATTATATAAATGTTAGGGTGTTTAATATAAATATATAAAGTAATATGATGATGTGTAAGAGTTAAAATTTTTCATAACAGTTTATAAAAATCTGTCACATAACAGTTCACAAAAAAGTTAAATGTAAATGAGCCAAATGTAAAAATTGCATGCAATGTAAATGCTGTCAAATTAGCTCTTCCTTATAATACTAGGTGTGATTCATTTTCAGATGCTTTAGATGTTTACCTTAAAAATTGCCCCACTTTACTTAAAATTTGTGTAGAAAATAGGAATGTTATTGATAAAAATATTCAAAAGCTCGTATCTAATTTTTATTTTAAAACAAATGTTGAAGATATGTTTAAACTGTTAAATTCTATTGCAGTTGCCCTGGATAATATCTAAAGTAATAAGTTCCATTACTAATACAGTTTATAATTGGACAGGTCTTCAAAAAATATTAAGAGAAAAAAATGTAAATAAAGAAGTCTCGTAGTTTTTTAGTCCAGGTATAAAATAGCCCTAACACCCATGCCCTTTTAGGTATACATGCTTGAACCACAATACAGTCAAAGTGAACTATGTGAACAAGAAAAAAAGGATACATTAAATTTTACAAAACGAAAATATCCATGTAACACGGTGCTTGCATAGATAATAAAACTTAATGCTAAATCTTCACCTTTTGAAGAACAAAGAAACAGAAAAAAATAAAGTTTGTATTTAAATAATAATAATAATAATAATAATAATTTTTCTAAGCCTATATCTCAATTTGTGTAAGCATTACATTCATTGATGTATCAAGTAAGTCAATACACATGTATTTTTTTGCATTAATAAAATGCATATTGATATTTTTTAAATAAATATATGTAGTAAGAGATTAATAATCATTTGTTGGTGTTAATACTATAAATAATTTCTAAATTATGCACAAGAAAATGTTTTCTATTTCAGCTTATTTCTGTTAATTTAGTAAAATATGTTTGTTTGCCCTTTACTATGTTCTTCATTATCAACCTGCATATAATTATTTCTTAAATTATTATCTAAAAGGTTTATATAAGTTTACTAATAAATTAATAGTTTTTTTTCTTTTTCTTTTTTTTTTTTTTTTTTTTTTTTTTTTTTTTTTTTCACACAATGAATATTTTCCTATAGAAACCTAAACTTATAATATAATTTAATTATAAATTTTTATGCTTTAGTTATTTAATTATCAAAAAAATAAATACTAATGTGAATGTTTAACATTAATTAACTATTAATTACAAAAAATCCTCATGACTTTCTAAAACTCAAGTTATTTTTCTTGCAAATGCTATTTAAATAATGATTTGAAAAAAAACCCGGTTTAAACCAAAAAAACCTGGTTTAAACCAAAAAAACCCGGTTTTTTAGTTTTTTTCAAAAAAACGGTTTTTATACCAACCCTGGCTTTTATTTTAAGAAGGCAGATAAGGTAATTTGATGAGTAATACACTTATGAGTATAACATTTTTCAAAAAAATTTGTGTAAATCTTTCTCCACAAATAAAAGTTCACAGAAAAGTTTGAGAAAATGTATTTAAAATTCCTTCTCATTTTTGCATGTGTTAACATATGTCATTATGATCACCATCATTATTATTGTTTTATAAACAATCACAGGAGCTAGTAGTGATACAAAAAAGAAATGAGATGTTTTAAATACGAATTTATCATTTTATGATCAGTCATTTTATTTGACAAATATGAACTATTGAATGTTTATAGCTATCCATAGTAAAATCTATCAAATGGCATTCTTATCTTAATGAAAGAAATTGTATACATTTCAAGAACTTATTATAGGCTGGGTTGTTTTACTGGAGGACGATATTGGATAAGGCATGTATAATGTTATAAACTTTTTGGCAATTTTGGACCCACTTCCCTCCTTATGATATCAAATGTTGCTCACCCTCCCCACCCTACTCCTCCTGCTCTAATAATGACATTATCAGTCTCTCTCTCTCTTTTTTTTTTTTTTTTTTTTAAATATGTTTGCAATGATATACATTTATTATTCACATATTTTACTGATTTCAAATGAAGAGACGTCAATAAAACTTTATTATTATATATGAAAATCTTTGTAGCAAATAGTACTTTAAAAAAATGCTTACTATTTTAAAATAAAGCTTTGTTACAGAAAACATTCAACAATAATATTATCTTCATTCACTTGGACCCTTGATGGGGAGGGGATAAGCAGAACATCTCATCAACAAAATACATAAATAATATTCTTCAGATTTTTTTTACTAGTAAACATATCAAGTATCACTGGAAACCTGGTTTCTCCAACAGCATATTTTATCCACATATTGCAGAAGAATAGGAAGAATAGTAAATAATGGTCGGATAGTCCATATCTATACTAATAAAAGAACAAAATGTTCTGTCTTTGTGTGTGTGTGTCCACAATAGCTAGCAAAATCTATGGCACGTATGAGGCCCAAATTTTTTTTTTTAGAGTAGCCCAAAGTCTATCCTGATGTACCTGATATTCAGAATTTCAAAATTCTAATTATTAACTGAGTGATTAATTATAATTTGAAACTCATTCTCATCAAAAAATCACCTTTTTTCCATTTGTTTACTTACGGTTGGTTGGTTGTATAAAATTTTCGCAGAAATAATTAAAAAAGTTGGGACAGAATTAGAGAAACTAATTTGAGTAACAATTCATTCGTGACTGTTTTTTTCCACATATTCTCTGTCATGTGAAGCAAAATATTTTCAATTGAAAAAAAAAAAACAGTTGGCTTATCTAAACTTAAATGAATATGGCACAAAACACTCTAGAGTTAAAATCTTTATCTTAATTATAACCAAACCCCCCAAACATTTTTGATTTAGGCTAAAGATAGTAAACCTCTCCTTATTGGAAGATGACTGATTTTTTGCAGTAAAAAATTAAAAGATGTTTATAAATTTACCAAAAAAAATAAAATAAAATAAAATAAATAAATAAAATAAAATAAATAAAATAAAATAAAATAATACATATATATATATATATACATATATATAATGTGTACTGCATAATTTATTTACTCTGAGACTACTTTTAGATTTAAGTTTGGGATTTTTTCTTTTCATGTAAATATTGTATATATAATTATTATCCATATATTTCGTAGTAATTTGGTAATCTGCCTTCTATTTCTCTTCAAACTTCAATTGTTTTTAATAATATGATTGTAAACTGGTCCATCTGTCCATGTAAAACAATGCAAAAAATGCTCAACTAAATTGTTTGAAATCCTTATACAGGGTGATTCAGCTCGTCGGTGACAAACTTTAAGGATCGATAGAGCACACCTAGACGAACATTTTTGAATAGGGAATGTAGGGTCCCTGACGCGATGGTAAGGCGCTAGGCGCTTTCGAAAATTTGGGTGCCGAAATTCGAAACGTCATAAAAACTAGGGAAATGGTTAGATTTTCTTGCTTGTTGCGTCGAAATGATTCTGTTTGTTTAGACTTTCTTCAGTACCAATTTGATAAGCGTATCTCTTAAAACATGGATAGGGGGCGCTGCAGACTTTGGAGAGCTAGACAACAACTTTAAGCCCGTTATTTTGATAATTTAACACATGCTCGCCAAAGTTTATACTCTAACTTAAAGTTTGAACCCAAAAGTAGAGCCCTGCAAAAAGCGTAAGAGCCGGAATAAAATGTCAAAGTACAGGGTGGTCGAAACTCGAAGGCTCCTAAGAGATAAACAAACAGATTTCTTGACTTATGGCATGCATTTTCATGATTCTGTTTGCTGGGGCTCTCTGAAACTCAGTTGAACGGTACAAAAAGAAACATCGATAGGGGGCGCTTTGGGCAAAAAACATAATTCGTTGACATTTCGGACGCTAACTGGAAACGGGGCGCTACGATCAGTTAGAAACAAAACAAGAGAGTAATTTACTAATCATAAGAAGCTATTAAAACTGCAGTTTGTTTGTTTTTTTTAACAAACATAGCTGGTTTCAATCATGCACAATGCGCGCAATAAAATTTACATAAGGTGCTTTTTGCTGATTTATGCAAAAGATATCGTACCATATCGATATGCAAAAGATACGTAATGCGTAGACAACAACGCGAGATGACGTAGTTGTATGCGCAGACACGTCTTTTGAACGTGCGGTACCTACTTAAGCTTCGGGTTACTTGTCTGCAGATCGGTAGTAGGATGGAACGGTACACAAACTCTGAATTGGCTGACATGCATTTGGCGTATGGCGCTGCTGGTTGTAATGGACGAGCCGCTCAGCGGTTGTACGCCGAGCGTTACCCTAACAGGCAAATCCCCTGCCATGCCTTCTTCGCTCGAGTACACCAGAGGTTGTCCACAACGGGATCTTTCGACGGAGGCAGGCCTGAACGGGAGCGATCAGTGAGCACCCCCGACAACGAAGAGGCTGTGCTTAACCTGGTTGAGGACAACCCAGGTCTTAGCACGAGAGATATCGCCAGACATGTTGGCATTTCGCAAGCAACTGCGTGGCGCATCTTACGTTCCCGGAATCTGCACCCCTACCACATCCAGCGGGTGCAGTTGCTCAGAGAGCAGGATTTTGGCCCTCGAGTGGAATTCTCAAGATGGTACTTGGCGATGAGATCCAGGGATCCCCGTTTTGTAAACAGCATTTTGTTTACGGACGAGTCCACCTTCAGCCGGGAGGGAATGTGGAACGCCCACAACAGTCATGTGTGGTGTGATGAAAATCCACATGAAACCAGAAGCCGAGCAGCCCAGGAGCGTTTCTCAGTAAATGTGTGGGCCGGCATTCTGGGGGATTGCCTCATTGGCCCTTATTTGTTACCTGAACGTCTGACAGGTGGAAATTACCTGATTTTCCTGGATCAAGTGCTGCCGCAGCTTCTGGAGGAGGCGCACGTACCCGAAGGTTCGCGTCGCCAGATGTGGTTCCAGCACGATGGAGCTCCGGCCCATTACACGAACGACGTGCGTCTCCATCTTAACGCAAGGTATGGCCAGCGGTGGATCGGGCGTGGGGGTCCAGTTCACTGGCCTGCCCGATCACCAGACCTCACCTGCTTGGATTTCTTCCTTTGGGGTTACCTGAAGGCCGAGGTATACCATACACCTGTCAGCAGTGCTGAAGAACTTGTGGCGCGCATTGTGGCAGCTGCAGGGCAGATCAGAGATACTCCTGGCATTGTTGGAAACACACACTCCTCAATGCGACGGAGGTGCGAAGCCTGCATCATGGCCCAAGGTCGAAATTTCGAGCATCTTCTGTAGTGTTATTTTTTGTAAATAAATTTCCAGTATCATTGATGTTTTTGGTCTAAATTTATTCAGAAGTGTTGAGCAGAGGTAGAAAATGTGTTTTCATTATTACTAACTGATCGTAGCGCCCCGTTTCCAGTTAGCGTCCGAAATGTCAACGAATTATGTTTTTTGCCCAAAGCGCCCCCTATCGATGTTTCTTTTTGTACCGTTCAACTGAGTTTCAGAGAGCCCCAGCAAACAGAATCATGAAAATGCATGCCATAAGTCAAGAAATCTGTTTGTTTATCTCTTAGGAGCCTTCGAGTTTCGACCACCCTGTACTTTGACATTTTATTCCGGCTCTTACGCTTTTTGCAGGGCTCTACTTTTGGGTTCAAACTTTAAGTTAGAGTATAAACTTGGGCGAGCATGTGTTAAATTATCAAAATAACGGGCTTAAAGTTGTTGTCTAGCTCTCCAAAGTCTGCAGCGCCCCCTATCCATGTTTTAAGAGATACGCTTATCAAATTGGTACTGAAGAAAGTCTAAACAAACAGAATCATTTCGACGCAACAAGCAAGAAAATCTAACCATTTCCATAGTTTTTATGACGTTTCGAATTTCGGCACCCAAATTTTCGAAAGCGCCTAGCGCCTTACCATCGCGTCAGGGACCCTACATTCCCTATTCAAAAATGTTCGTCTAGGTGTGCTCTATCGATCCTTAAAGTTTGTCACCGACGAGCTGAATCACCCTGTATATATTATAAATGCAGGCCTCGGAGCGAGTCGCTAAACTTGCTTTTTCGCTATTTTTTTGCATTTGTCTCTTTTAGTCTATATTTTTCAGATTTAGTCTCTTTTTTCACTTTTTTTAATGTTCCTTACCCATCAATCGATCGCAGGAAAAAGATCGTAACTTTCCTCATTTGATAGCGGAAAAAACATCGCGAAATTCAACAATTTGTTGTGAGGAAATATCGGAAAACTTGTCAGTTTGTCACAGGAAAATCTCGAAATTTGTTAACTGTTCGCGGGTAAAAATCGCAAAATTTTTCAGTCGGAAACCGGCGGAAAATCATGGATTATGTTAATCTGTCTTAGGATGAAACCATGAAATTCCGTGGAACTATAGTGAAACTTAGTTTGCGGAAAAAAGTGTACCAAATTTCCCGGGAGCAGAATCGGCGCAACGCTGCGACGCACGTCGCAGACTCTTTTAGAAGGTCCACAGGCTATTTTTGAATTGTTCAAAATTTAGCAAAAATTTCGGTCCTAAATCCGAAAATTCGGACATAAAAGTGTATCGCGAATTTCGACAAACAGTCTTCGAAAAGAAATCTATTTCGTCATAGATCGCGAAAAATACGCGAATTATTCAAAAAATCGCGAAAAAACGACAAATTTCCTCAAAAAAAAAAATCATTCAAAACATCGTGAAAAAACCGGCAAGTTTCTTCAAAACATCGCAAAAAAACGGCAAATTTCTTCAAAAGATCCCAAAAAAAACGGCAGTTTTCGTCAAAAAATCACGAAAAAAATGGCTAATTTTCTCAATAAATTGCGAAAAACGGCAAATTTCTTTAAAAAAAAAAACCCGAAAAAAATGGCAAATTTCTTCAAAAGATCACGAAAAAAACGTCATTTTTCTTCAAAGAATCACGAAAAAAATAGCAAATTTCTTCAAAAGATCGTGAAAAAAAGGCAAATTTCTTCAAAAGAACGCGAAAAAACGGCAATTTCGTAAAATGATCACGAAACAACAGCGAATTTCTCCGAAAAAAGGCAAAAAAAACCGGCAAATTTCATCAAAAAATCACGGAAAAACGTAACATTTCTTCCTAAAGTTAGCAAAAAAAAGCAAACGTCTTCAAAAAATCACGAAAAAACGGCAAATTTCTTCAAGAGATCGCGAAAAAACGGCAAATTTCTATAAGAGATCGCGAAAAAACGGCAAATTTCTTCAAGAGATCGCAAGAAAACGGCAGTTTTCGTCAATAGATCGCGAAAAAAATGCAAAAAACGCAAATTTTGTCAAAGAGGAGCCCCCCCCCTTCTTTAGGACAATGTATGAGACGTTAAAAATTCTGAGAACAAAGGCAACTTCTTTTTTAATGCATATTTTTCTTTTATGTCTATCACAAATACTTGAAGGTTTGAGTGCAAATAATGTAATGCCAGGGATTGGCCTGCAGACTGTTTAAGTTTTTATATGTGTTGCAGACTGCAGAAAAAAATTCTGCTGCATGGCCAAATTTGTCTCTCTTTTGCAGGGGAAAAAATTCTAAATTTTGTCACTCTATCGTGGAAAACCATTACGAAATTAGTATATCATTTGCGGGTAAGAATCGCAAAACTTTTCTGTCAGACACTGAAAAGAAAGTGGATTTGGTCAATCTGTGGCAAGATAAAAATGCGAAATTCAATAATCATTCGAAGGATAAAAATCATAAAGTTCGTCATTCGGTCGCAGGAAGAATATCACGATTTTGTCATTTTCATGAGAAAAAAAGTGTATAATCCATCAATCAGTGGCAAAATCATTGCAAAATTTGTCAGTCGATCTTGTGAAAAACAATTGAGAAATTCGTCAGAGGATTGCAGGAAGGAATCTCAAAATTCTTATTTCGGTCATATTCAGGGATTACTTTTTCGACAAACGGCAGAATTTCATGTTTTTTAATTTTTAAGAATCTGCGATTTTCATAAAATGATCGCTGGCAAAACTGCGATTTGAATTAATTGATCACCGGAAAAAAGACTATTTTCATTAAACAATCACAAAATCAAGCTGCGATTTTCACCAGATGATCCTGAAATAAAATCGTTATTTCCAAACAATCCCAAAATAAACTTGTGATTTCTGCCATACAATTGCGGGGGAAAAAAAACTCTTGAGATTTACGTCAAACGATCCCGAAATAAGACCGAGCTTTCGTCAAATGATCATAAAATCGAAAAGGATATTCATAGATGCCATAGAGTACGGTATGGTCAGTAGTACAATGCACAGGAGAGTACAATGTACAGATTTTGTTCGAAGTGTACGGTTGTACTAATGAACAATACGATTGTACGATTTTGCGTGTGGAAAAAATAATCGCAGAGAAATGCAAATTTTGTGAAAGGATCGCCGAAAAAATTTGCGATTTCTTTACGTGATCGGTAGTCAAAATTTGCGATTTTTTTTTCTGTGATCGTTTATCAAAATACAGTAAATGATAATTTTTTGGGCCATTGTTTTAGAAATTTGCTTTTTACTGTGTTTATATGACAAAATTCGTCATTTTCCACGATCATTTGCCGAAATTTGCGATTTTTCGGCGATCAATTTGTGAAATTCAAAATTCTTTCGCGTTTATTTGCCGAAATTCATCTTTTCCATGATTGCAGAAAAAAATCGCAAATTTTGACAGTTGATCATTTTTCAAAATTCGGGATTTTTTTTTTTTTTGCAATCATGATTTTTTTCCGTGCGATTTTGCAAATGATCGCAGGAAAAAAAATCACAAATTTTGTTAAATAAACACAGAAAAATAGTAAATTTCTGCAAACAATGGCAAAAAAAATTGCGAATTTTGGTAAATAAAAGCCCCCCCCCCAAAAAAAAATCACAAATTTTATTGAAAAAAATTGCAAATGTCAGCGAACAATCGTGGAAGAAAAATCGTGTACTTCCATAAGCAATAGTGTGGAAAAAATCATAATTTTCATATTAATATACGGCAATTGGTAGCAGGGGGTGGGGGGAATCGTTAATTTCGTCAAATGGTCTTGGAAGGAAATGTAGTATGCCAGTTAAATGTGCCCTAAAATATCCAAAAAAGTTTGTGTGAAATATTACTTGGCACCAGTACAACCCCTGATTTTACTTTTTTCACCAACACCATTTGATAAATTTCGCCATTCTTTTCCTGAGATAATTTGACAAACTTCTTTGTTTTATACTGTAACTGATTTTCGCACATTTTAATGTAACCCATTAACAGGCATCCTTGAATTTTTTTTTTTATGGCTTTATTCTATGAAATTTGTTATTTTTCTGGCGACTAGTTGATAAATTTCACTATTTATTTCCGTGACCTTCGACAAAATTAGCAATTATTTGTATGATAGCTCTTGGAATTTCGCAATCATGTAATGAATTTTGTGATTCATCCCTCTGTTAGAGACCCATTTGATGAATTTTATGATGTTTAACACAAGATCCATTTGACTAATATCGTGATTTTTTTTCAAGGCCATCTGATAATTTTTGTGCTTGTTTTTATCCTAAGAACATTTGACTAATTTCGAGATTTTTTTTCCCGAGATCATGCGACAAATTTTATGATTTGTTTTTTGAGACAATTTGATGAATTTCGCTATATTTCCTGGAATTTCATGATTTTGTCTCCGTGGTCATTTGGTGAATTTCTGATTTTCTTTCATGATGAATTGTTGCGATTTGAGATATTTTTCTGCAACCAATCAACAATATTTGCAATTATTTCAAAACCGACTGAAAAGCATTGAAAATGTATTCCACATATTGTGTTAAATCTTAGTGCTTGTCTATTTACCAAAAACATTTAAGTGAAGAAAAAAAAATGTTTTTTATTTGGTCTCCTTTTAGTCTCTTTTTTTAAATTTTGGTCTCTTTTAGTCTCTTTTTTTAAATTTTGGTCTCTTTTAGTCTCTTTTTCTTGTGATTTAGTCTCTTTTCTCTCTTTTTTAAGAGTGACTCAGCAGTCCTAGGCCTGTAAATGTGAAAGTGTGTCTGAAAGTTGGAATGAAGTTGGCTTCAAAATGGATGGATTAATGTCTTTGAATCTTTGCTATAAATAGATTATAGCCCTGAAATGAATATAGGCTATGTTTTATTTATTTTATTCAAATATTTTAATTAATAATTCAAAAATTCATTATTTTTCATGTAGAATCAGTAGGCATTATTTTAGGTAAAATTTAATCAATTTTCTTTCCTGTTGCCAAGAAAGTAAAAATCTGGAAAAATAATTTCTCAGCGGCAATAAATTTTCTATTGAACATTTTCCATGCAAGAAAAGAAATAAAATAATTTAAAAGAAAGTAAATATGGCGTCATATTTGAAATAAAAATAAAAGGTATATTTTTTATAATATATTTAACAAGGATATTTGTTTAGTTAATGAAAATTTTTGTGTCAAAAATGGTGACATAAATTATAATTAAAAAGAATCAAAAAGAATTATATTTTAAAAAAATATATTTCACTTGAAAAAATGTGACGTCATAGTTGAAATAAAACAGATGCTTTATAGTATAGTCATTAAAAATACAAGGGGCATGAATAACAGTAGCTAATGGAGCTAGATAAATAATGACGTCATATTTAAACTGAATGAAAAATATTTTTTACTTATACTAAGTTATAAGTTACATACAAATGAAAAATTTTATTAAAAACTCATAATTATCCATTGAAGAAATTTTTTCTGGGGAAAAGGCGGAAAATAAAACTACTGATTAATATATTTTTTACTCTATTTTTTTAACACTTTCCAAGAAAGTTGAAAAGTTATTATGCTTTCGGTTTATCTGTCCATTTGGCCGCATTCGCGAGTATACTAACTTTCGTAAGTATACTCAGATTGCCATGAAATGTTTGGACGTTATTAACGTTTACCTTAGCACAAATACTTATTGAAAATGAAGTTTCTACCATGATTAGTTTATTTACAGGGATAGTAAAAAACTTTCCTTATATTACGGCATTATGGGGAAAAATCATTATAATTGAATTTTAAAGATGTTACACCCTGTGAAACATATTCAAATTTATATGCATCTACAAAGTGCACTAAAATATGCATTTTGTAAAGTGTGTGCAGTGAAAAAGACATTTATTATTCATTTACAGGGTTACACAGAAGAATTCCATTGCATAAGAATAAAGGGGGGAACAGTTTGTGACATATTTTAATTATGGCAAATGATTTGAAGTATTATCTATTTGATATATGTTGCTGAGTATTAATGTGAGTTATTTCATGCATAAAACAAAGTGCATAGCATTGACAGGAACACACAAAAGATTTCAAATAGTATATATTCTATCTGAAGTATTGTATATGATGGATGATGACTGTTGCATGGATGAAATGCATTTTGAATTATGATGTGTGCTTTAAAGTTTTACTAAAAGTATGCATATTAAATGGTGTGCATAAATGCTAATAGTTACACAATTTAGATACACAGGGTTACACAAAAAATCTCGGAAAGGTTACTGAATATAAGCGTAATTTAATTAAAGGTGTTTTTTAAATAAAAATATGTATTTTTAGTTTAAACTGCATTCAGTAAACTAAGAAATGTTTGTAGTATATAGATAAAATGATATACAGGGTCACACAAAGAACTGGATACATGGTTGTCTTTGGATGATAATTTCTGAAAATGTAATTTAGGTAGCAATAAGGAATATTTTTGTTTGAACTAAATTTTAGAAAAATACTTTTGTGTATTAAAGGTACTAGATAAACTACAGGACTGAACAAAAATATTCAAGAATGTTTCTATCTATTAGTATAAATCGCTGAAAGGAAAATTTCAACTAACAAAATAATCGGCAAATAGGGATCATCAGAAGTTTTTTACTATAAATTGCGATAAAAAGTTAATTACACATGTTTTTAATCAATGAATTCTTTTGCTTGATTGATCAATTAATTCTTCTTTAAATGTTATGTGAACAAAGTCATGGGTAACAGCCAGTTTAAAATATGTAATTATTATTTGATTTTGTCAAGTCATTTCAAATTTTATGATAATTAGATGTATAGTTCAATTACAGGTACAATCAAAAGTATTCCGTTACATTACGGTCAATGGGAAAAGAAGTTTCAAGTGCATTTTAATGGTGTTACACTCTTTTGAACATAATAAAATTTATATGCATCTATGAAATATATACAATAATATACATTCTGTACAATCTGTGGTCCAAGAAATTTTTTTCATATTTCATACATCCTTTATTCATATTCAACATTTATTATTCATTTACAGGGCCATACAAAAGTATTCCATTACATAATGTTATGGGAAAACATTGCTTGGGGTGCATTGTAATTATTATATTAAACTATTTAACATTTTCTGAAATTGATTTACAATGCTGATTATTACTACAAGTTACTTAATGTATAATAGAAAGCAGATAGTATTTACCGGGACTCACAAATGATATCAGCTACTATACTGTATACTAATACACTAAAATCTGAATATTCTTTAAACTTTGTTATTGTATGAACGTACCTCATTTGCTACGCTTGATGTGCAATTTTTGACTTGTTTCATTTGATGAAGTTTGGGGTGAATTCTTACTCTATAAACATTATAATAAATCTTGTTATGTTTGTGTGCAAAAATTTACAAATTTAAATCTTTGAATTTTGTGCCAGTACTCTTATTTAAAATTGATTTGTTTTTAGTCTGGAAGACAACTTGATGTTTTGCCTGAGAAAGAATGGATTCCACCTTTATTAGAAAACTCTCCAGAACATTGCCTTACAGTTTATTCTGATTATTCAGATGTTACAGAGTTCCTGAAACATCCTGCATTCAAAATCGTTGATGATAAAAATGAAGCTAATATTTTGTGGTTATCTACTAGAGAATATAACATAAAGTATTTTATATTTAGCCTTTATACATGATTTATTTATTTTTCTGTAATTTATTCTATTTATTTTTGGTAATGATATGATACTGAATGTTTAATTCTAATATAATAACACAAATATACCAAATTGTCAGCAAATTATTAAAGTGAATGTATAATATTATGAATTCAATGAATGTAAGACATAAAAAAAAGAAGAAAAAATCTTTTGCTTCATTATAATACAGTAGAGCCCCAATTATCCGAACCGATTGGGACCAAGATCGATCTGGTTAATGTAAAATCTGGATAGCTGGACAACTTAAAAAAAAAAAAAAAAAAAAAAAAAAAACAGCTATGGCAATGTTTATTAGGTAAATTCCCTTCACACATTTTCAAGCTTAGGACTGTCAATGAAAAATCATTGGGCAGCTTTAAAAAATCGCTATACAATGTTTTTTAATTAATTTCTCTTCACATATTTTCCAGGCTTAGAACTGTCAGTTGTAGTAGTGAATATTTTAGCATATTTAGCATTAGCACAGTGTTTAGAAGTTGCTTTTATTTTTTTATTTCATTCTCACAAATTTATGCATAGAAGTACACATGAAAATTATTACATGCATATATGCATACACTGTACGAACAAACTGGCTTGAAGATAAGGGAGTAACTCTTTATAAGGACACTAAGGGACAAAAGAAGCAATTTTTGGATCCCCTTCAGAGAATCTGAAGATAAAGAGGAATTTTCATAAGAAAAAACAAATGTGTGGAATTCTCGCATTTTAGAAGTGGAACTTCTTAGGTTCTAGAAGCAATTAATATTATGCATTGCTTTTTTTTAATTTGTTGGTGGTTTTATTATTTCAGGATTTGAAAATGGCTATTTAACAGTTAACTTTCATGACATCAAGGCAAATTCATCATACTGTGCCTAAAGAAAATTCACTTCAAACATTTTGGAGAAGGTGGGATGGCCTTCATTGAAAGTGTGTGGTACTTCATCAGTTCTTTTAATCAACATCCAGATGATTGGCGCCCTACTGCATATGATGCTGAAAATATTTCTTTAACAGTTGTTCATTATCTTGAATGCAAATTAAAGTGAAAAATAAAACGTATAACAAATGAGCAGGAAATTTCTTTTCAACTGGATAAATTATATTCAAGGCTGCAGTAACACCGTTGAGGTTTATTTCAACAGAACAAAAAATATCCAGTTGGATCCAGGTCTCACCTTTGATCCAGGACTCGAACCTGGATACCTTAGCTTGCCATGCCAATGCTTATTGATTTATCTAGATGGTGCTTGGCTGATGTAATTCATTTTTATTTTTTGGACATGTTTATGTTTGTTGTTCACTTTTATGTTGTTCAAATGTATGTTGTCACTTCTATTTGTTGGACATGTTCATGTAAATGTTATAGCTGTGATGAATGAAACTAGTGCTACTGTTCACAGCTAAGGCTAACAAATAAGCATGAGTTATGTCAACCAGGTACTGACCAAATAGCTGAATAGGTAGAGCACTTGCATAGAAAAGGAAGACAAGCTATCCAGGTTCAATTCCTGGTCTGGACATTTTTTGTGCTGTTGCAATAAACTACAAGTGTGCTACTCCTCATTTAATACATAAATACAGTCAAACCCCGTTTGTACGCACCCCACTTAATATGCGAAACTGCTTAATATGTGAATATTTTTTGGTCCCTGGAAATACTTTTATCTTACACATATAAAAAAAACCATCTTTAATACACAAACCTGTTTAATATGCGAAATTTTAGCAGTTCCTACAAAGAAAAACCTATGTTTAATATGCGAATGAGCTTAGTTTTAAACATACGAGTTTTTAGATGAAGTATTTTCCCAAGCATTTTATACAAAACCTATTTAAATAATTATTTAATTTATTTTTTATACAACAATTATTTGAACCTAACTGAATTGAGCATTTTCTCCTTCGCAACACGCTGACTAGTTTTGGACATGAGCATGTCCAAAACTAGTCAGCAGGTGCTATCCCAGGTTAGCACAAGACTATCCAATCAAAACTCTCCCAATGAAATCTCATAAGCGAGACGAGGCTAGTGTTGTGCAAAAGTTAAAGACATTATGTCTGCTTTGAAAAACACCTGTTTTCATTTGGAGAGTATATAAAACCACAGAGTAAAATTTTAATGGAAATTCAAATTTTTAAAAAATACAGCATTTAGAGTTTTTAACTTCTGCATTTCGGCCTGTCATGAGACGCTAATTGAAAATATGTAAAATAAAAAATAATTGATACAAAACTTTTTGAAATCAGTAAAAACCTGAGTGTTTTGCCGTGGTTTCACTAGCTTTCTGTACGCATAGACTCAAAAAATCAAATTACGCAATGTACAATGTAACTTCATTTCAATACTTTTCTTGCAATTTTTGTCCTTTAAAAATTTTAAATGTAGACAAAAAGGGAAATTATTTATAAAATCATACAAATTTGAAGTTCATGTAAAGTTTATTCATTGCAGGCACGGGCTGCACAAGTCAGCTAGTTTTTATAAAAACCAAAAATGAACCGAACTTTTCCCCTTAATTAAGAAATGATGTGACCCCTCCCCTCCACTAAATTAGAGCGGTAGAACCAATAGATAGAGCATGCGCTACAATCGCAGATTAATCACGCGAGTCTTTCCAATCGCCATTTCATCACTGCTGTGATATTTTTAAAAGAAGAGAGTCACTTGTCACTCGCAATATAATCTAGTCTATGATATCAATCTATGCTTTTATAATCTAGTCTAAACTATGGCAGAAGGAGCAAAACATATTAAACGAAAGGCTTTCTCTATCACTGAGAAGTTACAAATTATAAATCAATACGATGTCTAAGCTGTCTGAAATAAGTTTGTCTTCGCCAAAAAAAAGGCATACCTGAGTCAATTTTAAGGACTTTTTTAAAGAATAGGAATGCCATCGTTATCCAAGCTGTGGTTGGAGGAACAAAGAACAAGAAAATAAAAACCTCCAAGTTTGAAGACATGGAAAAGGCTCTTCACATGAGTGGTTTGTTCAAGCCCGCTCTACGAATATCCCAATAAGTGGCTTGTTAATACAAGAAAAAGCTTCTGAAATCTCAGCAAAAATCGGGATTGTTAGATTTCAATGCCCCAAATGGATGGCTGAATCGATTTAAAACTTGTTACAGCATAAAATTCAAGCAAGTGTGTAATGAGTCAGCTGCAGTCAACTTTGAAGATGTTCACTGTTGGAAAATTAATGTGCTTCCATAGATTGTAAAAAACTACTCAAGTCGGGATATTTACAACACGGACAAATTCGGGCTTTTTTACAAACTGATACCCAATAAAACAATGGCCATGAAAGGAGAAACATGTCATGGAGGCAAACTGAGCGAAGAGCTTTTTACTATTCTGCTTGGTGCCAACTCTGAAGGAATCAGATAAATTAAAGCTGCTGGTCATAGAGAAATCACGCAACCTGCGATGCTTTAAAAATATCAAGAATTTCCCCTGCCTGTATGAAAGCCAGCGTAGAGCATGGATGACGAGCAACATTTTTACAATGCTTCATAAATTGCATTTTACATGGATTACAATGCATTTTACATAGCTTCGTAATTTTGATCGGCGTATGACGAAAAAATCACGCCATGTGTTATTGCTTGTGGACAACTGCCCTGTGCATCCAAAAGATACCGAAGACCTGAATAACATCCAAGTAGAATTTCTACCTTCAAATTCGACTAGTGTCCCCCAGCCAATGGACCAAGGAATAATTAATAGTGCCAAAGTATATTACAAGACTCGCTCGTATGCGATACCTTCATCAAATGAAACATGACAGCAATCCTTCTTGCTATGTGTGTTGTCCAATTACAGTCCTTGACACTATGTACATGCTTACTGCAGCATGGGAGAATGTCACACCAGCAACAATTACAAATTTCTTTCACAAAGCGGGTTTCGGAAGTAGCAAGGACATCATTTACACAGAGCCAACCTCGCACTTTAATGTTGAAGAAGATTGTCTGACCGCACAAAAAACTGTAGGGGAAAATTTTGTTGATTTAGACACGTTAATTAATATTGACAAAGATCTAGTTACCTCTGAACTTAGAAGTCTGGGTGATATCATCGCCGATGTAACAGCGACTGACAAACCGGATGAGGAGGAAGAATATGATGAACATGCGCTTCTGGCCCCATTCCCATTATCCAAAGATACAGAGGCATTCAATTTCCTAAGACAATATTCATTGTCTCTGGTTGAAGGACCTTTAACAAGCAAACTTTACCACTACCTAAATAAGGTGGAAAACATCATGATGATGGCGCGACTGCATATCAAACAGGCCAAAACTGACAGCTACTTTTGCAAAAAGTAATTTTTATGACATTATTGACTTCAGTCAGTTTTTTTAAATTGACTTTATTATTATCAACACTATTTATTATCACATCCATCTGTTCTGTATAGCTAACAAAGATTTCAATTTTGTTAACATTAGTATTAGTTAATATGGTTAGCAGAAATTTTTGTGTTCGTCTTATTCAATTTTATGTGCCATACATAATAAATATAAATTTGAAAAGACATAGGATGTTTACTTGAGAAAATAATGATTATTTGAATTTTCAGCTTTCAAACGTTCCTGCTTTATAAGCACATAATGATTAAAATAAATAAAATGTTATTTTATGTCTTAAAAATGCTAAAAATTGACAAAAAAACCTATGTTTTTTCCGCATAGATTGTTGTTAGACAAACCACTCGACAAAAATTCACTACCTTCAGTTAATATGCAAACCCATTTAATATGTGAATTTTGATCGGACCCCCTGATTTGCGTATTAACGAGGTTCAACTGTTTATATTGGTTAATACATTTTATTTAATCTTTAAATAACTCTTTGAAATCTATAAATAGTTTCTAATGTTAAATATGCCAGTGCTAACTGGTGCTGCCAGTCCTAAACCTGAATAAAGTATGAAGTTTTTATTATAGTTAGGGACATCCCTTAAATTGTCTGTCTATTTATCCAAACTAGGTTCGATTCTCAACTTGTTTGGATAATTGGTGCTCTACTGTATTTTTTCCATATGCATTTTTTTCTTCTAGTACATTCTTCGACTACTCATTTTATAGTGACTAGTCCTTGAAACATAAACAAAGCATTTTAAGGGATGGTGGGATAAGATTGTGAAAGGTATTGATTGGTTATTCATCTGACACTGGGTGAACATTTTAGTCAGAAGAAAAATAATCAGATATTCACAGTTGTAGTCGTAAATAAAAAAGACGATAAATGCTATAGGCAGATGTTAAGTCATAAATGTCATACCTGAACATATACTATACTTGTATTTGAGATACAGAGGGTATATGGGGCTTTTTAAAAAATGTCCAGAAAGTATACAGCGTATATTTCTCAATATTCCACTACACTGCTGGATATTCACTGCCCTACGACAGGGATGACAAACCTTTTCACATCTGTTCAACAAACTTTTCAAGAAATATATTGATCTTGACATGCCAATAATAAAAAACTTTAGAGGATAAAAAAATAATAAATCAAATTGCTTAAAACTTTGTCTTTAAGATTAAAACAATATGAGTTATATTTAGTTTTATATTTTTGAAAGTAAAGTACATTATTTATGTTGTTGCATCTTAGATTTCAAAAAATTAATATTAACATTGTATTCAGTTATTTTTTGAAGAATGCAAGCTGAATTGGAGTCATCTGAGAAGAGATTTCTAGTTGAGTTTTTCATATTATTTTTTTCTGAAAATAATGACTCATAGAAAAAAAATATTGTCAAAATTGCAGGCACCAGCTTACTTCAACAATCATTCTTATCTAGAATTAAATTTTTAACTGTCATAATTTTTATTTATAATGTTTTATGAGTTTTCATTTCTGATAATTCCTCATTTTGAAATTTATTTGAATGGATATTGTGCTAGATTGCAATTCGTTAAGTTGCATTTTGATTTCTTCAATCAGTATGACAATGACTATCAATCAAATTAACCAAATTCAGAAAAGCTGCGATAGTTTAAAATAATGCATTCTGTGTTATTTCGCTATGTTTTGGTTTGAGATATTTTTCTATACTTTGATCTAAATATATATTCCGTTCCAAAATTAATTTGATACATACTTTAAATAGAAAGCATGCCATAGAAGCACAAATCCTTTGTGCTCAGTGATGTTGACCTGATGTTATTTGTGAAACACATATCAACTAATCTAATTCCTCAGTTAATACCATTTTCTATTTAAATCAGTCTTGAATTTACATGAAAACAGATGGCATGATTAATATCGTAATAATATCACTCTGTGATTTCTAATTTTCTACCATCAATTTAGTCAGCTGATATTAATCAGCTTTCTTTTGCTGTTTGGGATTGCATATCATCTGATGGAAGGTATTTCAAAAAAAGAAGAGAAAATTTTTTGCTGTACCTAAATTTCAGGGTTGGAAAAAAACCAAACCCAATAATAATAATAATAATAATAATAATAATAATAATAATAAATCATTTACTGTTTGTCCAAAATCTGAAAGATCATTGAGTTATGTAGCTAAATATTCAAAATCATTGTGCATGTTATGATAGATTGCTTTAAATAATCTGCATTTTCTTTTTTAATGAAAATATTTTATACTAAATATTGAATATTTTTATCTATTTTATCCTTGATCAATTCATATGTTCTAAGCTTTTTCTTTAGAGCAGTAGGATATATTCTCCAACGCATACTGATTTTCAACCTATGCATAAAAAAATGAGCTAGACTCACTAGAACCAATGCTTATTGCTGAAGTAAACTGTAAAAAGTATAAAATACTTATATTCAATAATTTATATGTCTTAAATTATAAATAAAAGTGAGAAAATGTCATTAGATTTTTCTGAAAAAAACCCAATTGATTTTTTTTAGAAAAAAAAACAGTTGGTTTAAACAATGGTTAAAACCAATTGGTTTAAACCGTGTCAACCCTGCTAAATTTATATATATTTTTTAAGGTTTTATTTTCAGTTTCTGTGGAAGGCACTTTAAGATTTATTTGATTTTTATGTCACAGATTATAGTCATCATTATGTTAATGTTATTTGTATCTATTTTTTTTTTCATTCAATTTAGAGACATTATTTATATCTTAAATATTTACCAAATACTTCTTTGTTTTTTAGAGACCTTATGGAGGCATCACAAAATTTCTGCTACATTAGCCAGTTCCCTTCCGAACATGTCCTAATTAATAAAGATCTACTGGCAGCTGTTTGCCGTCGAAATGTAGAAACTGTTTTTAACTCGGATACTTTGGAATCCTATCCTGAGTGGTTACCAACTACTTTCAACTTAAAATCTGAAATGTGCAAATTCATTTCATTCTTCCAGAATAGAAAGGAAAGGTAAAATAAATCATTAACAGTTTGAATAAATTAATTCTTTACTTCAATTAATCATGCAGATTTTCTAAGCATATCATCAGGGATGTAGAAAATGTTTTTGCTTCAAACATTTCCCTCAATCCATATGAAAATGTCCTCAAAGTTTTATGGTATATGATTGGCTTACATAAATTCTGTATTACCATAGTTACAGATTTTTTTTTCCATAATTACCCAATTTATGCATGAGTATATGTAGTATGTATTATCCTTAGACCAGCGGTTCCCAATCTATGGGTCGTGGAACAATTGAGGTTTTTCATTGAAATATATCTTTTATTTCATCTGTTTAAAAAGATGTAGCAATTTCTACAGAAAATAATATTTCAAATGAAAATCCTTAATTTCCTTCTAGAACAGAACAGAAACTACGAACAGAATATCCAGAAATATTTAAATCAGCTTTGTGGTCCTTGATGAAATTCAACACTTCGTGCTTATGAGAACATGCTTTTTCTACTTTTGCTGTTTTTGAAAGACAAGTACTGAGACAAACTGCGTGTTAATATATGTTCCCACAGTGGTAAACACCAGTACCAAGAATCTCATTGATTTTAAAGTTATGTTTTCATAATAATTAAACATATTTTTAAATATCTTTGTAATTTGTGCATTGTTTCAATGACTATTCACTTACACACATTGAGATTACCAATTTTTGCTTTTGTTGATAATGGATCTTCCGTACGAAAATTTGCATTTTTCGTAGGATAGGATAGCCGAATGTACAGAGATCGTACAAAAATTGCTATACTGATATGCAACTTTATCTTGGGCGGGTCACAATTTTTTTTTTTTTTTTTTTTTTTTTTTTTTTTTACTGAAAGGTGGGTCGGGAAATTTTTTTTCGCTGAAAGGTGGGTCGCGTACCAAGAAAGTTTGGGTACCGCTGCCTTAGACTAATATTGTGAAGATCACCATATGTATCTTTTTTATTTGTAGTGAAAATCTTGGGGAATTATGTCTGACATATAATTTATTGTTAAAATCGAAATCAAATTTATATTTTTCTGCAAAATTTCTTCAGATCCTAGATCGTCTGATTGAACATATTCTGCACCCCTGATCATCATTTACTATAAACTAGCAAAAGCCATGCTTTGTTTGGATTCGCGAAGCATTATTTTATAAAACAGATATTTGAAAGTAAAAATATTTTTTAATATTATTTTTGCATCTTTATTAAACAAAAACGTTATTTTATGTTTTGGCGCATTTTACTTTTTTATTTATGATGTAAGACTGGCATAATAAAATATTTTCGAAGCAAACTTTTACAAAATATTTTTAAATTTTCAACTAAAAGCTCTTTTAAAGATGTTTTTACAATTTCCAGTAACCACTGGTGTTTTTTAAAGTTGTTTGAAATATGCATGTTTCCAATCTTTGTAATTAACATCAAAAAATCTTTGATAGTTATTTTAGAATAATATATTTGAAGAGAGCTTGAAGAAAGTTACTTCGTCAAAATCCTATTTTCTGGAAAAACATTTGAAATCTGCTCTCGTTGATACTATGAATTTTTAACTGTAAAACTTTTTTTTTCTAATTTATTCGTTTTTATACATGTTAGCGTATCAGAATTTTTGATAGTGTAGAATTTTTTGTAAGGAAAATTTCCTATTGAATGCTTAATTTTGAAGGATTTTCACTCTCGACAACGTTACGTACGTTTTTAAGCCAACTTGTGTCTATATATCCTCAATATCTACAATTGCTTCATCTAATGTTAAACCTTGGGATTTATGAATTGTAACAGCAAAAGCTAACTGCAGAAGAAATTCTTTCCTTGAGCAATTTATGCTTCCATTTTTCCAGAATTTAATTATTGGGGGAATTGGTACGCACCAATTCTCATATGTTAAATTATTGTAGTATTCAAATTTATCCATGATTATTCACGATATGTGGTCTGGTGGCTTGTGATTTTCTTTATTACGTGCAATAAAGTCTAAAGTCCTGTTCACTAAACCTTTTTCGGTCCACAAATAAGAATTTAACATTACTTTAGATCCAAATGATAAAGTAAGAAATGGTTATCAACTTTGCTTTAGTACATTTATAAAGAGCTAGAATCGAGGGAACAACTTCACGCTTCAATTCTTTTAATTTTTCATTTCTATAACAAATTTAACAATTAATTTTATTTGTTTACAATTCTTTTGTTGCCACTTTACAAAAAAAAAAAAAAAAAAAAAATCCACAATACAATTTTTTAAAAATGTTTAAGTGTCATTTGTGCAAACGATTTTGCTGAATAATGAAAACATATTTTATTTATTAAATTAATCATGATTCTATCTATAATTACTTACTCCATGATTTATATTTTTTCTGAAAACATACGTGTTTCATTTTTTATTTATTTGCTAAAATGCGTCCATATTGGAAATGCATGTAAAATAAATTAATTAAAATAATAATTTTTTTAAAGTTTTACTGTAAAAAAAAATTATATTGTGCAAATCTACAGATCATAATTTATTTTTGTGTTTAATTTGAAGTTAAAATATTGAATAGTTTTTTTGTAAAGTGTACGACAAAATGTAATTTGAGTGGCTTAGTAAAGGATTCGCTTCGCTCATCCTAATAATGTAAAATAATAATAATAATAGTAACAGTAATTAAAAACATCTTTTTGTTAGCACAATTCAGTTTACAGTATGTTTACAATTTGCAAAAATGAAGTATGTTATTGTTAAACTTTTTAAATCAGGTCCAGTGTTTAATTTAGACTTTTTTTTTTCTGGGAGGGATTTTCGTAGATACATGAGGCATTATGAAGTTTCCAGGGCTTAGGGAAAGAGTGGGGGATTTCATTTTTTGACTATTAGTAAATATAAAATGTAAAATTTTTCATGGAGAATATTTGAATGAGAAAATATGATTTGGAACAAATATTTAAAAAAAATCTTTAATGATATTTCATATCCATTTTAAAGGAAAATGTAGCTATGATTGTAACAATGGAAAGACCCAATTACTGAAAATAATTAATCAAATGTAAAAATAAATAAATAAACACAATAAAGCCTCTCATATTAATCAAGCTCTTTTTTTTTTTTTTTTTTTTTTTTTTTGTTATACTGTGTGAAAAATGGGTATATAGCAATATTAGAAACAATTTTATGTTTTGTATAATCATCCATGATAACTTAACTGATGACCTTGAAAGCATTTTCAGTGTTATTTGGGAAAAAGTTGGTACTAGACAAAAACATTGCAAAAATGCATTATTTTGTTAAAAAACTAGATTTTGCTAGTTGCTAATTATGATTGTCATCTGAATTAATAAATAATTCAGTTAAATTTGTGTTACACTTTGCCCAAGTTATTATTTGTAGACTATAAAACGAGCAAAGTCCACACTAGATCTACTGATTTCTAATTATAACTAGTAAATCTGCAGATCAGGAGCCTCACCATCAGCTTTGCACATCATTATTTTTAACCACACTTTGGGTAATATTCAACTTCCTAGAAACTGTAATTTAATATTTTCAAATTATGTAATTATTTATAAGAATAAGAAGTTTTCAGCCATCAAAAGCGTTATATTAAAGATTTAGTTATGTTAGGATATTCTGAAATTTTCATGATCTATTATTTTTGTTTTTTTATTATAACATAGTAGATTTCTTCAGGGGGGCAGAGCCCCCCCCCCCCCCTAAAGCCAATAAAGCCTCTCATATTAATCAAGCTCTTTTTTTTTTTTTTTTTTTGTTATACTGTGTGAAAAATGGGTATATAGCAATATTAGAAACAATTTTATGTTTTGTATAATCATCCATGATAACTGATGACCTTGAAAGCATTTTCAGTGTTATTTGGGAAAAAGTTGGTACTAGACAAAAACATTGCAAAAATGCATTATTTTGTTAAAAAACTAGATTTTGCTAGTTGCTAATTATGATTGTCATCTGAATTAATAAATAATTCAGTTAAATTTGTGTTACACTTTGCCCAAGTTATTATTTGTAGACTATAAAATGAGCAAAGTCCACACTAGATCTACTGATTTCTAATTATAACTAGTAAATCTGCAGATCAGGAGCCTCAACATCAGAATTTGATTTTTTTGGCAATGATAAAGGAAATTGGTTAAATTTTATCTGAAAAATTGCTATTGATTCTTATGAAAAAGAAGGTAATTTTCAATTATTAAGGAAAATATTTGAATAAAATTAATAAAATATAGCCTATGTTCTTTTCTAGGCTATGTTATATTTATACGCAAAGATACAAAGACATGAATTAATTCACCAGTTTTGACATTCACTTCATTTAAATTTTCATACACGCATTCAAATTTATAATATTATAAAAATAAGGATTAGGATGAATGGTTGCTTAGCAACCATTAAGAGAAAATAAAGAAAATGAAATAAATACATTTGAAATAAGTAAATCTCTAAAACAAATTAGTTTATATTATTGGAACACATTTATAAAAAATCTCCAAAATTTACAGTAATAATTTTAAAAATCTGACAAATGCGTAGACAAAATTTCAAAACAATACGAATAATTTAACTGGTAAATTTCAGTATCAATTTATCATTGAATTCCATTAATGAAATGTGTCATTTTCTCTCTCCAAAAAAAAAAAAAAAAAAAAAAAAAAGAAAAGAAAAGAATTGGATTTGTTATAGAAAAACATTATTGCGCAAAATAAAATATTCTATATTTTCCTAACGAATGAATCAAATCTAACAAAAAACTATACAGCTTAATCAAAGTGCCTCATTAACATACCCACTTAATTTCAATCCATCTGATACTTTTTGCCTCAGTTATTGCAGAACAGACAGACAGACTGACAGAAACAAAAAAAATTCGTGTCTCCAAAGTAAGCCTGCACTAACATTTCGGCAAATATTGATAAAATAGAAAACTTTTTTGGAAGGGCTTTGGGGGGGGGGGGGGGGCTAGAGAGCTGTCTAAAAGTGGATTCAGTGAAAATAATAGAACTATTTCACTAAAATAAAATAAAAAAATATCTATTTTCAAATAATAGTGTAACAAATCCTTGGAGATGTAGTTTAAGAAAATTGTGATAAATGTATAATTAAAGAGATGATTTTAATGAAATTACAAACATTCAAAAACAAATCTAATCCTTTATACAGGCACATTTAAGAGATGAATTGTTTTCATATTTTGAAAGTTGTAAACAATCTAGAGGAAGATTTTATTGAATATTTCATGCAGTAAATTTCTTGAGGACAATTTTAATAAGTTTGAAATAATTTAAAATGAAAGTCACAAAGAACTCATTAATAAAAAATGATTGGAGAAATTGGAGAATTTTTCTTTTCCTTATGACTATTTTATGATGAAAAATAGAATTAAAGAAAAAATGCTTATGTTATTTTGCATGTGAATGCTTACAGAAATTTGTCTTTATTTTTCTTTTCTTTACAAGAAATATGGAAAATATCTGGATATGTAAGCCATTTAATTTAGCAAGAGGAATCGATATTTATGTTACAGACAACTTATCCCAAATAATAAGAGTGAGCAGTACACGTTCTATGGTAAGTCGATAATTCCTTGCATGGTTTTATTTAATTAGTCACTTAATATCTGGCTCTCATATTTATATGTGGTGTAAGTGTGTTAAAACATTTTTTATGTTAAACATTGAAGATAAACACAGTTCAACCTCAATCATCCAAGCTAACTGGGACTGCCAGCACCCCAGATATCAGAAATCTTGGTTAATAGCAGTGTTGGGCACGCTCACAAAATAAACGAACTAGTTCAAACTCAAAATCATTTTCTCAAAAATGAGTTAAGTTCACGTTCAAACTCAGAATTTTTAAAAAGAACTCATTCAGCTCAAACTCATCTATAAAAATGAGCAAAGTTCATAAAAAACTCACTTTTTATTAGAATTTTATCGTCCAAATTTACAAAATTTTGTAAGCTATTCCTTTAGTTATTAGTATATTAATATATTATTTCACAATAATTTTAATAATAATCATAATAATAATTATACAATATGTAAATTATTGCATTTAATTAAAATTATAAATAACATTAAAAAATAAATATAAGAGATAGATTCCAAATTTGTAGACCTCCCACCCCACCTCAATGAAGAACAAGGTCGACTGAATTAAAAAAATACATTTAAGTATACCTAGTGTTTATATTCTAATTCTTTGTTACAAAATTTTTTCATTGAGGCAATGACCGGTTTCAAGATAACTTTTAAAGCCCCCTCACTCCGCCTCATCTTAGCTCCAAGAGAGTAAAGTCGCTCAAATTAAAAAAAAAAATTGTAGGGGAGATATTTTTATAAATTTCTACCATTGGATTTCACTTGACTGAAGAAGCTTTTTTAAAATTCCTCTAAACAAAGTCGAAAAAGTACAAAACGATGTTTGTACCGAAAGATCTCAGATATCCCATGACAAAAAAATCATTTAAAAATATTAAAATGTACAAGAGATATTTTTATAAATTTCTACCATTGTATTTCACTTGACTGAAGTAGCTTTTTTAAAATTCCCCTAAACAAAATCGAAAAAGTACAAAATGGTCTTTGTACCAAAAGATCTCAGCTATCCCAAGACAATTAAAAAAAAAAAAAAACATTTAAAAATATTAAAATGTAGAAGAGATATTTTTATAAATTTCTACCAATGGATTTCACTTGACTGAAGTAGCCTCATCAAAACACCTGTAAACAAAATCAAAAAAGTACAAAACGGTCTTTGCACCGAAAGATCTCAGCTATCCAATGTCAAAAAATCATTTAAAAATATTAAAATGTAGGAGAGATATTTTTATAAATTTCTACCAATGGATTTCACTTGACTGAAGTAGCTTTTTTAAAATTCCCCTAAACAAAGTCGAAAAAGAAAAAAACGGTCTTTGTATCAAAAGATCTCAGCTATCCAATTACAAAAAAATCATTTAAAAGTATTAAAATGTAGAGGAGATATTTTAATAAATTTCTACCATTGGATTTCACTTGACTGAAGTAGCTTTTTTAAAATTCCCCTAAACAAAGTCGAAAAAGTACAAAACGATCTTTGTACCGAAAGATCTCAGATATCCAATTATAAAAAAATCAATTAAAAATATTAAAATGTAGAAGAGATATTTTTATAAATTTCTACCATTGGAATTAACATGACTGAAGAAGCTTTTTTAAAATTCCCCTGAACAAAGTCCAAAAACTACAAAACGGTCTTTGGACCGAAAGATCTGAGATATCCAATGCCAAAAAATCATTGTTTGGTTTGAATGCAGTAACCTCTTTAAAATAAACAAAATTGAAAAAGCAGAAAACTGTATCTGTACAGATCAACGTCAGATAGCCAATGAAAAAGAAAAAAAAATAAAAAAAAAAAAGATTAAAAAACATTGAAATGCAGATGAGATATCTTTATAAATATAAATCATAAGATTATGAACGATTGGGTTGCTTCAGTTGAATGAATTAGATTCAGTTTAATAAAAATGTTTTTTTTTTTTTTACAGTGTAGCTAAAACAAAAGCTTCATTCAAAGTTTAAACTTGGCATTGTGTTAAGCGTTCTTCGAAAAGAGGTCGCAAAGTTTCAACGCCACATTTTCCAAAAGGTTTTTAACTAACATTTAAAGACAGGAAGTGCATTGAAAGATCCATTCAGTGCAAAGTAGTCGCGAATCCTTTAGTATTTATGTGATATTTCTAATTAAACTAGCATGTTTTTAACAATTTGGTGTGTATTGCTTTTATACTGCTAGTGGGCATTGCATTACACAAATATACTGTTAAAAATTGTTATCTAGGATGTCCAAATCGTCCGTGTTGTTAAAAGTTTATAACTCGGCTAATTACCGCTTTTTTTTTTTTTTTTTTTTTTTTCTATTAACAATGTTTTCATACTTCTTCTACAATAAGTACTCCCAGCGCTTCTCAACACTTTCGCTGAATGTCCGCTAATCCAAATTTGCGTGTAATAGAAAAATGCTACTTTTCTCAAAAACTGTGCGACATAGGGTTAATCGCTATAGTTTTCCAGCAAGTTTTAAGTTAACGTCTACTATCTCTATTTTTTTTTCACAATTTTCAGTAGATTCGGAAATAGATGAAGGGGGGGGGGAGGGCAATTATTTGCACTACATTTTTGGCGATATTTCTGAAAATATAATACTTAAAATTTTTAAAAATGTGTTTTGGAAGTCACCGTTACGACAACTTTCATATGATACCCCATACGATGTACCAAGAATTTTTTCCCCCAAGTAATATAATTAGTCTCTCTACATTTTTCCTAAATATATTTGTGAATGTTTAATAATATTTAAATATGTATGTCAATAATCCTTATTACTTCCCCCAATTTTAACTTTCCACGTCCCATAGTTTACGAGTAAAACGGTTGCGACAGACAAAAAATAAACACAAGAGGGTGATCTTATAATGGTTTCATTTAATTTTTTAAGTACGAAACTCTAAAAAATACTTATTACAGTTTCCCTTTCATGGTTATGTTTTTCATTAAAAAAAAAAAAAGTGTCATGGACTGAGTAATAGGCACATTTATTCCAAAGTTTTGGCCTTTCCAAATTTCTTTCTATATGTCCCAATCAGTGGTGCAGCCAAGGGGGTGGTTTTGGGGTTAAAACCCCTCCCAGAGCTAAAAAAGGTCGCTATACTTGCCACTTATATGAATCAAAATCAAACTTAATATTTAAAAGTTTTGGTGCATTTTGGAATCCGCCACTTTACTGAATCAGATTTAATTAAATAAAGAGATTTAAAAAATGGCGAAAATTCTACTTAAAATTGTGAAAGTGCATATTACATGGATTAGTTAAATAAAAATTGTTTATTTGAACTAAATCATATTCATTCAGCACATATTCATTCTGCTAAAAGAATGATGATTTCCTGTCACGCAGATGCTCGCATTATACAATAAATATTCTAATTAGTACTGATTCTATTAACCGGTGATTCAAATAACAGGCAAACACCTTTATCAGAAACTCAAAACACCCCCTAGAACCAAATTCTGGCTGCGCCACTGTGTCCCATTGTAAACAAATTGACTTTAAAATGAATCTTTAATTGTATCTAAATATCTGAAACATTATTAAAAACATTAATGCATTTCCATGGACTGGAGGCTTAAAAGTACGGAAAATTCTATACCGGTGAACTTTTTAAGAAAAACTCCTGAAAAAAAACATTGTAGACAGATTCTTTATTAAGAAATTCGCCTCTCTTACAAATGTGTTATGTTTTTTTTTTCTTTTTTCATACGGATTATTCTATTTACTTGGCACCGATCTAGAAATTGTTTCGTTTAAGACAGGATTTCGTCATATACAGATTTTTGTAGCACATTTTATAATACTGTATCCCGCTCCCCTAGCATTGTATATGTACTATTCTTTAAAGATAATTTTAATTGTTGAATTATGATAATTTAAAAATACAATAAACTCTGGCTAAGGTGGAATCGATCAGGATCGAGAAAATTTTCCGTATTAGACAATATCTCGTCTTAGACAAATTTTACTCAATGTCTGCAGATTCGCAGGAACTTGAAAATGTTTCCGATTTAGACATATTTCTGCCTTACACATTCCACCTTGTACAGAGAGTTTACTATATATATCTATTTTCGGTGAAATTGTATACAGCCCAGGTCCGGTTCGGCGCGACCCGAGTCTGCAGATTAAGTAAAACTAGGATACTACCCAGAGAAGTGATATCCAGACTTAACCCGTCCTGAGGTTCGTATAGGCCTCTAAATAGCATTTGAAAGAAGGAAAAGTGTACTAAGGTCTGGAAAAATTTTAAATAAATTATGAAAAAATTGAACGTAAAATTGAACGTAAATTTCGTTCAAACTCGTCTATTTTTTGAGTTTCCGTTCAGTTCAAACTCGTTTATAAAATAGTGAGCGAAGTTCAATTCAAAGTTCACAAATAGTGAGCGAAACTCGTGAGTTTTCGTTCAGTGAGCGCGTTCATACCCAACACTGGTTAATAGAAACTATGTAAAAACTTGCAAATTTAACATCTCTTAGAAAACAAGGTTTTTTAAATGATAAATATACATAAAGTTGTGTTTCACAGCTCAACAAGTAAAAGCTGTTTCCAAAGATTCCATTAATCAGAATTTATTACAGATAAAATTTATTACATATATTTATTAATATTTTACAAGACACATTGCTTGCTTTACATATCCTGAGAACAGTTAAGTCCAGTTCTGGCACCCAACTTGGCTATGTAAAAAAAAAAAAAAAAAAAAAAAATGCAAGGTTGATTTTGGTCTTACATGAGTCTGCTGAAAAGACTAAGCCTGAGGTTCAAGCACTATGTAACTGTCTGATGCCAACCTCTTCACTTTACATGTATCAATGTTGTCAAACGAGCATTGGCTCATGATGCATATTTTTAATTGTTTAGGCAAAAGGGATGTTTATTGAAATTAGCTCATATTTTACTGTCTTCCTTTAAATTTTTATACTGGACCAGTAGGTTTGCTTAATTTTTTATCGGTTTCACCAGGCAGACCCTTTTCATTTATTTATGCTAACCCGGCCCATTGAAAAAACTGTCTTAATTCTGTAGGAACAAACCCATGCAGACCCCTAAAAGAGCCTTTAAAATCAACAATAAACAAAAAAAAAAGTGCTTTTTTTTTTTTTTTTTTTTTTTTTTTCTTACAAAATTTATTTAAAAAAAACAGACTTTGTTATTGGCTTGGTTAACAAAAACTTTGTTAATCGAAGCTCGGTTAATCGAGGTTCTACTGTAAATAAATAAAGTAACATAATTGAACATGGGCTTGAAAAGAAGATATTATAAGGTAATTTAACATATGAAGTACCTAAAACTCAAAGATTTTTAATTATTCTTAATGATATGGAACATTAATTTTTAATATTTTTTCTCTTAATATGTTAAATAATAATCTGGGATATATATGTTTAGCAAAAATTTAGATCCTTTAAATATCTTTCATAAACCCTTCACAAAAAATTTATCTTAAAAACAAGGCTCTTCACATTTTTTTTTTTTTTTTTTTTTTTTTGGTCTTAAAAAAGGGTCTTTCACAAAAATTTTTGCCCCTCAAAAATACTCTTCACAAATTTAATCATTAACTGTCTCAAACTGAACTCGGTGCTGTCTGTCACAGTAAGTGACATAGCCTAAATTTCAGTTTTTCATTAATTTTTTAGTTAATTGTAATTTGCAGGTATTCTCCTATAATTTAAAACCATTCCCATAAATTTTAGACCATTCATTCATTTTTTAGCCCTCAATGCAAACATACATTAAAAAAAAAAAAAAAAAAAAAAAAAAAAAAAAACTCATATGAACATAATTTTTTTGATCAATGATCACAATCTTGGAGCCTCTACTTTACCATTTGTTTTCTGGATAATTAACGAAAGCAGCGACAATCAACATTTTGTCAAATGTTTGCTAATACCATAAAAAAATTAATAGCTGATATTAAAAAGCTATATTACATAAAATACAAACAAAAACAGTAGAACTTAAAAAATAAAATGGTAAGACTATAGTTACATTTTATGATGTAACTATAGTCTTACCAATATAGTAACAATCTGAAATATAAAAAAGAAATTGTTGAATATAATGCAATGTAAGAAGCGACAAATTTACTTTCAGTGATACAATTTTCTCTTTGTTGCATGAGATCCGATGCAAGATATCACTATACAGGCACAAAAAACACCAAATATAAAACTAGTGATTCTGACCAAGAAGTGGTTGAAGATGATTTCATGTATTGTATTAATTTAAAAATTTGATTTAGAAAATTTGATTTCATTTCCTTCACTAAGATTTTTCTGACTGGATGATGTAAAACAAAAATTTAAAAATATTTTATGAAATTTAGGTTGCTTGCAGATACATTTCTGATCCAGTGTTGTTTCCTTCGGAAGAAAGAGGCCTGGTAAAAACTGATCTACGATACATTGTGCTTTTAAAAAGTGCTTATCCTTTGGAGCTTTACATTTATGACAGATTCTGGATTCGATTTGCTAATAAGTACATATGCTTTATAATTATATTGATAATGTATTTTTTTTAAATAATTTTATTTAAAGATATTATTTGTGTTAAAATAGTCATTATGTCTTTTCTAATAATATCTAAAGCATTTTTACCAAAAAATAAATTAAATTAGATTGCAAAATTAACTAAAATATGGTTAATTATTAAATATTATTAAATAATTAAATTTATTTTAGTACTCTTAGTTTGAAACAAATCTAAGTTATTAATGCCAAACTTGCCAAAACAGAGATTGCCTATAATGGGAAAATTTTATGGTCTGGCAGAATAGAATACAAATCTACAATCTGTTACAAGATTATAAGATCTCTCAGAATTTCACCTTTTTTCAACAAAGAAAATATTAGTTTGAATTTAAAAGTAATTGTATGAAAAGAAATAACTCTAGAATTTTTATTTATCTCAAGGAAAAAGAGTTTGAATTATATTTTGTTTCATGCCGAATTATTTTACATAAATTTGCTGTTTCATAAGTATAAGATCATCTCATATTATTAATAAAGCTGACTATTTTCTTTTGAACTCTGAGTTTAACTGTAACCTAAACACTCTGTAAAATTTCAAAAGAAGAATTAAATGCAAAAAAATCTGAATCGTGTCTGATTCTTTGAATTTATTAGTAAAATGCCTCGTCAGAGTGAGCTGTCTGAAGTGAGAAGAGTGTGGTTCTACAAAGGAAAAGGAAAGTCTAAACATGAAATATTCTTAATTGTTCTAAATGTGAGATTCCTAATGATTTAAGTAAAAAAGAATTGTATGGAACGCATAAATGATCTAGTCATAAAAAAAAGTTATCAGATCATGATAATAGGCAAATTGTCAAACTGGCAAAAAAAAAATAAAAATAAAATAAAATAAAATAAAAATAAATAAATAAATATCAGTCAACTACTAAAATAGCACAACTGATAACTAAAAAGGTATCACATGCAATCACAGACAAAGTTTGAAATCTAATGCTGGTATTATTTGTCGCAAATTAAACAGTAAGCCACTACTACAAAAATGTCACAAAGCTCATCTTAAGTGGGCAAAGAATGTCATGCCCTGGAATTCTGCATGGAGAAATATATTGTTTTCAGATGAGAAAAAATTCAATCTTGATGGTCCAGACGACAATAATTACTACTGGCATGATTTAAAGCCCCCCCCCCCCCCCAAAAAAAAAAAAAAAAAAAAAAAAAAAAAAAAATTGAGAGTTCTTCAGTAGACAAATGAGTGGCGGCTCCATTATGGTATGGGATGCATTTTCATATGCAGGAAAATGTGATCTCCAAAGAGTTGAAGGGAAAATAAACTTAGACAGTTACCAACAGATGCTGTTTCAAAATCTGATACCTTTCAGGCATGCAAAATGGAAGTTTTAACAAGATAATGCTCTCAGTCATTCATCAAAAGCAACAAAAGAGTGGCTTAAAAGAGAAAAGATTGATGTTTTACCTTGGTCAATTTGAAGCCCTGACCTAAACCCCATAAAAAACTTGTGGGGTTATTTGTCTTCCCATGTGTATGAAAATAACAAACAATATCATTCAGCATATGAATTAGAGATGGCCATTATAGAGAAATGGGACAATATTTTCAAGAATTAATTCTTTGCCAAGTTGTTTGTTTGAAGTTATTCAGAGAAATGGCAGATCGACATCTTACTAAAAATTCCAGAAAATTGCCTTTCCCACAGGTGGTTTTATAATTTTGTAACAGTTCTTTTTGACACTTTTTATATTGATGTTTTATTTTTTTCCAAATTAATTTCATTTGTGTAAGTTGCTGCATTTTACTAAAAACTTGATGTATTGACATAGATTATTCTTTATTTTGATTGAAATATTTCTTTAATTACCTAAATAGCAAAATATGTTGTGATCTTATAATTTGTAACAGATTGTACTTGCTGAGATAGAAAGCTGTTTGAAATGGAACTTTTTCTATTCCTTATTAATTCTGTTTTTAATGTACTTAGTTAAATAAATCCTATGAAAATGTAATCTGTTTTTAATAAAATCTTGTCTTAAATGTAAAAACTTCACATTTCCCTAGAGAAAAAAATATCACACAATTAAAATGGATTAGAAATTTCCTCAAAACCAAATTTTGTTTTGATCTCTAGCAATTCCACTTTCACAAATTTCATTGCATATATTTATTGTGCTTAATTAATACAATAAAACTTACTAAAAGGAAAAACTGACCATAGAAAAAATCTGTTCTAGATTTATTTCCATATTAATAGGTATATGTGTATGGCATTTCTTCTGTGGGGGTCATAAATTTTGTTAGGCTATAGGCATTTCACAACAGATAACTTCCATTTTCATAGAATTTATAGTATTTTTGTATTCCAATTAAAAAGGTGCTGCCCTGCTGTACATGACAGGAGATTGGGTGACACTATTTCCAATAGAGCTAGCAAAGACACGCTGCCATCATGACAGCATTTGGTATATATGTTTTTACTACATAATTCATCTTTCTAGCCTAAACCCAACAAAAATTGCTTAATTAACACACTTCGGCATTTATGCTTTATGTCTGTTTGATTTTTAATTGCAGTATTTTCATTTATGCAACTACTTAAACTTATTAAGTAATCTTTTGTTGTTGAATCCATTGACTATTGGTGTGTTTCAGTGAATATGATTTAACACATTACAATAGTTTTTGAGACAACTCTATTACGGATATCTATTTCATATTAAAAATCTGTCTCATCAGTAAATTTTATTTATGCATCATAGTGCAATATACATCTTTAAAAAAATATATATATATAAAGTATTTATTAATCTTACCCACCTGTTTCTTAAATAAAATCTGCCAACACGACAATTTTTTTTCTGTTTTGTTTTAATTACATTGATTTCTTTTCATATGTTAATTGAAAAAAATATTTTTTAATTTTTAGACCATTTGCCTTGGAAGATTTTGATGATTACGAAAGACATTTTACTGTTATGAATTACTCAAATTTCCCACTGCGACAGGTATGTTTTTAAAGTTATACATATGTTTTGTAAGGGAAAGTACAACTAGATTGCTTTTTGTACACTATTTTTGCTATGAGACTTGTTATTTTGATATGAATCGAATCTATTTTAGATTAATTAGCATTGAATTGTCAACTATGTAATTAAAATGAAATAATGCATACTACAAATGTCTGCAGCTGTATATGTTTGCTTTGACTATCATTGGATATTTGTATCCAATATATTGTTGGATATCTATAATTGGCCTTGCTTCTGTTAATAAATCTACTAATAAAGTAGATATTCTGAAGCCACTGAGAGTATTACTAAAAGTTTTACAGGGTAGTTTCTAAGCCCAGAGCTGGTGCCCAGGGTGGGCGTCTACTGCCTGCTGCTATTATTCCACTTGACTTGCGATTTCCCTTCTTTAATGAAAAGTTTTTACTTCTCCTTATTTGAACAAAAGATAGTGCATATTAAGTTTTGATTTTTTATATTCAAACCTAAAAGATTATGTATGTATGACATTTATTTTATTATTATTTTTATTATTATTATTATTATTTTTGCAATATAATATAATTTTTTAAATTTTCTGATTGAAGTGCTTTATAAAAGAAAAAGGCTTTTTTAATTTAAGAGTTCAGATGATAAAGGTGGTAAGTGGCGCAATCATCATCACTTTGAGAAAATGATCTGTAAAGTTCTATTTTTCATTTATTATCAAATGCCTTCCTCCTCAATTAAAATCTCTTTGAGTATTAAGCTTTTCTAATAGTAATTTTGATTGATGATAGAGGATCATTGATTATCTTCAATCATATAATTAAATCAATTTCTTTTATTTTTTGACATACCATCTTTGTTGTCCGAACTCTTCAATTGTCCATTTTTGAGATACTGTTCTATTCTGATAATAAATGAATGACTGATTATCAATTTTTGTTGCATCTACTTTCATTTACCCATGTAAGTAACCAACAATAGTTTTCTTTAATTCTATTTGCGATGTAGTCTTCTCTATTGCTCACTTATATCTAATCATAGAAAATAACAAAACCTGAGAAATATTTCTGCACATGAGTTACATGCAATTATAAATGCTTCTCCAAAATTGGATTGTGAATCAAGATGCTGTTGCTTATTATAAAGGAGAAAGAAACAAACAGCTTGCTCTTTTGTAAATGATCAACTTGAACAAGAAATTGATGATTGTATAACCTTCTTTGAAAGTCTAAAATAAATTTCGTCAGCTTTTACTTAGAATTTTAAGCTTATTGTATATTCTGCTGTTAATATTAATGGCAAAACATAACATTTGTATTAGTATTAGCTGCATAACAACTAAAAGTGAATCTAGATTCTTTTCTTTCTTTCTTTCTTTTCTTTTCTTTTCTTTTCTTTTTTTTTTTTTTTAAATCAGAGCTTGGATTATTTTGTTTCACAAAGTACAAGTACACCTGAGTCAATATCAAATGTATGTGTGTCTGTGACAAAATCACTGACATCACTTGGATGGTGGTAACAACAGACAATTAAATTTATCTTTTATTGAATTTTTTAAACTTCTAAGTACTAAACATTTTTAATTTTTAAACTGATGAATAGAAAAAAAAATATACTTTCAAATGCAATTTGTTTGAAAACTGTATTACATTTTATTCAATTTTTCTTGTTTTTAAAATAATTTTCAAGCATGAATTTTTTTATCTCTATCACATGCAGATGATTGAAAAAGAGAAATTTGTATGCACTTAATACAATTAGCTCATCATTTAATTCCATCTTATATTCTATAATCAAACTGAAACATTCATTATCCAATAAATAAAACAATAAAATACAAAATAAAACACTCATTTAAGATATATAATCAAATGTTGCACTTAAGGCTATTCTGCAGTGAAACTCCCCGATCGTGAAATACTGTGCCTCTGAAAAAAATTTTAAGCATGGTGGCTCATTACCTACTATGATTATTAAAATATTGTTTTCATCATCAGAAAGTAGAATGTCAGATGCCAATGATATGCATTTTTTAAAATTGTCTCAGTGAATTTTAAGTGTATAAAAAAATCCCTATGAATTTCCAATTGATTAAACTTTATTGTCTTCTTAAAGATATTTAAAATTCACATAGACAATTTTTAAAAAACGCACATCATCAAATATCTAACATCTACTTTCTTATGGTGAAACAGGTATTTTAATAATTATTATTACATAAAAATATACATATTTTTAGAATGCAACAATTTTTTGAAAAGCAACAAACTGCAGATTGTAGTCAAAAGCGATCTTTATCTACTGCTGATAAATTTAGTGTTTATTATGCAACCATATCTGAGCCTATTCTAGGCTGACAGACAGAGACGTTATGAAATTTTTTGTTCCATAAATCATCTAGATAAGAGCCATTAATTGAGAAACATATCACGAGATCCTTACATAAATGCTTATATTTATTAATTTATAAGTTGCTAAAATATAAACTTCATTAAAATTAACAACAACAACAAAATAACCTATATTTTCATATGAGCATATCTGTTTTAATTTGTGGATATAATAAGCATTGTTAAAATAATAGTAATATGTAGAAAAACTGTTCCATACATGATATGAAATAGTCCTTTAATAGTTCTAAAAATCTCCTCATTTTAAACTCTAGACCTTAGTAAGCTGTTCATTTTTAATAATAAATAAAATCTCTGCATTTTAAATCTTAGACTTTAGTAATCTATCCATTTCAAGGCCACTCCATGAAAAACAAATAAATGTTCTGTGTGCAACACACACAAATATCTATATCTATTTATTTATAAGTTGTTAAAACATAAACTACACATTAGAAAAAAAAAAAAGAAAGAAAAGGCTTGAAATTTTCATATTAGCATGATTGTTTTAATCTATATATATAAAAGAAAGTCTGAATTTCGTATTAATCACTGCACAAAAAAATCTGCTGAACCTAAAATCTTGAAAATTGGGGTAAAAATACTTCTGATAACATCGAGTGCCGCTAAGAAGGGATTTTCGAAAATTCCACCCCTAAGGGGGCTAAAAAAAGGAACGAACTTTTAAAAAATTCCTTAAAAATCGGCTTTTGTAGTTATTTTTCAACTGATAACATATTTTAGTGTATTTTTTCATGCTGAATCGAATGGTACCAAGCAAATTCTTTTAAGTTCAGTAGTTCGCAAGATACTTCACATTTTCCTGATTTAGCGGTGTCTTCGGCGCAAAAACCTGAAATTTTCAATCCTTATCTATATATATAAAAGAAAGTCTGGATTTCATATTAATCACAGCACAAAAAAATCTGCCGAACCTAAAATCTTGAATATTGGGGTAAAAATACTTCTGATAACATCGAGTGGATTTTCGAAAATTCCACCCCTAAGGGGGTTAAAAAAGGAACGAACTTTTTAAAAATCGGCTTTTGTAGTTATTTTTAACTGATAACATATTTTAGTGTATTTTTTCATGCTGAATCGAATGGTACCAAGCAAATTCTTTTAAGTTCAGTAGTTCGCGAGATACTTCACATTTTCCTGATTTGGCGGTGTCTTCGGCGCAAAAACCTGAAATTTTCAATCCTTATCTATATATATAAAAGAAAGTCTGAATTTCGTATTAATCACAGCACAAAAAAATCTGCCGAACCAAAAATCTTGAAAATTGGGGTAAAAATACTTCTGATAACATCGAGTGCCGCTAAGAAGGAATTTTCGAAAATTCCACCCCTAAGGGGGTTAAAAAAGGAACGAACTTTTAAAAAATTCCTTAAAAATCGGCTTTTGTAGTTATTTTTCAACTGATAACATATTTTAGTGTATTTTTTCATGCTGAATCGAATGGTACCAAGCAAATTCTTTTAAGTTCAGTAGTTCACGAGATACATCACATTTTCCTGATTTGGCGGTGTCTTCGGCGCAAAAACCTGAAAATTTCAATCCTTATCTATATATATAAAAGAAAGTCTGGATTTCGTATTTATCACAGCACAAAAAAATCTATTGAACCTAAATTTTAAAAGAGATTTCTATAATCAGGTTAACAAGATTATATAAGCTATATTTAATTATCTCAATATATATAAAACGCAAAGTGAAATTTCATTGCGCCGCTTATAACTTAAGTTCTACAAGATAGATTTTAATGGATTTACATTGTTAGTAGGATAATTTTTCAGAAATTTTGTAACAAATGAAATATAGCATTCTACGTTGTTTACTTGAATACTTAGGAAATGTTTTTTATCAGATGAACCCAATTACAAAAGTTTGGTTTTATTTTAAAAGTTCCACTGAATAAATTTTTATGTGATTAAAATTGTTAACATGTTGAGCGCTACGTCATTCATTGGTGACTAACATTGAACTTTCCGTTTAGATGACTGATTTTTCACCAATGACAGACAGTCTAAAGTACGATATAAAACTAAAAATTACTATGATATAAAAATTACGTTTGATTCAAAGTTTCTTTTTTAAAAAAATGACCAGCGTAGCGGGCGAAGGCTGCTAGTCTAATTATATAATAACATTGTTAAAACAGCAATGTAGAAAAGTTGTCCCACATGTGGCATAAAAATAACCCATAATCATATAAACTTAGAAATAAATGTTTTTTTTTTTTTTTTTTTTTTTTTTTTTAAATCACCAACAGACACTTATATATTATAGACTTGGAGGCGGCAGCACAGACAATCACCTCATTGAGTTCAATGCTGAAATTCTAAAATTAGTTTAGTCTGTATAAGGATATTAAAATTCAATTGCTCTGCCAAGTCCTATCTTTGTGGAAAACACCTGCAAACCCAATTTTAATGGTTGACTTGTAGGTTTACTATTGTGTTTTCCTGCTTCCAGTTCTCCATGTTTTCACACCTTTCAGTGCAGGAAATCACAATGGTAAACCTATGAGGCAAACGTTAAGATTGGGTTTTCAGATGTTTTCCGTCAAGATACGACTTGGCACACAAATTGCATTTTAATAATCAAATCAAGATTTAACTAATCCTAGAATTTCATTTATGAACTCAATGAGGCAATTGTGTGTGCTGCTGCCTCCCGATGTATTAGTATCAATTACAGCATCTGTCTGTACAAAATGTGTTTTGCATTTTAGTTATCATTTCTGAGTCACAATGGGTTTATCAATACCCAACTCTATCATGAATAAAGTAGTGATTGTGTTCCATTTCTGGGTAACTTATTCTCTCCATGACAAAAAGGATCGAACGTGTGTACATATGTTTGCTCTTTTTTTAAATTCTGATTTATTTACCAAGCTCCGGCAAAAATTTGTTGTATTCTATTATTTGGTATTTCTAATATTAAACATGTGATTTTTTATTATCATTTTAGTTATCATTTCTGAGTCACAATGGGTTTATCAGTACCCAACTCTATCATGAATAAAGTAGTGATTGTGTTCCATTTCTGGATAACTTATTCTCTCCATGACAAAAAGGATCGAACGTGTGTACATATGTTTGCTCTTTTTTTAAATTCTGATTTATTTACCAAGCTCCGGCAAAAATTTGTTGTATTCTATTATTTGGTATTTCTAATATTAAACATGTGATTTTTTATTATCATTTTAGTTATCATTTCTGAGTCACAATGGGTTTATCAGTACCCAACTCTATCATGAATAAAGTAGTGATTGTGTTCCATTTCTGGGTAACTTATTCTCTCCATGACAAAAAGGATCAAACGTGTGTACATATGTTTGCTCTTTTTTTAAATTCTGATTTATTTACCAAGCTCCAGCAAAAATTTTTTGTATTCTATTATTTGGTATTTCTAATATTAAACATGTGATTTTTTTTTGCCATCTTAATTTCATGATTAATCAAATTGTATAGTTTGCATTGATTAATCTATTAATGACATGATTGAATGTAGTCCAGTTCTATTGAAGTGAAATCTACTAAAACAAAAATTCTATTTCGGCGAATTTTTTAAAAATATCTATCTGAAAATAATTAGTTCATGAAATGCGATAAAGGAAAACTCTACTATACAAAAGTCACTCAATTATATAAAAATATTGTAATCAGTAGTACTGGAAAGTAGATATTTATTTGGTATTTTAAGAAGCAATTTGCACTCAAACTATTTTTGTTAGTATGTCAAAGTAAAGTAGTAATATTTATATATATATTTCTTCAAACCAATGATTTAATATTAACATAATATATTTTTAATTTAAAAATCTATTATGTTAAAATCCATGTAATTCATGATAATAGAACTAGACTAAATTAGCCAAATTAATTTTATTTTATTATTATTCCTAACATTTTGAAAAATCAATTTCTAAATTTTATCTAACTAATATCTTTTTAAAAAAGTTTATGAAAATTTCCAAATATTTTTACATTTATTTATTTATTTGTAGATGTTCTGCCATGATTTTATTGAACAATTTGAAAATCACTATACATCTCATAAATGGTCTGACATCCAGGTAAAATTTTTCAGTTGATTTATTGATTTATCATGTAATTTAATTTTGAATATCATGTATGTAAATCTATTTAGTATGCAATCTAGTTTCTCCCAGTGAAAACATTTTCTTAAAATATGCACAATATTTTAAAATGTAAATAGTTCAAAATTTTTTCAAGTACAGTAGTCTCCCTAAAATCCACAAACCAGAAATCTGCAACTCTAAAATCCGCACATATTTTACGGATGTAAACAATGAAACTTTCAGTTCGGATATTGGGACAAAATTTGTTTTTTTTTTCTTTTAGTTTTATATCAACTCCATATCTTTTTTAATTTGTAATTTTCTTAATAATAATTCATGTTTTTTCATGAAGGAAGAAAAAAAAAAATTGGAGAAAATTCAAGATATTGCTGATATTATTCATAATCACAATCTTCTTACCAAATATATTTATGCATTAATCAAGTTTTTTGGTTATTAAGCTTGGCTAAACTTGAAAAAAAAATCCTTATTTTATGATTTTGATGTGAATTAGTAATGTACTTTTATGAGGCAAGTTTTGTTGAATATTCTTGGAAAAATACATTTAATTTTCTTAATGAATATTTAATCATATATTATTGATTATTAACTTGATCTTTGCTATTAATATCATTTTAAAAATTATCTAAATTTTTATTATTTTAGTTTATTACTTATCTTAATATTTTATTATATTGTAAGCATTCATTAAAGTACTGATTGCACTATTAATTACACTCAAGTTACTGTTTAAAAAATGTAAACAAAACAATGACCAGAAATCCGCAAAATTCTAAAATCTGCACAACCTCTGGTCCCAAGCTGTGCAGATTTGAGGGAGTCTACTGTATAAGCAGTTAAATAAAAAAAATTAAAAAAATGTTTGATAATGTTTCTGATTAAAAAAAAAAAGCAAATAAGAGCTGAAAAATTGTAAATACTTATTTACAATTTACCTTTTATAAACATTTAGAATTACAATTATAATTCCTCACCTTAATTGGTGATGTAAAGTTTTATTAATCTTAAATATTGATTTTTAACATGTCACACATTATTAAAACAAAATATTACAGAAACAAAATTCTGTTTAAATTTCTGATCTTAATATTAAAAATATAGATTTTTTTTTTTTTTTCTACTCATATTATTTCCCACCTCTCTTCTGGATTTTAATATTATTCTTTAAATTTGGTCTCTTTATAATTTTTGGGAAAGTGAAAGTTGGAAAGAGTATTTGAATATATTGTAGAATCATAATGTGATACTCACAACTTGGACTGTTTTGAGATATAAGTTATGTCTGTACTCAAAGAACAAAAACTATAAACAGGAATTTTTAAATGTATCACAAAAAACATATTGATTACCTTAGCCACTTCGAAGAATTCATTTTAGAATACCTTATCATATTCCCCTGAATTATCTGGCATGCCAAAAGAAATTGAGGTACACCACCAGCATGCCATAAAAACTCTCATTTACTGGCATGAGGCTGCTGATGTATTTTGGGTTTTAGAACAAAATTTTTCATTTTAAGAAATAAAAAATATAAATGTTTATTGTTTTCCCTTTCTGTCAATATATCAGGGGTGATTCTCGTCCGAAAATTCCGAAATTTCCGAAAATTTAAGGCATTCTCTTCCGAAAATTTGAAATTCTGTTATTAGTTCTGCATAGTTGCCAACTTGTAAGGTTTTGCGCGCGGAAAAAACAATTGCTTAGAAATGCAAATTTCATGATAATATCGCCGAAATAGCATACATTTCGTCAATAATTCGTGGTAAAACGACGATTTTGTCAATGTTTTTGTAAACGAACTTTGTCAAAAGATCGATGAAAAACGCGAATTTCCTGTGCGGATCGCGGAAAAAAACGGCAATTTCACCAAATATCGCAGATAAAACGCTGATTTCTTCTGAAGACGGCGGGAAAACGCCGATTTCGTCTAAAGATTGCTGATATAACGCCGATTTCTTTAAAAGATCGCAGGAAAAAACGCCGTTTTCGATAAAGGATCGCTTAAAAATATTTTGTCAAAAGAATATTTGAAAAAATACGCCGATTTCATCAAAAGATCACGGAAAAGACGCCGATTTCTTCAAAAGATCGCGGGAATAAAACGCCGTTTTCGAGAAAAAATCACTTAAAAAAGCAAATTTTGTCTAAAGATCGGTGAAAAAACGCCGATTTCACTTAAAAAAACATGGAAAAACGCCGATTTCGTCAAAAGATCGCGAAAAAAACCGCCGATTTTTGCAAAAAATCGCCAATTTTCCTAAAATATTGCTGATTTTGTCTGAAGATAGCGGGAAAACGCCGATTTTGTCCGAAGATCGCTGGAGGGGGAGGAACTCACGACCCCCCCCCCCCCCCGATTTCCGAAAATGCGATGCCAATTTCCGAAAAAAAAATTTCATCCAGAATCACCCCTGCAATATATATATATATATATATTCATTTATATTTAAATGATTACAAATTTTATTTATCTTATTATCAAACTAAATTTTTATGTATGACGTTTCTACTAAGTTAAGTAAATTATGTAGAATAATTTTTTGATTTATAGTAAGCACACATTTCTCTCTTTATGTATTTCGATAATTATTACATTTTTTCTTATTAGACAATATAGTAAGAGTATCTCTGTTCAAGTAATAATTTATGAGATAATCTATTCGTACATTGTAAATATTGAATGATTCTGTGAAGAAAACCTGTTGTGAAATGATATGAGATACATGAACAACACATTTGGGTGAATATCAAATGAACTGCCGGTTTTATGTCCTAGTGTTTAAATCTAAATTTCATGTTAATAAATTTATTTTTTTTTATACTCTAAAAGCAGATAGTAACTCTACTTTTTATGCTTAATTCAATTCATTACATTTTTTTTAAGAGTTGTGAAATAGTATTCTTTTTTTTTTTTTTTTTTTTTTTGTACTTTAGTTAGCAAGTAATGGGAATTTATTTGTCCTGAATAAAAACTTGCAAAATCTCAGTCTTTTTTTATGCTTCCAAAATTTTTTAAAATTTTATATATGGATTAAAAGTAAAATAGCATGTGTTAATTAAGCAAATAGGCAATTTATATTACTAAAATATGTGTCGAATAGTTTAAAATTTAAATGTATTTTGTGTCTTCATATGCAGAACATGAGTGTTACTTCAGGGCGGGGGAATATAGCATTATTTTTCTTTAATTTTAAAGTAATTTGTCAAATTACTTTGAATCATAACTAGCATCTTGCAAAGTTAAAAATGTAATTTCACACTGTCTAAAACTTTTATTGTATCATCTGTTTATTCCTTCAAATAAATTATTGATGCATAAATCATTTTTTTAAAGAATAAAGGAAGCAGTATGCTGTTAGTTTATAGTAATTTATTAAAGCATTCTATTTAAAAAAAAAAGTTATTGAAGTATTCATAAAGTTTGCTCATAAATTTAATGAATGGCCATCATTCATTAACACAATAAGAATAATTGCTTGAAATTGAGGAAAAGTTCTCCATTTTTGTATTTTTAAATAAAATAATAAAATTCTTCCTTAAATCTGAAATTTTCTTCTTTTTGTATTGTTTTTATGAAATCCTCTTTTTTTCTGCTTTTTAAAACCATTCATTTATTTTTATTTTATAATTCCTGTCTACTTGCTTTATAACGTTTCATTTCTGTAAATCAGGATTTCCCATAACACGGTGTGCATATCCCTTGGGGGTACGGGAAGCAGATTTAGGAGGTACATAATATGCCTATGTTCACAGCCAGAATACAACACAGTGCCGCTAAATATTAATTTTGTATCTTTATGACTGTAAACAAATATTCTCTCTAAATGTTGAAGATGACTTAATATCCACATTAACAAAAAAAGACCAAATATCCAGGAATACAAGTGGTAATGTGCACTTATAAAAAAAAAAGTATTCTTTAAAGCTTACATTAAGAGAGTATTTACATGAAAGCACCTGCTTGCTATTGTTAATGCCGTGGGATACTTTTTTTTAGCTATCTCATTTGCATTTATGTATATTTATTTATATTAAAGGGAGGAGGGCGCATAGCTGAGATTCATCTCTAAATAGACAGTTTTTTATGGTTTTGTTTGCAGTTTTATTTAAAGTAAATTTTTACCTTTTAAAACTGGTTCCAAAAATAAGTTTTCTTAACCAAACATTTAACATATTGAAAATTAAAAGAAGATATTAAAAAAAATTCTCTCCTAGGATTAACATGCAAGCAAATGTTCTGCATGAGTGAAGTAACCTTTTAAATGTAGGCCCAAAGTTATATTTATTTGCATCCATTTATTTTCTTCTTTCCATTTTCCTATTTATGATTTTTACAATTTAAAAAAAGTATGCTAAATACACTAAGGGCCTGCATGGGCCTAGCTAGCAGTATGAAGACAATTTTTTTAATGGACTGGGCTGGGCAGAAGTGAGCTGACCACTGAGCTCAATAACACCACGGAGAGCTTACCCCCTATTCTGATACATTGAATCCAGCGGTCCGCCCATGAATACAATGCCAAAGATTTTCCGACGAAAATCTTTGGCAAAGCAAGATTTCCTCCCATAGGATAGTATGGGGTAGATATTTTCAAATTGAATTTTCTTTTAAAATTAAGACGAAATTGCTACAATTTTCACTTACATATATTCTTTTATTAAAAATCTATGGATTTTACTTAAATTCATAGAAAATTTTCAATTTGATATTAGTTAAAAAGGAAATTTTAGTTAAACTCAACAAAAAATAAAGAGACATTTGTTAAATATTGCTCATAAAAATACAAAAAACACATAGAAATAAACAAAAATAATAAAAAGTTTAGGAAAAAACTTAAAAAAATGCTTGTAATATTAAGAAAAATAGAGGACTCATTACTTGCGCGCATTGAAAAGTGTGATGTGGTCTCGGCAGAAAGTCGTTTGGCCGGATCATCGAGTAGGCCCTCCGTATCATATATGGAGCTCAGTGGAGCTGACTGCCCCAGCATAACAAATTTAAAAAGGTCACACAAAGTTGACAAAATTTGAACAGTTTCCAATAAATCTTGCTGTGCCTGGAATAAGTAATAAATGTGTTTTCATGAGTCGGTGCTAGTTTGACAGCATTAATCGAGAAATTTAACATTTCCTGCATTTGTATCAGACAGTTAAATTGTGTCTTTTTAGGCTGAGCTTTTTTCATGAGACTCAGGCTAAGTTTATGTTTACATTTTTGCCTACATACTCCGGTCAAATCTAGGCTTAAGTGTTTTTAGGTCATGTTACTCAGATTTTTTTTTTTTTTTTTTTTTTTTTTTTTTTGTAAAAATAAGTGATTATTATTATTATTTTAAATGGCTGAAATATCCTTCTGATCACCTACCCATTCAAATGACTGGATTGACAGGAAATGCGTCCGGTAATGGAGAATCTCATAGCTTGGTACAATCGCTTGAGTTCTTCTGCGTCCCCAAACAGTCTGAATCATCTCTACGGGACATCTGTTAATGATCTGATATCCGTTTTTTCTTAAAAGTATGTGGGGACCATCTTTAAACTTTCAATTGCATCGCGTTTGCTTCCGATAGGAGGATTTAATTAACGCTGGTTTTCCGACAAGTGCATAGCGTTTGTTTTCGGTATTTTTTTAAGGTTTTCATTTCATTTAGACACTTATACAATTAAATTTATTTAAACAGAAAAGCACTTCATTTTAGTTTTGTAGAATTTATATAAAAGGCTTTATCATGATTTTATATTATTGTGCAATTTAATAAAATATACAGTACATATATTACTATGCATTTTTCACATTTTAATGGTATCTTGTATTTTAGGTATACCAACATCATAAGTATTGAAATACTTTTAAAATTTGAATGCATCAACGTTATTGTGAAACGTGTAGTAAACTAGATTATGTGAAACGAAAGGGATATTTTAAAAATTTCATTGAAATATATAAAGCATAATTGCAAAGGCAGTCGCAAGAAATATATTTTTCAAAGAACAAGAACCAGACAAAAAATAATGTTTTTTTTCTATTTTTCAACCGCACCGAAATTGCTTTTTTTTTTTTTTTTTTTTTTTTTTTTTTAAATTACTCAAAAACATTTTTATTTGAAAATGTTCTACTAATAATTTTCAGTCAATTTAAAAGACAAAACATTCACCCCATATTATTGTGGTTATTAGTGTTATTAGTATAATCGATAAATGGAATCCAAAATTACTTATACTAAAGCTAGATTCTAGCTAATGGAATAAACTCTAAGACGAAAAAAATGTATTTCATAGAAACAAAATTTAATTTTTGCATCTAATTCCAAGAACACAAATGTTTTTGGGTTAAAATGGAGGATTCTCCCAATTGAAAATGTATATTTAACATTTTAAATTAAATCATGATTTTTGGAAAGCCTAGAAAGAAAACAAAAGAAAAACTAAGGTAATTTATATACAGACTGTATATATATATGTAATATACATAATTATAAATATACATTATGTAATATACATAATGTATATTTATAATAAGCCTGCTTACCTATTATTTGTAATTTTAATGTTTAGTAAAGATTTTCATGAAGAGCACTCCGAAACATTCAAAGAGCAGCTTCATAAAAAGGTTTATAAAGATGTTTGTTTATGTTTGTTTATTTTGTGTCGGCCTATTATCTACACGACGGATATAGGCCCAGGGGGAGGAATGCCCTTCGTGGTAGTCTTTCTAAAAGAACCTAACACGTATTTACGCAAGGTTCGAAGAAAAACACGAAAACTCCGAACGGTTAGGCCGACGGACGCTGTGAGTTCGAACCCAGCACCTACTGTCTACCAGTTGAGAGGTCAGAACCTCTCGGCCAGTTAATAAAGATGAATTATTAAAAGAGGGACATTATGGGACAAAAAGTGCCTGAAACTTAAAATAATGTTTAAAAAAAATGAATTTATGAAAAAACTTCCATCATGAGAGAAAAATCGCTTTTAAACCTTAATGTGTAATTCATTTATTAGAAATTGGAATAAAAATTTGTCTGGCATAGTTGTTTGGCACAGCTGTCATTTAAAAATCAAAATGCTCTTTTGAAATAAAAAATAAAAAAAATGTCGTCAGAAGAAAACAATCGCTAATCCGAATTGTAAATCAAAATCATAAATTCAAATAAAAATATGCCTTTTAAAATAATAAAAAAAAAGTGTCGTTATGAGAAAACAATCGCTTATGACTCAATGTGTAACTCATTTATCAAAGAATGAAAGAAATAAGAAAAATGCCGTCTTGAGACAAAAATTGCTTAAAACTCAATGTGTGATTCAATTTTTTTTTAAAAATTAATTTATTAAATTTAAAAAAAATTGCACACTAGTTGCTTTAAACAGAAAATTTTCAGTCGGAAAGGAATAAAAAAGTACCGACATAAAAAACAATCTCTTATAACTCAATGTTTAATTTATATATCACGAAAGGAAATAAGTAAAATGTTGCAGTCAAGTTGTAACAATCGCTTAAATCACAAAATGCTCCTTCGTGAAGTGGATAAAAATAAAATCCCTGTCGGCTGGGCCTATAGGCGGAGGTAGATTTCAAAGAGTGCTCATTTCAACAAAAAAAAAAAAAAAAAAAAAAAATATGATTAGAGATAAACCCAGTTTAATAACTTCATTTGGCCGTTTATGAAAAAATTTTAATTTAATTTTTCTGCAAAAACTGGTTACATTAGAATCATCTTAAGAAAAATTCAGCTCAAATGCCCATTTTGACAACGTATTTTGAAATAGATTCTGAATTTATTAAAAAATCGACCAAAACAGTACATTATACAGTTCCGAAATAACAAAAAACTGTCAGTTGAATGCATTTGAAAAAAAAAAAATTGAATTTAAAAATGAGTCATAAAATAACCGATTTGTTGTTTGAATACATCCTTAATTCTTTAATCATGATTGCTTCGGAAAATTTTGTGCGAAATACTCACTTTGACAGCATTTTTAAAAATATATTCTATCTTTATCAAAAAACTGGCCAATGCGTGACAGTATAAAGAAAAAGAAGAAAAAAAAGAAAAAAGAAAAGAAAGAAGAAGCAAAAACTGAGCACTAGCAATTTGGCTAATCTAATCGCTTGTTTATTCGCCAAATGAAGAATTTAATCGCAATTTGGCGCATTGGCGAGCGACAGCGAGAACACTGCTTATATATAGTATATAATGCCTGAAGAGATTTAGGAATTTTAATGGTTAAGTATAGAGGGGGAACGGGAGGTAACCTTTCTTAAATTAAATTAATAACTTTATACGCATAATTATGCGATTTGCTTAGAATTTTGGACATAGATTCATTATGATAAGACGTATCTCTGATTAGTTAAAGAGTTCTTCTGTTTATTATAAAGGGGAGGGGCGAGCAGTTATCTCTCACTTAAACTGGATAAATAGGTTTTTATGCAGAATTATCCCATGTATTTCAAATTTTAAATATAGGTTCTTTCTGATAAGGTGGATCCCTGAATAGTTTTAAGGATTTAATATCTAAGTATAGAAGGGGAATAGAATATAACCCACCTTAAATTAAATTACTTTTTACGCAGAATTATCGGATTTGCTTCAAATTTTGGATTATAGATTCATTATGATAAGGCGTATCCCTGATTACACATGGGGTTATTTTGCCAATTAAAAATTGGGGCGGGTAATTCCCCCCCCCCCCCCCTAAATTAGATAAAATGTTTTTTATGCTCAATTATCCGATATATTTCATATTTTGGATATATGTTCTTTCTCATAAAGTGAATCCCAGAATAGTTCTAAGGGTTTAAGGTTGTTCATAAATCAAAAAGGGCAACTTTGTGACATATGCTTTAATTTATTTTTATTCGGAAATGCATGAAAATAACAGGTGTTGTTATTGAGAAACTGTTCATTACACTCAATTTTTTGGGTTTTTTTTAAACACTAGGGGGGCCCCGCCCCCCTGCTCGCTATGCTCGCCAACCCCCCGCGTAATCGCTTCGCGATTCCAAATTATTGGCTACCCCTGCTTGCTGCGCTCGCCAATATCCCATAACATGAATAAGCAGTTGCAGACCTTTCAAATGAGGTGTCACACGACTGGTGTTGTAAAGAAATTAAAAATGTGCCCCCCTGGGGGGCAGAGGAGGAGGCGACACAAAAGACATCTATAATATGAATAAGAAGCTGCAAACCTTTCAAATGATGTCACACGACTGGTGTTGTAAAGAAATTAAAAATGTGCCCCCCTGGGGGGCAGAGTGGGGGTGACGCACAAGACATCCATAAAATGAATAAACAGTTGCAGACCTTTCAAATGATGTGTCACACAATTGGTGTTGTAAAGAAATTACAAAATGCGCCCCCTCTGAGGGCAGAGGGGGGGTTACACACAAGATATCCATAATATGAATAAGCAGTTGCAGACCTCTCAAATGATGTGTCACACAATTGGTGTTGTAAAGAAATTAAAAATGTGCCCCCCTGGGGGGGCAGAGTGGGGGATGACACACAACACATCCATAATATGAATAAGCAGTTGCAGACCTTTCAAATGATGTGTCACACAATTGGTGTTGTAAAGAAATTAAAAATGTGACCCCCCCCCCCCCTGGGGAGAGCAGAGTGTGGAGGTGACACACAAGACATCCATAATATGAATAAGCAGTTGCAGACCTTTCAAATCTTGTGTAACACGACTGGTGTTGTAAAGAAATTAAAAATGTGTCCCCCCCTGGGGAGCAGAATGGGGGATAACACACAAGACATCCTTTAAATGAATAAGCAGTTGCAAACCTCTCAAATGATGTATCAAACGACTGATGTTGTAAAGAAATTAAAAATTTGGCGAAATATTACAGTTATCGCCAAGTTGGCGTCACTTTTGACAACTAATTTTGGTCGCCAAATTTGGCGATATATCGCCAAGTTGGCGACAAACTTGGCGATTGTTGGCGATGGTAACCTTTCCTCTCTTTATGGTAACCCATATGGCGATGCATAGACGGAGCCCTTTCCTGATTGGTCTATTGGACTCATGGAAGGAGTGGACAACCCGGATTCGTTAGTTCCGGAAATCTTCCACATCAGCATCATTCCAGGAGTCATTCCTTTTAAGGCTAGTTTTTTTTTACTATAGAAGGATAATAGATCTTTCATAACAAGCCTTCAAAGTTGACGTTTTTGAGCACATTTCCCGATGAAAGCAAGAAAATCAGTCGAAAAGCAAGAGAAAAATGGGTGGTCACGTGATCGAAATAGCTTATAACTTAATAGGTAATTTATTGATCAAAAAATGGAAGAAAAAGTTAGATTTGAAATCGTTTTCTTAGTCAAGCTTTCAAATTTTATAGCTTTCTGCTAAAAAATGAATTTGTAAATGTGTCAAAACTTTTGCGCTTACTTAGCGGAGCAGTTGAGAACACCCTTAATGGTTAAGTATAGAGGGGAGAACGGGGGATCACATCCCTTAAATTAAATAAATGGCTTTTTACGCAGAATTATTCGATTTGCTTCAAATTTTGGATGGAGGTTCATTCTGACAAAGCTTATCTCTGATTAGTTCTGTGGTTATTTTGCTAATTTTAAAAGGGAGCGGGCGATTATTCCCCCCCCCCCCCCCTAAGTTAGATAAATTGTTTTTTATGCACACTTATTCGATGTATTTCACATTTTGGATATGCGTTCTTTCTAATAAAGTGAATCCTTGAATAGTTTTAAGGGTTTAATGGCTAAGTATAGAGGGGAGGATAGAGGATATCCTTCTTCTTAAATTAAATAAATGGCTTTTTATGAAGAATTATCCGAAGAATTAATTATTTCGAATTTTGGATATAAGTTCATTATGATAAGGCGAATCGCTGATTAGTTGTGGGTTATCCCTCGTTCCCCTCCCCTCCACACTTATTATAATAAACCTACATCCAAAATTTAAAGCAAATCGGATATTTCTGCTTAAAAAGCCATTTATTTAATTTAAGGAGGGTTATCCTCCGCCCCCCCCTCCACTTTATACTTAGCCATTAAACTCTTAAAAGTATTCAGGGATTCACTTTATTAGAAAGAACCTATATCCAAAATTTGAAATGGATTGGATAAATGTGCATTAAAAAATTTATCTAATTTAAGGAGGGGGATAATCACCCGTCTTCCTTTTTAAATAGAAAAGTACCCCATAACTAATCAGAGATACGCCATTATCATAATGAACCGATAATCCAAAATTTGAAGCAAATCCGACAATTCTGCATAAAAAGCAATTTATTTAATTTGAGGGGGGTTATATTCTATTCCCCTTCTATACTTAGCCATTAAACAATTAAAACTATTCAGGGATTCGCCTTATCAGAAAGAACCTATATTTAAAATTCGAAATACATCAAATTATTCTGCATAAAAACGATTTATATAATTTGAGGCGAGATAATCATCCCCCCCCCCCTTTATTAAAAAGCAAAAGAACCCCATAACTAACCAGAGATTCATCTTATCATAATGAACTTATGTCCAAAATTCCAAGCAAATCGGATAAGTCTGCGTAAAAAGCTATTAATTTAATTTAACAGAGATTATTCTCCCGTTCCCTTTCTATGCTTAACCATTAAACTCCCAAATCTCTTTAGGCATTATATACTATATATAAGCCTTATCAGAAAGAACCTATATCCAAAATTTCACACACTTTCGATTATTCTGCATAAAACCCCATTTATCTATTTTAGGGCGGATTGGGGGAAAGGGTCCCTTCTAAAAACTAATCAGGCAAGCATTTTTTCAATATGAACGTATATTCAAAAATTGAACTAAAACAGTTAATTTAGCATGAAAAACCCTTTTACCTAAATTATGAGCCTCCCAAGAAGTTTTATGAAATTATGCTCTAGTTCTTGAGATATGGTTATTGTGGAAATTGTAAATAATGAAGCATAGCAGCGCCACCAAAAATTAACTAGATCTATTACAAGGTTTCACAGAACCTAAGGTTTTGTGAAATTTCATGCATTAGTTCTTGAGATATAGCGCCCACAAATGTTTTGTTACATACACACAGACAGACATTTTGAAGAAAAAAATTTTCCGGATTTTCTGACCCCTAAAATGTGTAAATCCGTCGAAAACCGTATTTCAAATATTTTCACGAAATCGATACTTTTTTCTCGTAAAAATGAAAGAAAATAATAAACGCAAGCATTGCGACTTGCGTGGGAATTCAAAAATCGTGCATTGGTCAAATTTTGAAGGCACTGTATGCAAGAACTAATGCACGAAACTTCATAAGATTTATATTCAGTTAGTCCCTGATATAAATTGGTGCTGAATGGTTTTTGGCATAAATTGCTCAAAAAGTGGCGCTACTATGTAGCGGTTTTCACAATTTTAACAGTTGCTCAGTCTCCAGAACTAAACCACTGATTTTTCATAAAATTTCAGATTCAGTTAGCTCTGACATGAATTGACGTTTTCTACATTTTGGTACAAATCGCTCAACAGATGGCATTGCTATGTTGCATTTTTTGTGATTCCCTCAATAATTCTATTTCAAGAATTAATGTACGGATTTTCACCAAACTTCAGATTCAGTTAGTACCAGATAAAAATTGATCCTGACTCGTATTTGGTGTATAGTCGATTAGGCTTTAATATGCCTGATAACTGTTTATACTTTGGGGTAAATCACCCGACAGGTGGGGTTGCTATGTGAAATTATTCACAATTGCTCTATCTCAAAACTAATGCACGTATTTTCATTAGAGATTTTGACATAAGTCGTTGCAGGATTTGTTGTAAATCACCCAATAAATGATACTGCTATGATGCATTTTGCATGATTTATGTGATTTTTGAGCTTGTCTTACCTAAAGAACTTCATTTCTAGAATTTCATATCTTTAGAGTCCTCAAAATGGGCCTAGATTTCCATTTAATCTTATCCCTGTGATAGCAAATTTTGAAGCATTAATATGTATCAGACAGGTGCACTTTTTGGAATGTTAAGAAAATCTGCATAACAGAGCTACTTGTTTGATGATATACCCCAAAAATCTAATAACCAATTTTTATAGTGTACTAACTGAATTTGAAGTTTGATGAAAATTCAGGCATTAGTTCTTGAGATACAGCTATTACGAAATCGTGAAAAATGCAGCATAGCAGCGCCATCTCTAGAGCGATTTACACCAAAAGGTTCTCAGCCTTTACGTGAAAATTATATCAAAACTTAATTGAATCTAAAGTTTTATACAAATCTATGCTATGTTCTTGATTTTCAGCTAATGCGGAAATTATGAATAAAAGAGCCATCTAATGAGCGATATACACAATAAAAAAAAATCAGCTCCAGTTTATATCAAGGTCTAATATAATCTAAAGTTTTGTGAAATTCTGTTCGTTAGTTTTTGAGATAGAGCGCTCATAAAATTTTTGTCTCATACAGATTCCCAGAGTGACAATGTGGCGGAAAACTCACCGACAGACATCTTATAAAAATCACCAAATGGTCTTCAGGTCCTTTTAAAACGTGTAAATACTTCGAAAACCGGAATTCGATGACTTTCACGAATCCAGTACTTTCTTCTTGTAAAAATGGAAGAAAGTAAAAAATAAACAAATAAATAAAAATTGCTCCTTCTACTTTGATTGGTTTATTTTTGTCGTCCGATTATCTACGCTAGGGATATAGGACCAGGGGAGGGTGCCCTTCTTGGGGGTCTTTCTAATGGAACCTAACCCGTATTTACGCAAGATTCGAAGAAAACTCCGAACGGTTAGGCCGACAGCCGCGATTGGGTTCGAACCCAGCACCTGCCATCAACCAGTTGAGAGGTCCGAACCTCTCGGCCAATAGTGGGGCCCTTCTACTTCAGACTTCTGGATTATCGTATATCGAAATCACGAAAAAAATGCTCAAAATTATATATATATTATCAGTACTATTATTATTATTTAAAATTAATAATTAGATTATCATGAACTACAACAAAATAATAATAAAGCAGATAGCATCTTTTTAATTTCATTGTATGCAAATTTTTAGTGCTCATCATCAAAAATATAAAAGGTATTTTTCATTATGTTTGAAAATATAAAAAAATTATTTCAGTAAAAGGTTTCAGTAGTACTATTAAAATCATTTGAATTGTACATAGGATTTTAATCGTTTTTAGATGATTTGATGATCATTTTATACATGATAAATTCCCGATGTATAGATTGCATTTATCATTATTATTATTATTTTAATTTGACTAATTATCTGGCATTTTATTTTCATTTTAAATCCAAATTTTCAGAATTTCGAGATATATTTTTCACATATTTTAAAAAAGATTATTATTTTAAATTATGACTAAATAATCAAAGAATATTTCCTTCGAATTAAAGTATACTTATATATATGTACACTAAATTATCACAAACTAAAAGTAAAATTCAAATGATGAGAATTAAATAATTACTGTTGAAATCGGGGAAATTAGTCATAATACTATGTTTAGATCCGAGTATTAAAACAGAAAGAAAATGTTAAAATATTGATTTTATTAAAATATTTTACCATATTTAAAATAGCCAAATAATAATATTGCAAACAGTTTAAATTTCAAAATATATTTTACCAGCGCCGAAACTAGCCTTTTTTGTGCCCGGGGTAAACATGTATTTTGGCGCCCCCCCCCCCCCCCCCATCCCCCACATATGTGCATTCTTTATGTCAAACACACCAAACAAAATCTTAATTTGGCGCCCCATTCAGTTTCTGTTCTGGCGGCGCCCGGGGCACGTGCCCCCTCTACCCCCCTCTAGTTTCGGCCGTGTATTTTACATTTACACTTAAGGCATTTCACATCTTTTAAACTATTCTCGCCAATTCTAAGGCAGCGGAAACAGATATATTTCCTTTCTTGCAATAAAAGTATGTTCACTAGAATATCAAAATGAGAAAGAAAAGTTTTAAATAATAGATTCATTAATGCGCGTTAAAAGCAGCAAATAAAAGAAATTATTTCATATTTAAAATGATCGCGTTAAATTGCAAAAAAGTTGCAATTTAAAAATATACTTAGACGAGATAATAATATTTCATATTTTATTAGATCTTTTAAACTATTTTTGTGAATTTTAAGACGGCACAGATAATATTTCCTTTGAAACAACAAAAGTATTCACTGGTAAATATGAAAAAGAGAAAGAAAAAATGAATATTGCATCCAGTCAAAATTTACATTTAAAATGCGTTGCTAAAATTTTTTTCGCATGCCGCAATACATAAAATATCAATGGGCCAAGATTCTGTGCATTTCACTATTTAACTAATCTTGTTTAACAAAACATGTAAATAGACAGTATTTGTTTAGCAGCACATGATTTGGTCTTAAAATTCCCCAATCAAAGGGAAATGAATGGAAAACCGTTTACAAGGCAATCGCCGCTTAGAAAATTGTGATATTCAGTTCTGAATGAGACACAAAAAAATGCTTCATATCTGCAAAACTCGCAAAACTGCAAAACTCGAGTTATACCCGTTTAAATAATTCATCAGGTTTTATGAGATTAGATACAGATTGAAATGCTTGCAATTCAAGAAATAATGTTACTCTAATAGCTAACAAAATCACATCCTAAAATTTCACATAAAATTTATACCAATTTCACATGATTAATATTGTTTTAAGTGGAATATTTTAAAATCGTTATAACTCTAAACATTACTTCTCGGATTTCAAATTTTTTCAATTTAGTTAAAGGGGAAAATCTGATTTTAATTCCGCTCCAGGGTTTTTGTCATCAATATTAATTTTAAAACAATTAAAAATATTTACATAAAAAATGATGGAATGATCGCAAACAGCATATTTTTAAAAGTAAACATTTTTTCAAATTTACTGAAAAAACGCTTGCCTGATTAGTTTTGGGAACGAACGATTACCAATCCCCCCTCCCCTATCCGTCCGTCCGCCCTAAATTAGATAAATGGGTTTTTAAGCAGAATTATCCAACGTGTACCAAATTTTAGGTATAAATTCTTTCTGATAAGGCTTATATATAGCATATAATGCCTGATGAGCTTTGGTGAGTTTAATGGTTAAGTATAGGGAGGGAACGAGATATAACCTCTCTTAAATTAAATTGATAGGTTTTTAAGCAGAATTATCCGATTTGCTTGGAATTTTTGACAAAGTTTCATTATGATAATATCACAGTCTCTGATTAGATATGGGGTTCTTTTGTTTATTATAAAGGGGGGGACAGGGAATTATCTCCCCCAGAAATTAGATAAATCGATATTTATGTGGAATTATACGATGTATTTCAAATTTTAAATAGAGGATAAGGTGATAAATCCTGACAAGGTGAATCTCTGAATAGTTTTAAGGGTTTAATGGTTAAATATAGAGGATTGAACAGAAGATACCACCCCCGCCTTAAATTTAATAAATGGTTTTTCATGCCGAATTATTCGATTTGCTTCAAATTTGGATTTAGGTACATGATGATATGGCGTATTCCTCATTAGTTATCGGATTCTTTTGCTATTTAAAAAGAGGCAGCAGACGATTACCCCCCCCCCCCTTTAAATTAGATAAATTGTTTTTTATGCACAATAATCCGATCAATTTCAAAGTTTGGATATAGGTTCTTTCTCATAAAGACAATCTCTGAATATTTTTAAGGTTAAATGGCTAAGTTAAGGTTTAAGGGCCAGAATACGAAATGTATTACAATTATATATGTATTGAATCCAGCAATACATAAGTAATATGACTTTATCTTAAAAAAAGATGTTATCACCATGGAAACCTAAAATCATTACCTATCATGGGGTATCATTGGATTAATTACGTATGATAGGGTTTAACTGCAGGAAGAAAACTTTATTAACATCTTTTTAAGTTTTGATACTATTTCCATAAAATTTTACACGAATAATCAAAATTCTGCAATTCTGCAACTTGTCAAAATTTTGTTATCTATATTAAATTTCAAACCATTCGGTTAGGTTACTTTTGATCTGTTATTTGTAAACAGGCGAGCAAATAGACGGCGACTTTAGTGACTATAGGTGCTACGTAATTATATAATTATGAATGCACTTAAGGATATATTCAAATCTAAACTACTTATTTTTGATTTATTTTTAAATCCATTTTTGCTCTCAAACACATCAAACTGGAACATTTCCTTATTTAGAGACTTCACAATGTGACGTACTTGTCAAAAAAAAATTTTTTTTTTGATAAATGTGGAAAATATTGTAAAACATACTGTCAAATTTGACGTTTTGAACCGAATTTTCCGAACCTGGGGGGGGGGGGGGGGGGGGAGGGAGTGGTCATTCTGAGAAAATAATGATTTATAAAACCAATTTCTAATGAATGGATCGAAAAATAAAATCACGAATGGATCGAAAAATAAAACCTCTTATACATCTCTTCAACAATCGTCTTAGCAAGAGTTTCATGTTTTTACTTTTACTTTTAAAAATGAGTCTGAAAATGTCTCAGAAAATTTCGAGCAGTTGAGGTTGGAAAAATATTTTTTCGAATAAACATTAACTTTTACAATTCCAATACCACTTTCAAAGTTACATATTTTTAATTAAAAATAATAGCACAAATAATAGTATTTCTTTTTAATTAAAAAAATACATTTACGCGTGAATATTAAAAACAAAAAAGAAGCTTTTAAGTTATGGTCAATTATTATGTGTTAAAAGACATATAAAAAAAAATTTATTCATATTTAAACCGATATTTTAAAACATATTTTAAACAATTTTGTTTTGTCGTCGTTATAAAATTCCGAGAAGCAGCGACATTGCTTACTTATCCATTTTAGACGAATTTTAAATATTCAATTAATCTTATTTAGTCCTCCATGAAAACAGCCATTCGCTGTCGTAACATTTTAGTGATTCGACCTTAAGAAAACGAAAATTTCTTAGTCTAAAGTCTTTTTTTCTGGTAATTTAATTTTTTAAATGATTTTTTTTTTCCATAAGAAACTTAGTGTCACTGAGTTTTATTGTGCATTTATACTACTTTGATCATAGTTTGTTATCTGAAGATAATTTCCATTTTTTTATCTGTTTCTAACCAGCTCGAAAAATGAAAATATTTGCAAATAATAATAATGAAAATAATGCAACTTACTAAACCGATAAGTTTTTTTCCGGTCACTATTTTCCGTTTACCGTCTCATACAATATAATATATATATAAGTGTGTTATTAATACATCAACAACAATAATATTTACATTATAATATTACAAATATATAGATACAAGTACTTCTGAATTATTTTAGCAAAGAGGATTTTTACTAATTGATTAATAATTAAAAAAAATACTGATATATCTTTAAAATAAAGTACATAAAAAATAAGCATTTAGATTATACATTTTTGAATGTGTATAAAAGAAATATTCTTAAACGCATGGTAAAATACATAAATAAATAAGTAAATAAAACAACATCTTGTAACGTGTTTTTTTTTAACCCTATATATTTAGAGATTTGAAAGAATATTTCCAGCTTTGGGAGCTATAAATAATTAATAATAATCTATTTTCTATTTGATATCGTGTCATTCAGACACCGTTAAACAGTTGTAATTATCCAGCGAGGGATTTTTAAGGTGGGGGAATGTTTTCATTAATTATTTTTAAAAGGTAGTTTTCCCTGTTTTGCGAGCTTTTTGCATTTGTCATCTTGTAGGACTCGTTTGGAAAGAATCGTGGGAACTGTCTATGCTAAACAGAATAAGTCGTTTGCCGCACATCTGCATCTTATCAAGGCGATTTTAAAGCATCCCAAGAAAATGTCAATCGTTAAAAGGCCATTAATTTTCAGTTGCCTATCTATAACATACAAACGTCATGCCACGGGCATCAGAAAAATAGTCTAAAGACTTTCACTTTAACTGGGATTTTTAAATAATGAGTTTTCCAAACTTGCTCATGCTTTGCTTGAACATTTTACGTTATTTCTTGTCCAGGTGTTAAAAACTAGGAAAAATGAGAAGTAATTAACAACACAAGCTGAACCTTCGCTTAAAAAGCAGTCGGCAGATTTTTAAATAGGATCCAATTAGAAAAAACTTTCGTTTGAAATTCTTCCACTTAATAAATTTTACAAGGAAATTTATCTTTAAAAAGATCTCACGGTTTCCATTCCCGTGTAGCGTTATCAGGATGATGACCTGAAATTTCAAGAACACTCCCACAAAAATTGCATTTGTCCAATTATCGTTAAACTAAAGTTTAAAAAGCTCGAACATTGGAGGGGTTTCATAGCCAATGACAAACTTTCATTCATTATACTATATGTATTTTTTTTCTTTTAAGACGAAGCACTTTTTATTTCATACCAATCGTTTACGGTACTTCATCCTGATTTATTTTTCGTACTGAATCACTATCATGGCTGTTGCTAGCAGACCAAATATTTGGTCATTTGAACGATTTTACTCGGAAGTAGTTGAGCTCGGTGGGAATAATGATAGGCTTTTTACCTGGTTGATATCGCGAGGCCTTATGCCAGAAAGTAGAAATTGTGACATTTGTGGAAGACAAATGTCTCTTATATTTATTGACAAATCTGGATTTGGAACCTTCAGATGCAAAAAAATAACAAGGCATCCGAATGGTAGAGTAAAGCAAGTTTCTCGAGTAGCAGGGACATTTTTTCAAAATAGCATTATTTCTCCTCATCGTCTAATAACTCTCATTTTTTCATTCGCTCATAACTTTTCTTTCGAAAAATGCCTGGAGATGATTTCTCAATATGATGTAACTTCACGTACCACTGTAAGCCACTGACTGGAATTATTACGACAAGTAATTTCCGAAAGAATGCTTGAGGAACAGAGCACTGAAGGGAAACTTGGTGGAGCAAACAAAGTTATTGAAGTGGATGAAACTAAGTTTGGGCGTCGGAAAAATCATGTAGGCAGAATTAGAGATGGTAAATGGATTTTTGGTATCATAGAAAGAGGATCGAAGCGTTTTCGCCTTGAAATTTGTCCTAATAACAAACGAGATGCCGATACCCTTATGCCGCTAATTGAAAAGCATGTTGAACAAGGAACTATCTAATGGGCGTAATATAACCTTAGAGGTTTATATATACGCTGAAAAATATCATTAAACAAACAGATAACACAATGGAGCTTTTGCTGGTACCTAACGCTGTAATGGAAGTCAAAAGGTGTTGTTGAGCAATGTTAGTGTCGATCTCATTAGCAGCAAATAAAAAGTCAAATGTAAAACTAATATATTTATTTAATTACTTGAAGAAGCTGAATTGGCATTACAGGTGGCTTGACATGGCGAACTCCATCACATCGGTACAGATGAACACATTAACAGATGGACACATAGTTGACAGCATTGTGCAGGTTTAAAACAGTTAAAAGTAAATTTAAGTAAAATAAGTATAATACATTATACATCCAGATTAAGGTCCAGCCTCAATACAGTTACTTGACATCCCATTTGTAGGGAGATAAAAGCGGCGAGAAACAGAAATAAATATCGCGTATTTATACCAAACCAGCCGGATTGAAAACGTCGTTTGCGAGCACGCCCACGAAACGAGCCAATCAGAAGACGACATGTGTACGAATCGAAAGATCGATTCGGTAAAACGAATGAAAGATTCGATTATTGTTACGATATTCCAAGTCGCCATCTGGCGGGGAAAATATCGTTACGGAAAAATATGATTAGTCGTAGAGAAGTTATTGTCGATGTAGGTTGGAATTAAAGATGGAGTCCATAGACAAATTATGAAAGGCTATTGAAGTTAAATAGATTATTGGATGTTCTAAAGTTAATAACGGCCAGAAAGGATTTGAAAGGTAAGTTAATATTTATTGAATATGGTTGTTATGAAATAATAAATAAATGAATGTTAAAATAAATTATGAGTGAATGAATAAATGAATAATTAGGATATAGGAGGCGATGAGAAAACCATCTGTTGATGGGATTCCATCACTATCATCCACACTGATAAATGGAAAGCTTATTCTGCGCTCAATCGTTCGGGTTACTTCCATTTTCCTGTTAACCATTCGCAAAATTTTGTTGACCCTGTTACAGGGGCACATACACAAACGATTGAAGCTTCATGGCGTTCTCTAAAAGAAACTTTAAGAAAAAACGGCATCCATGCAGATGAAAAGTTGGGAGACCGAATGATGGAATTTTTATTTCGCCGAAAATGTCGACTCGAAAATATACACCCATTTGACGAACTGTTACGGTACATCAGCCTATCTTACCCAGGTGTATAATTTTATGATATTCTTTAAAAAAGCTCTTTTCAGGGCTTAAAAAAAGTCCTTTTCAGGACTAGGGTGAGAGCGTTTATACGCTCTTACCCAAAATTTAAAAAAATAGAACCACAAAAAACGATTTTTTTTTTTCATTTCGCAATATAACACGTTGAGTGCCACGTTGACTGACACTGAACTTTCCGTTTAGGCTGCGTCATTCACCGACGATTGACAGTGTGAAACATTTAAAAAAATACAAACAAATATACTGTTTTAAGTAATTATTAAAAAACTATAATCCTGTAATAAATAAAAGTTAGGTAAATTTTTAATACATTTTCAGTAATTACTTAAAAAAATGTATTTTATTTAGTTTTATATCATATTTTAGACTCTCAGTCACCGGTGATAGACGCGGCTTAAAAACAGAAAGTTCGGTGTCAGTTATTGAACTAGGTGCAATTTCCCGGTCTGGCTCTGGAAAGATCGACCTTTTTTTTTTTCTTTTGTCCGATATAAAATGCTTGGACAAAAGCTACATTGCTCAGAACTGATCTTATATAAAAGCTAAAAATTTCGCTCGGATAGTACAAAATTTTTCCCCCTTCCAGGTTGTATATAAAAGATAAAATGAGCAAGCCCGTCCGGTTATAAAATCTAAAAGTATATAGCCCGAACAGTACAAAAAAAATTGTTGGTCTGGTCGACCGGTCGACCCGGTATAAAAGTTATAAGTTAGGTTTGCGACATATAAAAACGTAATTGGCCCGACTGAATTTCTATAAAATATGGATTTTTACGCAAATGTTTAAAATTGTCTTACGAGGAGTTGTGAGAAAAAAAAAGCCTGAGAGCTAATGTGCCTTGCAGGTTCTATAATGTATTGTCTGTGTGTTCATATGTACGTAACCCGACAACACATGATAAAAATGCATGATTGTCTTCAAATTTTGGATATAAGTTCTTTCTGATAAGGCATTTACCTGATTTGTTTTGAGGATTAAATGATAAAGGGATAATTGTATTATATAAAAGGGGAAACTGGGGGATACCCCTCTTAATTTAGGTAAAAGCGTTTTTCATGCAGAAATAGCCGGTTTGCTTCAAATTTTGGATATTTATTCTAATAAGGCACTCCCCGGATTCAATTTTGGGGGTCTTGTATTGGGGAATAGGTGATTGCCTCCCACACCCCCTAAATTAGATAAATGTGTTTTATGTAGAATTATCCGATTTGCTTTAAATTTTGAACATAGGTTCTTTTAGATAAGACTAATCTCTAAATAGTTTTGAGGGGTTTAATAGTTAAGTACAAATGAGAATCGGAAGATTGCCCCCGCCCATCCCCTTAATATAGATAAATGAATTTTGTGCAGAATTATCCGACTTCCTTGAAATTTTGAACATAAGTTCTTTTAGATAAGGCTAATCTCTAAATAGTTTTGAGGGGTTGTTTGTTAGGTTAAGTATAAGTGAGGAATGTGAGATCCCCCCATCCCCTTAATATAGATAAATTAATTTTTATGCAGAATTATATGATTTGCTTCGAATTTTGGATATAGGCTCATTCTGATAAGGCTTTATCCCTGATTATTTTGGGAGCACAATGATTATGTATTTGTTAACAAATGTACATTGTTCAAGAAAGAAAGAGAGAGAAACACCACATACTTTTTACCTCAGAGGCTATTAAAGCCTGAGAACTTATGTGCCTGCCCGTTCAGTATGTACGTGCATAACGCGATAACTCATGATACAAATATCCAATTCTCTTGAAATTTTGGATATAGTATAACAAAATAGATTAAAAATTATAAATATTAATTGAAAATTATCCAAAATTATTCTAAAACACATATGTAAATTGTGATAAGGCGCTCCAAAAACGCTTCCCTGATTAATTTTTGGAGTTCATTCAATACGTATAAGAGGGGGATCGGGGGGCTAAATGCCCCACCCCTTAATTTATATAAATGGGTTTTTCCTGCGGAATTATCAGTTTTCGATGAAAATTTAGATGTAAAATCATTCTGATGAGGCACCTCCGTGATTATTATCAGGTGTTCACTGGATAAATATAAAGAGTGGGAACGGGGGGGGGGGGGGGGCTGATGGTCCTCTTCTTAATCGATATAAATGGGCTTTTCATGCAGAATTATCAGTTTTGGTTCAAAATTTAGATAGAGGATCATTTTGCATGAGGCGCCCCCGTGGTTAGTATTAGTAAATTTAACAATTGTTTGAAGAAAATAAAAAACTGTTATAAATGTGATATCCATACTCCTCAATAGAAAAATTGTAATTATATCAGATAAGTTGACTTAGGTTTAGTTGGAGGATAGGATAACAAATACCTTTAAAAAAAAAAAAAAAAAAAAAAGGAAAAGAGAAAGAGAAAAAAATATGTTTAAGGCTTTTGTATGTTGTTTCGCATGTGTTTCCTGAAATTCGATGACTCAAACATATTTCAGTAAAGAAGTAAATTTCAATAAATTTCAAAAATATGAACTACACTTATTTTCGAAATAACGGAATAGTTTTCATTAAATATAAGCGATTAATCTATTATACGCATACATTCCGTTAGTAAGGATTTAAAAAAAAAAAAAAATTCAAACTTAACAATGATACATTTCAGAACTATCTTTCTTTCCGACTCGTTTAAATTTTCCAGTTTCTCACATTAATGCGTTTAAGAAATGAATAGCAATCTCCGTTTTTCTATAAATTCCGCACATCTTGAGTTAGAGCCAATACTAACTGATGACTATCATTTTTTGTTGTTGTGATGTCATGAAAACCAGTGTAAAAACTCAAATTTGCCACCATTTTCTCGAATCTAGGAAAAAAAGTGACCAGAAAAAAGTTATCGGAAAAAAGAGACATAAACTACAAAAGCGGAAAAAAAGGTGACACGGAAAAAAAGATACCGGAAAAAAAGGGACAAGGAAAAAAGTTACCGGAAAAAAAGTGACAAGGAATTGATTTTCGGGATTCATTGGTTAAGTATGAAAGGGGGATCGAGGGGAAGCTCATAATTTAGGTAAATGGGTTTTTCATGCTGAATTAACTGTTTTGGCTCAATTTTTGTCTACACGTTCATACTGAAAAGACACATGCCTGATTAGTTTTCGGAAACAACAGTTACATTCCCCCTCCATCCGCCAAAAATTAGGTAAATGGGTTTTTATGCAGAATTACCCGATGTACTTCAAATTTTAAATGTAGGTACTTTCTGATAAGGTGAATCCCTGAATAGTTTTAAGGGTTTAATGGCTAAGTATAAAGGGGGGACGGGGAGGTAACCCCTCTTAAATTAAATAAATGGCTTTTTACGCAGAATTATCGGATTTGCTTTAAATTTTCGATTATAGGTAAATTATGATAAGGCGTATTTCTGATTAGATATGGTTTTCTTTTGCTAATTAAAAAGGGAGGCGGGATTATTACCCTCCCCCCTTAAATCAGATAAAAAAAATTTATGCACATTTATCCGATGTACAGTCGACTCTCGTTAATTCGAAATCGGATAATTCGAATCTTCGCTTAATTCGAACTAAACATGAAGTACCGAAATTTTTAATAGCGGAAAAATGTTAAAAATTTTCATTAATTCGAACTCATTTTCTCTTAACTTCGTTTAATTCGAACTAATGAGAATTCTCATTTTTCATTTTTCTTTTCTTTCTCACGGATTTCAGATCATTTGAATAACTTTCTTTCTTTGATTTTTGTGAAAATTGTTCCGAAAGAGTATACATATAATCCAATATATTTTATATTCACTTTCTTAGTGCTTCGTCTATCCATCAATGACACTTCAAATTTTTCTTCCATTGTGCTTGTTTCTAATATTTTAATTAGTTTATGTATTTATACATTCCTATTTAATATTAAGTCTTGTTCTAATGATAACAGACGAAATGAATTTAAAAAAACCCTATAACATTGATTCTTTTGTAATAGTACCATATTAAGCATGTTTTTATTTCATATCTTCCATAATTTGAACTTCGGATAATTCGAACATTTCTTGTGGTCCCGACGTGTTCGAATTAACGAGAGCCGACTGTATTTCATATTTTGGATATAAGTTCTTTCTGATAAAGTGAATCTCGAAATAGTTTTAAGGGTTTAATGGTTAAATATAGAGGGAGGAACGGGACTAACTCCCCTTAAATTAAATAAATGGCTTTTTACGCAGAATTATTCGATTTGCTTCAAATTATGGATGTAGATTAATTCTGACAAAGCGCATCCCTGATTAGTTATGATGTTATTTTGCTAATTAAAAAAGGGGAGATGTTTATCCCCCCCCCCCCTTAAATAAGATAAAATGTTTTTTATGCACACTTATCCAATGTATTTCAAATTTTTTATATACATTCTTTTTAATAAATAGAATCCCTGAATAGTTTAAAGGATTTAATGGCTAAGTAAAGGGGGGAACGGAATATAATACCCGTTAAATAAAATAAATGGCTTTTTATGCAGAATTATCCGATTTGCTTCAAAATTTGGATGTAGGTTACTCATGATAAGGCGAATTCCTGATTAGTTGTGGGTTATGGCCCGTTCCCTCCTCTGTACTTAATCATTAAACCCTTAAAACTATTCTGGGATTCACTTAATCAGAAAGATCATATATCCAAAATTTGAAATACGTCGAATAGTTGTGCAAAAATAATAATAGTAATAATAATGATAATAATAATATTAGTAATAATATAAATATCTTATTTAAGAAAGGGGGATAATCTCCCGCTCCCCCTTTTTAATTAGCAAAAGAACCCCAGAACTAATCAGAGATAAAACTTATTATAACGAATCTACACCCAAAAATTTGAAGCAAATCGGATAATTCTGCGTAAAAAGCCATTTATTTAACTTAAGGGAGGTTATCCCCCGTTCCCCTCCTCTATACTTAACCATTAAACCCTTAAAAGTATTCCGGGATTAACTTTATGAGAAAGAAGTTATATCCAAAATATGAAATACATCGAATAAGTGTGCATAAAAAACATTTTATCAAGTTTAAGGGGGATGGGGTAATAATCACCAGCCTCCCTTTTTAATTAGCAAGAGAACCCCATATCTAATCAGGGATACGTCTTATCATAATGAACCTATAATCCAAAATTTGAAGTTAATCCGGTGATTCTGCGTAAAAGGACATTTATTTAATTTAAGAGGGGTTAGCCCCGTCCCCCTTTTATGCTTAGCCATTAAACCCTTAAAACTATTCATGGATTCACTTTATCAGAAAGAACTTATATTTCAAATTTGAAATACATCGGATAATTATGCATTAAAAACGATTTATCTAATTTGAGGCGAGATAATTGCCTGTCCTTCCCTTTATTAGAAAGCAAAAGAATCCCATAATTAATCAGAGATATGTTTTATCATAATGAACTTATGTCCGAAATTCCAAGCAAATCGGATAATTCTGCGTAAAAAGCTATTAATTTATTTTAAGAGAGGTTATTTCCCCGTTCTCCCTCTATGCTTAACCATGAAACTCCCTAATCTCTTCAGGCATTTTATACTATATATAAGCCTTATCACAAAGAACCTATATCCAAAATTTGATATACGTTGGATAATTTTGCAAAAAAAATCCATTTAACTGATTTTGGGTGGAAGGAAGGGGCGGGGGTAACCGTCCCTACCTAAAACTAATCGGTAAACGGAAAAAAAGTGACCGGAAAAAAAGTTATCAGAAAAAAAGTGACATAAACTACAAAAGCGGAAAAAAAGTGACACAGAAAAAAATGACGCGGAAAAAAAGTGACAAGGAAAAAAGTTACCGGAAAAAAAGTGACAAGGAATTGATTTTGGAGATTTATTATTGATTTTGGGGATTCATTGGTTAAGTATGAAAGGGGGATCGGGGGAGGGGCTCATAGTTTAGGTAAATGGGTTTTTCATGCTGAATTAACTGTTTTGGTTCAATTTTTGGATATACGTTCATCCTGAAAAGACGCTTGCCTGATTAGTTTTGGGAAGGGACGATTACCCCCCCCCCCCATCCGTCCTCAATTAGATGAATGGGTTTTTACGCAGAAATATCCAACGTGTGTGAAATTTGCATATAGGATCTTTTCGATAAGGCTTATGTATAGTATAAAATGCCTGAAGAGATTCTAGGAGTTTAAGGGTTAAGTATAGAGGGGGGAGCGGGGGGTAACCTTTCTTAAATTAAATTAAAGGCTTTTTACGCATAATTATCCGATCTGCTTAAAATTTTGGACATAAGTTCATTATGATAAGAAATATCTTAGATTAGTTATGGGTTCTTCTGCTTATTATAAAGGGGGGGGGGAACGAGCAATTATCTCCCCCTCAAACTAGATAAATCAGTTTTTATGCAGAATTATCCCATGTATTTCAATTTTAAATATAGGTTCTTTCTGGTAAGGGGAATTCCGGAATAGTTTTAAGGATTTAATGGCTAAGTATAAAATGGGAGATGGAGGAAACCCCTCTTAAATAAATGGCTTTTTATGCAGAATTATCCGATTTGCTTCGAATTTTGGACATGGGTTCATTATGATAAGACGTATTTCCGATAAGTTATGGGGTTCTATTGGTAATTAAAAAGGAGGCCGGTGATTACTATACCCACCTTAAATTAGATTTAAAAAAATTATGCAAACTTATCCGATGTATTTCAAATTTTGGATATAGGATCTTTCTCATAAAGTGAATTCCTGAATAATTTTATGGGTTTAATGGCTATGTATAGAGGGGGAACGAGGGATAAACCTCCTTAAATTAAATAAATGGCTTTTTACGCAGAATCATCCGATTTGCTTCAAATTTTGGATGTATATTCATTATAAGAAGGCGAATCTCTGATTAATTATGGGGTTCTTTTGATATTTAAATAGGGGAAGTGGGCGATTAATCCTCCAGTCTTTAAATAAAATAAATTGTTTTTTTTTTTTCTTTCACAACTATTCTACGTATTTCAAATTTTGGATATAGGTTCTTCCTGATAAAGTGAATCCCTGAATAGTTTTAAGGGTTTAATGGCTAAGTATAGAGCGATGAACGGGGGATAACCCACAATTAATCAGGACTTCGCCTTATCATAATGAATGCCCAATCAAAATTTGAATCAAATCAGATAATTTTGCGTAAAAAGCCATTTATTAATTTAAGGGGGGGGGGGTATCATCCGTTCCCCCAGTGTTTACTTAGCCATTAAACCTTTAAAATTATTCCAGGATTCACTTTGTGAGAAAGAACATATATCCAAAATATGAAATATATCGGATAAGTCAGCATAAAGAACAATTTATCTAATTTAAGGGGGGGGGGGGATAATTTACCCGCCCCAATTTTTAATTGGCAAAATAACCCCACATGTAATCAGGGATACGCCTTATCATAATGGTTCTATAATCGAAAATTTGAAGCAAATCTGATAATTCTGCATAAAAAGTAATTTAATTTAAGATGGGTTATATTCTATTCCCCTTCTATATTTAGATATTAAATCCTTAAAACTATTCAGAGATCCACCTTATCAGAAAGAACCTATATTTAAAATTTGAAATACATGAGAACTTTCTGCATAAAAACCTATTTTTCTAGTTTAAGGGGGATATAATTGCTCGCCCCCCTTTATAATAAGCAGAACCCCATAACTAATCAGAGATACGTCTTATCATAATGAACCTATGTCCAAAATTCTAAGCAAATCGGATAATTATGCGTAAAAAGTTATTAATTTAATTTTAGAAAGGTTATCCCCCGTTCCCTCTCTATACTTAACCATTAGAACTCCTAAATCTCTTCAGGCATTATATACTATATATAAGCCTTATCGAAAAGATCCTATATGCAAATTTGACATACGTTGGACAATTCTGCATAAAAACCCATTCATCTAATTGAGGACGGATGGGGAGGGGAGTAATTGTATCTTCCCAAAACTAATCAGGCAAGCGTCTTTTCAGGATGAACGTATATCCAAAAATTGAACCAAAACAGTTAATTCAGCATGAAAAACCCATTTACCTAAACTATGAGCCCCCCTCCCCGATCCCCCTTTCATACTTAAGCAATGAATCCCCAAAATCAATAATAAATCCCCAAAATCAATAATAAATCCCCAAAATCAATTCTTTGTCACTTTTTTTCCGGTAACTTTTTTTCCTTGTCACTTTTTTTCCCGGTGTCACTTTTTTTCCGCTTTTGTATTTTAGGTCACTTTTTTCCGGTCACATTTTTCCTGGATTCAAACTAATCAGGCAGGCGTCGTTTCAGTATGAACGTACAGTAGAACCCCGCTAATTCGGACCCCGTAAATTCGGATCTTCGGATAATCCGGATCGATTTGGTCATTTATTTTTTCAAGTTTGAGAAGCTATTGGCTAATTTCCATAGCATTAACTTGATTCATCGTCGTATTCTGGATTTAAAAAAAAAAAAAAAAAAAAAAAAAAACTTTTTTTGGAATCTTTTTGGAAGAATTAAGCAAACTAAACATTTTTACTGTCTGTAAATATTCAATAAATTTAACATAAATGTGTTTTTCTGTAAGTATGTTTTATTTTATTTCATTTTTTTCTAATTCTCCGGGTAATCCGGATTTTTGATAATCCAGATAGGGTCCGGTCCCAAATAATCCGAATTATCGGGGTTTTACTGTATATCTAAAAATTGAACCAAAACAGTTAATTCAGCATAAAAAACCCATTTACCTAAATTATGAGCCTCTTCCAGATTCCTCTTTTATACATCACCAATGAATCCCCAAAATCAATTCCTTGTCACTTTTTTCCGATAATTTTTTTTCCTTGTCACTTTTTTCAGGTAATTTTTTTTCCGGAAACTTTTTTCCGTGTCACCTTTTTTCCGCTTTTGTAGTTTATGTCACTTTTTTCCGTTTACCCATTTTATAGTGATAGATTGTTTATTGTTATATGAAAACGTAAAACATCATTCAAATCTTTATTTACCTACAAATTTTATACTTTAATCGATAAATATTTTTCGCGAATAAGTGCGGAAGTCACTGGTTGTTTAGATTTGAAAACAGTTTTATAAAGCTTAAAACGAGTTAAATTCTTTGAACCCAAGTAACTACATAAATTTTATATCTTTATTAATAATGCAGATATGTCAGAAAGTAATGTATTTAAACTTGAAAACAGATATAAACTCAAAATCCGCAGTTTAAACGAAGTGATTTTTATCTTAAAATATTACAGAAAAACTTGACCTTATTCCTTTTTTTTTTTTTTTTGCTTAATATTTAATCTCTATAAATAAAAGGAATTCCGAGGATAATTAATTGAGGCACAGGGGAAAGCAAATCTTGGCAATGCGCCAACTCGGTCCAGAGGAATATCATTAAGAAGAAATATAAAACAGATAATGTATTTATCACAAAAAATCGTCTGCTAAGAAAATATCAACACTTTAACACGAAACTAACGCAATCGTTGGATACATGTTCCCTCCCGTGTTTCTCATTGCTCATTTTAAGTATTTTTAGAGTTTAATATTAGTTGTTGTTTTTAAAACTGATTTTTCACAAAGTCAGCTGCGACGTATTTCAGACAATGCATTTCTGCATGCTTCCAGTTATTGATAAAATCATACAAATTTCAAGTTCGTTTAATATTGCTAATACGGACCCGGGCAACGCCGGGCGGGTCAGCTAGTTTTTTATAAGGCAAATTGAAAAAAAAATCTTTTTCATAGTTATTAACAAAAGAAAGACTTAAATAAAAGTTTAAAAAACAAGCAAGAACATACAGCTCTACACAGTGTTTTCGCTGACATTTGACCAACGTTAGTAATTTGGCTAATTAAAAATAAAAAAAACATTCGCCAGATGAAAAAAGTATTAGCAAAATAGGTTCACCGTGTAAGCACAAAAAAAAAAAAAAAAAAAAAAAAAAAAAAAAAAAAAAAAACTTTAATCCTTTAATGTATCCCCCCCCCCTGTTTTCAATATATTTTAAAATAAACTATATTTTTATAACTGCGACAAAGATTTTATTAATTTAATTTCAACTATCCGCTATAAATATATTAAAAATATGGATATATGCATATATATGAAAAACAAACAAAAAAAGAAAGAAAAATTAAAAATTGAGCACTAGCAATTTGGCGAATCTAATCGCTTGTTTACTCGCTAAATGAGGAATTTAGTCGCAATTTGGTGCAATGGCGAACGACAGCGAGAACCCTGGCTCTACAGCTTTCCTGATATATCCCTGCAGACACACGAAACAATTTAAAACGTTAAAAGAAAGTTTTTTTTTCCTTTATTTTATTTGTGTAAATTAACAATATTTTTTGTATTTGTAAATTCTTTTTTCTTATTCAAAGCGATATTTTACATAGACAATAGATTTATGTTAACTTAATATATTGTCAGCTAAACACTTGTTGTCAACTTGTTGAATGTTGAAAATGACAATAAATGGACAATAAATAATTTTTGTCATTTTCCATCTTTGTGTTTTATTTGTATATTTTGTTTTTCTGATGATGATTGAGTAAATTCAATCGAAACATGTCAAATTATTAAGATCTTTTAATGTATTTTATTAGCATTTGATGTCCTTTTTAGCAAATAAATATTTAATATATATTTTTGAAAAGATGAAAACCTGTAAAATTTACTGAAGCATGCTTTTAGTAACTATCGCTTATTAATCACTGATCAGATTAAATAACATATGTCTACATCCGTTTACCCTTCTTCTATCATTGCTCTCAAAATGACATTAAAACTACTTTTTAAGAAGCATAAAAACATGTGGTGACTTGCTTAATTAGTGGTGATCTGGAGTCGATTTTTTTCCATGAAAGGGAATTTTTTCCTAATTAGTTTGCATTTCAGAAATTGTACGACAAGATATATAACAAAACTAATATGCTACTGAATATTTTTTTTTCAAAAGTGAAGCATTTCGCAACATTTAACGCAGTAAGATAGTGCTTTTTTTTTTCTAGATTAGTTACAGTATACATGTTGTCGAAAAAAAAAATAAAAATAATGAAAAGATAGGAGTGGCCGCGCAGCCTATCGTGCCCCTTTCTAGTTATGGACATGGTGTTCAGAAGTTAATTCATTTAAAACATCATCTTTAGTGATAATTTCTGAAATATATTACGCCTTTAGCAAAATGTGGAAAATGTTATTTGTTTACATAGTTTCTGCCAGTTTCATGAATTTCTCAGCAAAAATGTAAAACAATATGAGTCAGGAATAGCCCCTTTGAATTTAAGAACAGCTTTATAAATTTGAAAATGCTCATACACATTTTATCGTATTGCTGTAGTCTAATTACTTTGTATGCTCCAGTGAACGAACTATAAATGCAATTCACAATATATTTTTCAGTAAGAAACGTATAATGCACATCAGTAAAGTAATACAATCTTCATTATGCTTAAAATAGCATAACAACACTAAATTTTACTGTCGACAGTGTTTACTTGAAGACCATCATTTAACAGAATTGTTTTATGTGACCTGTAAGTGAACGACAAATGTTTTGCACTTCGTATTCTACAGAAATATCGTTTTATTGGATTTCATAAATGCACTTCAGTTTCCTTATGTTTGAGACAGAATTTTAACAATTAACATGAATCGATTTTTTTCTATCGATATATGCAGTAAAAATCTTACATGCGTACAGATTTAAGTAAATAATTAAGAAAAAGGATTTACATTTAATATTCAGTGCTTTTCTTTCTTCAAATTTCTTTCTTCTTTGTCTTTACATTTTCATTTATTTAAAACAGTTAGTAGCAAACGTTTCATTATCTTTGAGACAATAATCTTGAAATGATTTTTTCTATCTACATATGCAGTAATAAACAGTAAAAATCCTTCACGCGTACGGATTTAAATAAATGATTCAGAAAAACGCATTACATTTAACGAGGTGAAACCCATCAAAATTCGACGAAAGAAAAGTTTAAGAAGGAACTGTTTCATTGATTTATAATTAATTTACAAAATTAGTTACAGTAAAAAATGCATCTTATATACTGATCAATCAAACTCTCAAATAAATGCTATTTTAAGCTAAGATTAACAAAATACTATAAAACTCAGCTGTACAAATTTTCAAAATTAAACTTTAATCCCCTATGTAATTAGTAAAATATAATAAAGATCAGCTATTATGATGAAGTTATCAATTGAAGCTTTTATATTTGGTATAAATGCGAATGAAAAAAAAATTATTCCAAATTGACAGGATTATAAAATTTCATACGAAATTAAAACACGTCTTCATTTTCATCTTCTAAAAATTTACACTCGCATTTCTCATATCCGTTTTCAGCACATTTAATAAAATGGTATTTCAATTTGATCATTTAAAAATCATTTTAACTCAAAAGTTGAAGTCATTTAATTGATGAAAAAGTAAAATAAAATAAATAAATAAAAATAAACCCGAAATCATTGAATTTTATAATAGGCGATATTTTTAACAAAGTATATGTATTTTAATTTTTTTTCTTTCTTTTCTTTTCTTTTCTTTTTTTTTTTTTTTAATTTTGAGAAAGAAAAAAAGAGGCAGTGATTCTGTTGCCACAAATACAAAATTGGTAATAAAAACTATAAAAAAATTAATACCTCAAAAACATATTGAGACGGAGCTGTGAAACAAATTGCATTTAAAAGTACATATTTTTTTCTATACGATGATGAGAAATTTTAAAACTGTACGATGTTTAGAAGCAAAAAATTTGCATTAGCGAATACTGCAAAACCGACATTGCATGGGAAAGTGTTGCCATTCACAAAATGCCGTATGCGCTTCGCACAGATACGTTTGGCCTTTATAATACCGATATTCACTGCATTTATTTTATTTTAGTTTAGATTTACACTTATTTAAATAAGTTAGTAGTTAACGATACCTAGTTTTATAAAACTGAAATATTTCATTAAATTATACTAACTTTGATTTTTGATAATATACTATGGATGTGGTTATGACAAAAAGATGTTTATCAGGTAGCAATTGGCAGTTAATTGATTTTAAAAACATTTATTTGGGAAATAAAAGAACAGTTATTTAATTCTTTTTCACAAGTTATATCTGAAAATTTAATTCGTATAAAACATACTGAAGCTCAGATTTAAAAAATATTCCAAACTGAAAGTGTAGAAACACAATAATACTATCAAAGGAAAAAACATTTTGTGTTTATCCCACCAAATACTTTTTAAAGAAAAGATGAGCAGCATTCTATATTTAAACCCCTGTATACAATAGACGACCCCTCTATGAGAGATTCGGAGGACTAATTGCTTTCAGCTTCACCCTACTTTTACTATGACCTTGTAAGTCGCCCCACTGTGCGAAAACGCAAAAGAAAGATAAGGAGAAGTCAAACGATTTTACTGAACTACAAGAATACGCCATTATAGGGCCAATCTATTCATTTGAACGGAAAGGTGACGTGAGGTGTACGGGAGCCTTTTAAATTTTATGAAATATATTTTAATAAGCTACAGAGCAATATTTTTAAAAATCTACTTTTCTTTAATTTGCAGCTTCAAAAGTTATAATGTTTTAACCATCATTTTTCTTTTATTCTAAACTACATTTTAAAAAAATAATAAATCATCTCTATTTGAATGTAATAGTCTAAAAATCTGCTAAATAATCATTAATATTGTTATTTTGTATCCGATGGTTTCGAAAGAAATGATTTGAAATATACAGTGAAATTTTTTGCATAAATATGTATACAATATTCTTTAAAAGAATCATAATTGCATGTTAAGAAAAATAATTTTCTTGTAAAAATTGATTTGTACTGTGCTTGATTACATTGTTTTGCACACGTGCCAGCCTTGATCTTATTTTGTTTTTTTGCATAGGTTGCAAATTTAAATTTTGTCCCATGCAGAGCTCTAAAATGAACACATTTTTCCAAGGGTTGCATCAGGCATAAAATTCTGGAATCACTGCTGTAAAAAATAAATTACTTTGAAAAATAAAAAATAAATAAATAATGTTTTACAAATTTCTTTTGCATGTTTAAAAAAAAATATTTTACTTAGTTTATAACAATGCATCTCATTCACAAATTAAAATGTATGTATGTTTTTTAAAGATTTTTTCTTCCATTATTTTTATATTAGAATAAGATTAACAAGATGATAAAATATATATTTGTTTCTGCTACTCTTAAAGAAGCCCCAGCTGGTTTGGGGCACTTCAGTGGTTCAAGAGCAGTTTATGGACTTGACATAATGTTGAAGTGGGACAGAAATCATGATGGTATGTATGTTTCGCCCAATTCACAAATACATTTCTGTCATTTTAGGAGGGGGAGGGGGGATGAAATCCTATACAATACACCAACTTAAAAAAATGCATTTTATTTATTTTCAAATTTATCTGACTTAAATAAAATTTCACAGTGCTTATTCATTGCATTTTTATATTATTTTTGTCATAGTGATTTTTTTTTTAATCATAATTTTTAATACTAAAAAAGAGCAACAACATATTCATGAAAATTGCACTTTGAAATTTAATTTAAAAAAAGAAAAATGATCAAGATTACTTTAGTAATTGAACTTTATTTTTTCATTTGAAACAACTGTTGGGTAAGACTATTGTGTCCATCATCAATGCTGTTTTTCATGATGTCCCCAGTAACAGTACAGCATAATAATGGGTGCTGCAGATTGTTTGAGGCCTTACAGATCTAGCAGCTTAAACAACTATGCAGAGTTCGATAATATAGACTAGATGCACACACAAAGGTTGTGTGTGGAAAAGTTTTCAAGAAATTCAGAACTGCAGAAAAAAGTTAAAAAGATATAGAAAATTTGAAGTATTTCCTAATTTTATGTGCGATTTATATATTGTTTGTCCACAATTCAAAATTTATAAGATTTAAAATATTGTTGTGACATCACAGACTCTTTTATTTCTATGAAATATTTTAGAAGAACTCGTACTTTCTATAGACTAAAACTTGTCACTGATCGATTTTCCATTGGAGGCTGTAGTGACGTTTTAGCTTGGAAACAACAGTTAAATTAAATAGTTACGTAGTGTTATGAGAGTGACTGGTATTCAGTGTAAAGAGATCACAATATGAAGGATTTGGTTGTTTCTAAATGAATTAATAACTGAAAATAATTCAACTTTTCCCATCATAGATTTTTTCTTTATTATTTTTTAATTAAAATAATTATTATTTATTATTAATTAGTTTTTAATTTAAATAGCAATTATTTTAAACCATGGTTTTAAATTCATATCATCAAAATAATATAATGCATAATTTTTATAAATATTAAATTAATTTGCAGAAATTTTTTAACTCAATATTTATGTGTGTAGTCTTTGTTTTTATACAAGTCTAAATAAAAACAAAGACTTGTTTTTATGCAAGTCTGTTTTTATTGCATAAAAACAAATATATGCAATAAAAACAATTATTGCTTATATTTAAATAAAAGCAATAATTGTAATATAAGCAATATTACAATTATTGTTTATATTACAATTATAATATAAGCAATATTATAATTGTAATATAATACTAGAAGGGCTATAAAAAACTGCTAACATTTCTTTTTAAATCTCTGGATTGTTTTTATCTTTTTGTTATACTTTCTTGGTAAATGTAATTGTATGCTTATTTTATGTGTTCCTAATGTTCCTTATGACTGATAGTAAGTATGACCTAGCATGGTTCGATTGCAGGTAAATTTTGGAGCGATTCAGATTGACATAAATAATTCTACTTTTGATTCACTCATGGCTCTTACACATACCTAAATTGCTTTTTTTATATGTAACAGATTAAATTTTGTATTACAAAACTTACCTAGTGTTTTTTTAATGAGTATGTACATATATATTACTAGTGAAGACAATTAATAATAAGTCTGTATTTTAAAGTATGTGATACACCTTAAAATATATTATTAAACTTTTCACTATAAATATATATTAAGTCTTTTGTATTCAAAATAAGTTATAATTTTTTTTTTTTCTTTACAATCCTTTAAACTTAAAAAAAAAGTTCATATAAAGTCTAACAGATAAGGAGATGTAAATATAGGATAAATATAAGTAGATGTAAAAATATTTCCTGTAAAGCAATTTCATGATTTAGCTATCTATTCACTCATTTATCTGATATTGTAGTAAAATAATTTCATTGCATAGTCATTTCTCTCAAAAATTTGGTTTTAGGGGGAAAAAAATCTTAAAGGGTAAAAAAAGTGTCCTTAATCTTTTACTGCTCAAGTTAATTTTATACAGTAAAGTATTTCTTATATTAGGGATTAACTTAAGAGAGCATCTGTATTCTAACTAAATTGTATATAAATAAAAAAAACTGTCATAGAATTATAAATTTCAAGTTACAATGAACTTTTCAATTGCACAGTCTGGTATTAAAATTAAGAAATTCTGTACCTAATTGGTAACTATGTTTCAGTACATTAGAAATATCAGTATTTTCATCCTAATTATTGATATTGGTAAATGAAGCATTTTCAATTTTGTTTTCTCAAGAAATCACCCATTGATATTTACATTTCTACGTAGAAAAAAAAAGTGTGTTATTAACTGATTCTTTTCTACTGTTTAGTTTTGGAATAAACTTATTAATTTACACGTCTTTGTTTTCTCTTTTATTTATTAGTTCCTGAAATCAAGCCTATGATACTTGAAGTAAATTGGATGCCAGACTGTAAGCGGGCTTGTCAATATTATCCTGAGTTTTATGATGATATTTTCAGTGTTTTATTTTTAGGAAACACTGAAGATAAGCATGTTACATTGTTATAAATGTTTACTTTTAATGCTTTGCCTCTGCTTTATTTAAAAACTGTTTTACTAAGATATTGAGTTATTCTCTTTTATCAAAATATATATTTTTGTACTTTATATTCTGATCAAATAATATACAAATAAATAAAAAAGTAAAATTTTTAAAACTTGTTTTTATATTTTGTGTGAAGTATTCATTTATTACACTAGAAGATCTTTATAATGTAATTCTATGTAACACAATTCTCCATATAATGCACACCTTCTCAGACATAAACAATGAATTTTGCAGGTAAAAAGATCTGCATACCTGTCAACTTTTGGAAATGGTAAAGTGTAAAATGATGTGCAATTGACATACAATTTCTTACTCATAAGAAAACGAGCATGTAACTCATTTTTTAAAAGTACATATTCATATTATTGAATAATATATCATTATAAATTATTATTTTGATGAGAGACAAATATGAAAACCATTATAAAATTCATGTGTATTTTAATATTTTTGTATATGGATTTAACATTCAAGTTTATAGTTATTTAAAAATATATATACAGTAGACTCCCTCAAATCCGCACTCCTAAAATCCACAACTCTCTAAAATCCGCACATATTTTACGGATGTAAACAATGAAACATTCAATTCAGATGTAAATACAAAATTTGACTTTTTTAGTTTTATATAAATTCCATATATTTTTTAATTTGTAATTTTGGTTAAGGTTATTGAATTCATGTTTTTTCATGAAGAAAGAATAATTTATTTCTGAAAAAATCAAGATATTGCTGATATCATAATCTTACCAAATATATTTATGTATTAATCAAGCTTTTTTAGTTATTAAGTGTGGCTAAACCTGAAATAAAACTTCCTTGTTTTATGATTTTGATGTGAATTAGTAATGTACCTTTATGAGGCAAGTTTCATTGAATAATTTAGGAAAAACACATTTCATCTCTATAATGAATATTTTGTACATTATTATTAATTTGACCTCTGCTTTTAGTATTTTTATCATTTTAAAAACTATCTAATTTTTTATTTTAGTTTATTACTTATTTTAATATTTTAGCATAATGTAAGCATCCATTATACTTTTGATTTCATTATTAATTACATTCAAATTTCTTTTTAAAAAATGTAAACAAAGCAATGACCAGAAATCTGCAAAATTCTAAAATCCGCAAAACCTCTGGTCCCAAGCTGTGCGGATTTAAGGTAGTCTACTGTATTCAAATTGAAAGTTTTTTTAAATGATACACAAGAGAAAAAAAAAAAATCATTAAATGTAAAATCCCATACATCTAAAAATCCATGCACATTTTTATGTAGTATATATTCTAATGAATGTGGGGAAAAAAATATTTATGTATAAAAAGTAGAGATTTTGAAAAAGTTTTTTTTAATTAAATTTTAATAAAAAACTTTTACAACATTTTTAATTTTTAGTATTAAATATTGTGCCACAACATATTACTACAGTATTATTCAAAATTAAAGGGATGATTTCAAAGGTAGTGTGTCCCCTTAAACTGTGAGAAAAATCAAGTCAATTAAATTAAAATATTGAATGTCTTAGAAGATTATGTAAACAATAAAGAGGATAAGACACACCTAGAATGAAAATTGAAAAGTGTGGTAAGGGAGAAAATAAATATTTAGAATGCCATTAAATGAAAAAAGAAAAAACAATTGATTTTAATAATAAGCTTATTTATTTATTTATATTTTTTTAGAAATTACACCCACTAAGATATGCCAATCGGCTATAACTTTTCTCAATTCCAAAATTGAAGTAAATATTTTTAATCTAGAGCTGTCATTGACGTTGCTCTGCAATTATACCTATCAGTTTTATATTAATTAAAAAAAAAATTAGAGCACAAAATTAGATATTTGGGGTATTCATGTAATGTAATCTCTTCTTTACACTTTCCAAAGCATTACTTGAAATATCTTTAAAATGCTAATTAATATGCCATATTTTTTATGCCTTTGGGAAAATAACATTTCATATCCAACTTCACATCCATATTTAACAAATAAACTGATAAATTACAACAAGTTTAACATTAAATTGATAAGTTCATCTGACTTGAATACCCACAAAGCATTTGGGATTGTCCAGTCACTTATTCAGTTGACTATATCTTCCTTTATTCATTAGTGTCAAATTTAGAATTGTTAATATGTTATTTTTATATTTGGTATATGAATAACACCTGTTAATTTTAATAAATTTTCTTGTTTCAAAAACATGTGTTATACAGTGAAATATTTGGTACATTTAATAAATATAAATCAAGAGACAAAAAATGTAGTTAAAATCTTTTTATTTAGCTGTACCTACTATATGAATAGAGCTGACTTAAAATGAACTTAATATAATAGGAAATAATATACATGACATATCACAGTTCTTTTCATTTGCTCTCTAAACCAAATGGAGGAATTCTACACTCAAAGTTGTAGCCATCTTCTCGCTCCATCCGAAAAGTTCCCCTAATAAACAATAAATAATAATTCCAATTTTGCTTTTCCTGTAAAAAACCTTTTATTGCATAATTTTTCTATTGTTCAAAATAGAAAAATAAAATTTTAATTTTAAAAAAGAAAACTGATTTTAAAAAGTATTATTTAAAGACAGAATTTTGAATTTTATATTTTGTGACACAAAATACAATTATCAATTCAAAGCAAGTTTGCAGATATAGAGAATTACAAAATCAATTTATCTATTTAAAATAATTTCACAAATATACCACAAAGTCACTCAAAATAATAAAGCCTACATATTAACTGAACAACCTTTCAAAACAATTTTTCAAAAATTTATGACTCTGGGAGTTCAGTGGTTCATATATTGTGCTGCTATGGTAAAAGTCTGAGATCTATCTATGGATTTTGACAAGATTGACTTTTCATCCTATCTGGATCAATAAAATCAGTACCAAATTAATACCTGAGGAAATAAACCAAATATCAGGCTGTACTTGACTGAGACATATAGCATCACAGTCCAGCACAAAAGCAAAATCAGGCATTGCAAACTATCATCCTATAAGTATTATAGCAGCATGGAATACACATTAAATTATTTACAAATAAAATGGTTAAGAAATCTCCTCACCAACAGCAATGGTGTAGCCTTAAAGACAACAGAGGGTATACAGTGTAAGCAGAGGATGTACCTTAGAATATATATACTATAGCTTTCTTAGGAAACAGAGGGTATATGGTGTTCCTAAAAAAAATCCAGAGGGTATACAAAAGCATGCCCCCATATACCTTCCACTACACCCCTGTCCAACAGTTGATTTCTGCTAATGATTTTTGTAAAACCGAATGCAATAATTAAGATACCACTGCTGCCAAATAGACATAGCTGATGTCATTCATATATCTAATTACTGTTGACATGGAACAGAGTTTGTTGTATGTAAATCTGTGGCACATTGATAAATAGGTTAGGGATTAAATTTTCCAAACACTCCACCACCTTCCCTAAATATGCTCCTGCTATTTTTTGCATCAATCCAGAGAATGTTCAAAATCGCTTTAAAAAAAGTGGAATTCTTTTTTTAGGAGGAACTCTTTCATGCCTAAAGTTGTTAATTTGTAATTTATTGTTCTTCTACCTCTCCCATTGGAGTTTTTGAGCACATGAAAAGTGATTTTTTTTTATTTGTTTGTCAATATCACATGACTGTCGCAAGAAAGTTTCATTTCATAGCATACTTTATAAAAGCTTTTAGAACTATATGTTTTCTAAAAAGTTCAAGTTGCTTTTAATTAAGGAAATTTTTTCTCCAGGTCAGACAATGTAAATACGGAATGATATTAGTCAAGATACTATATTACATCTGGGAAAAAAAAAAAAAAAAAAAAAAAAAGAAAAAAAGAAACACGCTTGCTACTGATGCAAAGTGTTTTAGTCATTTTACTTTGTTATCCCTTCTTTAAAAGGTTGCATTAATAGTTGATTATCAGTTTTTACTTTTTGAAAGATAATTTGAAATTGCCCGTTCTTAGAGATAAGCTTAGATTAGACATAGATCAATCAGTCTTAGCCTAAAGTTTAGAGTGGAGGATTCAGAGAGGAGCAGGGAAATACAACGATAAACCTATGAACCAGCTGCTAAAATTGAATTTTCAGTTGTATTCAACTAAGATTTGATTTGGCCAACCGATAGTGTTTAGGCAAATTGAATTTTAACTAATTCTAAAATTTCAGCTGTGAAGAGAATGTTTAATGCAATTACTTGCCTACAATTTCTATTAATAGCAGTATAAGTTACTCACTTTGACACAATGTTAAGTTAAAATTCTTATAAAATGTCTCATTATAGATGTTACAAAATTATAAAGAGAAAAAAATAATAATAAACTTAGAAATTTATTCAAGAAAAAATATTTTTTTAATTTTTATTTTTAAATCGGCAAAATATAAGTTCATCAAATGCAAATTTTAAAACAATAAAATCAGAATTATTTGACTGACTTCTAGAGAAAAACAGGCAAAAGAATTTTTTTTGCTTTACTATTTCAATGGATCATATATATATATAGATTTTACAATGCTTAACTATTCAGACATTTGAAGCATTCAACAATTAACTTTTCTTGAACATGTCAATAAATTGAGATGTTACAGTATTTCTTTTTCTTCTTTTTTAGAGATACAGTCGCCTCTCGTTAATTTGAACTCGTCGTAAACCACAAGCAATGTTCGAATTATCCGAAGTTCGAATTATGGAAAATATGAAATGAGAACATGCTTAATATGGTATTATTGCAAAGGAATTAATGTTATATTGTTTTTTTAAATTTATTTTGTCTGTTATCATTAGAATTTGACTTAATATTAAATTGGAATGTATAAATACATACACACATAAACTAATTGAAAGATTAGGAACAAGCACAATGGAAGAAAATTAAAGCGTCACTGATGGACAGACAGGGCACTAAGAAAGTGGATATCAAATGCATTGGATTAAATATAGATTTGTTCGGAACAATTTTCTCAAAAATCAAAGAAAGAAAGTTATTCAAATGATCTGAAATTCGTGAGAAAGTAGAGAAAAATTAAAAATTGGAATTCTCGTTAGTTCGAATTAAACGAAGTCAAAAGAAAATGAGTTCGAATTAATGAAAACTTTTAACGGTATTCTTCCATTGAAAATTTCGGGACTTCATATTTAGTTCGAATTAAGCGAAGATTCAAATTATCCGATTTCGAATTAACGAGAGTCGACTGTATATAATTGTGCTAAGTTTAATTAGAAAACTGTTTATAATATTTCTAAACTATGTTACTAGTTCTAAATTATATGAATAATAATTCCAAACTATGCTTCTAAGCTATGCTTGTTATTTTTTTTTCTTAATAAATTCATAAAAGGAAACCTCTTTGTACTTTTTGAAAATCAATGAAGATGAAGGGGGGGGGGGAAGAAATGTTATTCAGTATGAACATTATTAATATTTTTTATTTATAATAAAATCTTAAGTATTTTTTATTTAAAATATACTGATTGTTTCTAAAATTAAAAGAATTATAAACAATTAGAAATGGTACAACTTTTGAAAGTTTTTTAAAAACAAATTTGGTAGAAAAATACTTACTGTATTATTTACCTAACTAAACAATATACGTAAAATAAATTTGTTAAAAATCAAATTAAAATGTACTAACCACATATGTCCACACGGAGACTGTAAACTAACATGGCTGCTGTATTGAAATGCAGGTTGAGTTTTTGACAAAATTGGTTCCTAAAACAAAAGTAAAAAATTTATAAACAAAAAAAAAGTAAAAAAAAAAAAATCTTTAAAATATGTTCAGGGTTTTCCTATTTGGATAGTTAAGTATTGGCGATACATTGATGTTATATGATGATGTATATATTTAGTGATTTAAGTTTTCATTGATTTTTGTTTTAGGTAAATGCAGATGGTAAGAAATTCAAATGTCAAAACTGCCTCATGGCATGCACATAAATATTTTGTCCTCGGATGAAAACCTGTTTACAGTTGAACAATCATTTAACAACAAAATAAATTAATGTATAATTTTGCTGATTTTGTTTTCTTTTATTAAAATACATTTAGATCCATGTTTTGACACTTTATTCAGGATATGTTCTTCATGATATTTTTGATTGGTATTAAAGTTAGCTTCCACAGAATCAAGGAGAACTTTTGCAACCTTCTCTCCCCCCGCCCCCCCCCCTACTCTCTTTTTCAACTTCAAACCATCACAGAAGTAGTATGTGCAGACGACCCAATAGGAGCTAACATACTATCATTTTTTTTTTTTTTTTTTTTTTTTTTTTAAATGACAATTACATTGTAAAATCTTTTCACAAGTTCACAAAACATTTATGAGCAAATCTTGAGACAATTTTGTCTTTTAATTTTTTTTTTTTTTTTTTTTTTTTTTTATTTATCCATGTTTTTACCAGATAAAAAAAAATGAGCATTTGAAACATATAATTAAAGATCTTCATTAATATACAGAAAATTCTAGATTATCTGAAGTAATAGGAATCAACCATCTTTCAGAGAATGCTTCAATTTTAAGATTAACCCTTTATCTATCAACAATACTTATAAGTACCAATAAAATTACTTATTATAAAATTCTTTTAATATGCCAATTAGTTGTAATACTGTTTAAAATGAGTTACAGATACATTACTTTATCTTGTTCCAAAAGCATTGGTTACACAAAACAAAAATATTTTTTAAAGGATGATTACTTTTACCTTTGCATCTATTTAGCTGCCTTGGCACCGAGGGAGTGCGATGGGGATTTTTCAATTCGGAAATATTTCTATATTCATATTGTAAGAACATCCTATTTGTACATTTTATAATTCTACAAAATACTAAGAAAATAATTTAAAATAAAAGATTTGAGTGGGATTATAAATATTACACAAAATCCCTGTAAATTCAAATTTAATTAATCCTTCAATTTTTCTAAAATCCTTCAGAAATTTATTAAATGATTATGTAAATCTCTTAATTTAGTTTAAACAATTTACATAAAATACTTTAGAATGTAAAATTTTCATGATTCAGAAGATAAAGGGTTAAAGAGAAATATTTGTGCTATTTCTTATTATGTAACAAGTGCTTAATAAAAATAAAGCAATAGAAAAATAGAATGAAGAATAAATTAATGAATTTTAATTTTGAAATTAAGTACATTTTACATATTTCACAAGGAATTGAAACAATGTTTTGTTTGTCACAGTTTCAATTGCCTTTGCTTTGAAGTTCTATCATGGTCTTTTTTAATATTATTAATTCATCAGTATCACAGTCTATCTGCTGCTCCAACCATGCCAAACCTTTTGGAAAACATTCAAAAGCTTCAGAATTTCTAATTTGTTTGATTTCTTCATTCCAATCTGCAGCTTACAGAAATTGATGTGAAAGTCAAAAGAACTCTAAGAAAGACGATTGAAAATATTTATGTGTACTCATAGTTCGGAAAGGACTGCTTACACACCAAAAATATAATAGTAAAAAGGAAAAAAAAAAAGCTTTCAAACTGGATTTTGCACACAAGAATGTGATAGTAAAAACCTTTAAAAATGGATTTTGGTTAAAAGAGTTTCTTATAAAAGAGATTCTACTGTAATGCCAATTTTTAAATATTTAAATTTAAGAAAAAAAAGCAAGCTGAGTTAAACGAGTATAATATTTACATACATATAATACAATTTAAATATAGGACTTAAGCATAATTTATGTAGTGCAAAAATAACGCCAATGAATTTTACTCACTTGTCCAACTACTCCACGCCCACGCACTGTTTCTAAAGATCCAGATAGAGAAAATATCCTCCAGTGCCGTTCTCTGAGTTGAACAGTTAATTCTCCTAGATTTTCTAATCTGATACAATACCTCCACTGAAAAGGTATAACGAAAAATGTTGATGCAATAATAAGTTTTATTCTTAATAGACATAATAAAAATGAATGAGAATGGAATCATGGGTTATGGAATGAAATTTCTTTTGGAATACTTATAGAATCTTAAACACAACATTAAAACAAAAATTATCAAATCCATGAAATACAACAGTTCACAGGCTGTGATACATTCTGAAACCAATACTAGTTCACAATCCACGAGAATGGAATCTTACTATTAGCAGAAGAAATTTAGAACTGATTAGTCGTAAAAAGATAGAAAGCAAGTCACTTTGATTCACATAACATTTTACTACAAAATATATGAAATAGTAATACATTTAAAATAAAATTATTATTTTAAAATATTTTACTAAAGAAAAAAAATTCCTTTTGAGATCCTTTAACTTAACTTGATTCATGAAAAATAGATAAATAATTAAAACACAATTATGCATTCAAATTAAAAACTAAACGAGCTGCTCAATAAGCCATTATGTCATATTTAAATTTCATGAAGTCTTTTGATTATTTAACAGAAAATAAGGCTAGTTTTATTATATATTTCAAATTTCTAACCTAAGATCTCCAATCAAATTGCTATTTAGCACATTTCTACAATGTTTTTTTAGCCATTTTACTGTTTAATTCCTTTAAATTTTTTAAATAATTTTTAAAGAGCATCTGCATCTTAAAAGTAAAAACCATGCAAAATTTAAATTTTTTTAGTCCTAGCATTATCATACAAATCACAGTTTTAGGGAAAAAAAAATTACTGCATCTGTATTTCAATTTTTTTAGAAATTTCTCTATTGCAATTATTCATGTCTTAAAAATAACAGCCACTTTAAAATAAATGTTTCTAGCCTTAATTGTCCCAAATAAATTATAATTTAGAATGTTTTTTTGCTCATTTAAGCCTTTTAAAGTTTGAACTTTTAAAAATCAATTCTTAGCTAACATTCACATCTTAAAAGTAAAATTTTAAGTTTCTAACCCCAACAATATCACAGAAATATTAATTTTAGAATATACTTTACTTTTAAAGCTGCTTGAGGATCATTGTACTGACATGAAATGTAGCCTATGTTAGAACTGAGATATTCACCAGCATTTTGCTACTATTATTTTAAAAATCAGTTTGGCAAATTAAAAGATTACCCTCAACAAACCAAACACACAAATGTTACTCCTTTATCATATTAGCACACATATGATGCCATGTTAATTAGATCCTTACAAATAGTTATCTAATAGTAGTATTAGGATGTGAAATTTAAACAAAATATGAATTTTGAAATTTTTTGTTGTTCATTTTTACTATAACTAGATTCAATGTCTACTAGATGGTACCTGTCAAGATTTGACGAAAAGCATGTTAAAAGATTAATTAGAATAATGTTAGATTTTCCTAACATGTTCTCTGCCAATAATTCCGCCCTCTGTGTTAAATGATTGAGAATTTCACACACTAGTGCATGACTGGCAGCAAATGTGTTAATTAGTTACCGGTAAATAAAGTTTTGAAAACTTGATTTATTTTTATGTTATTTATGTGATTCCAACAGATTCAAAGCGTTTCATGGTTCTGTCAGTCGAACCTACGTAAGTAATCAACTGAAAGAATTTTAAGCAGAATTTTAAGAATGCTTGCTTTTTAGGAAAAGGATAGCTAAAATTAATTCAACTGATACAATTTTTATTTGTGTGTATTGTATTTGTTGTTGTTTATATATTTTTTAAGAATGCTATTTGTAAGGATTTTCAATAATTTTATTCTTACAAATATATCTTTAAAGTCCCAAACTGGAAATTGGCTGTTTATATCTAATAATTAATATGTTTTAATTGCTTGAAATATTTTTAAAATAAAATTGTTATTTAAAAAAAAAACATTGTTGAGTGTTAAATTTTATTTAATTAAAATAATAAAAATCATATAACTTTCCCTCGTAGTAAAATGCATCATTATACAAATAAATTATTTTGCCGAGCGTTGGGATCGTCCCAAGACCTTTACAAAAGTTCAGAGTTTTAAATTCATGCCCTAAATCACTGAGCTAACCAGACTTGCTTCGACTTTCCTCTAACTGGAAGGGCTAACAAATCCAACTTCACACATGCACAAATGCCTGAATTTTTGAGTTGATCTTAAAGAATTAGCCTACTGTTTTAATATATATGATTAAAATAGCTACAAAAAAGAAAAGTTTTAGATGATAGTAGCAATGTTGATACATCCAATAATGTGACAATACATAAATTGCAAACACCATCTACTTAATGGAAAAGATGTTTCTGAGAAGATTTCTTTAAAAGATCTAAATTTAGTTCCTAAACAGATAACTGCATATATATAAATCATGTACAGTAAAACTTCCCAAAAGTGATCATGTTATGTTCTAATAAAAATTATTCGCTCCAAGAGATAGTTTTTTAATGGAGGCTATGCTTAAATCTAGATTTTAATGAATGAAAAAAGGTAACAATGTTGCTAGAATTTATTTTTCACAATATTAAAAAATATCAAAATTTAAGTATCAAAACAAAAGTTAATTATATAAGTTAATTACCGCAGAATTTAAAAAACTGATACATTGACATTTCCTTTGAATTAACGTTTTTATCTTTTGTAACTCTTATTTCCAAGTCTTCTTGAAGTTCAGTAAATAAATGTAATTTCTGTTGGATGGGAACAAATAATGATGATTACATAATTTTATCTATTTCTTTGAAAATTTCACGACAGAATAACGCAGGAGAGTTTATTGACCATCATACTTAATTCATCATCAGAGTTAAATTCATTGCCTAAAAAAAAGGCACAAAGGGGTTTAAACACTTAAAAGTTGCCAGAATAATAATATTAAAAAAATCTAATCTTAGTTTCAAAGTTTGATGAGTAACACACTCTCTGAATTATTTTTCTAACAAAACTTTCTTAAAGCGACCAGGAATAAACGGAATTTGTTTCATTTTCTTCGAAAAAATGAGTCGCTCATGGAGGGAATTTAACTGGGATGATCTCTGAATAGAGGTAAAATTAGTATTGAGCCTATGGGAATAAATTTCGTTCCATGAAAAAATGACCATTTAGGGACGTGGTCACTCAAGGAGGTTTTACTGTATGTATATAACTCCTAAAATTATATATAATTCCTTTAATACAGCTATGTAACTTTGAATAAAGGTTACTGATGAGAACTAAATATACTCTTCACAAATACAACTTTGAAACACTATATAGTGACAGACACTTCTACACTAACTCTATTTTGTTGGTCAGAAAAGTAATTCATTTGGTTAATTTCAGGTAATTGAGGTTAATTTCAAAGCTATATATCATAATTTTTTTAAAATAACCTAATTTTTAAAAAAATCAATAAACTGACATACAAGTTTCAAACAAATTGTATTGAAAAGAACTCTTTTTCCACTATTCAACCGTGTAAAGATTTAAATTGTATGTAGTAAAAAAAAAAAAAAAAAAAAAAAAAAAAAAAAAAGAGAAAAAAAAAATTAAAAGATCAGATACTGGCACAGTTAACATAACTTACAATTTTTTTTAATACTACAGATTAAGTATCTTTAAGATATACTTAGATAAGTCTTTCTACGAAAACTCATTTTACATGTAGAAGAGACAAGACTATTAGAAGTTACAGTTACATTAAAAAAAAAAAAAAAAAATTCTTTAGAATTTTTTTTTAAATTCCATTTTTTAAAACAAAGGACTTATACAATAACAGAGCGAGATGAATTTAAAAAGTAATTGTTATGAATTATACCCTAAATTAATGTAACTTATTTAGAAATTAACTATTTTATAATATTTGGTCTAGGAATTAATTTATGCGGTTTTACAAGAGATGGCGTAACGAGCTTATTGTCCCATGGTTCCATTTGTTCAAACATGCATTTAAAACTACTGTTATTGCACATCCAGTTTAGCATATGCCAGTTGGTTTAAGCGTAAACAACAACAATTTTTATCCAACTTAAAATGTCAAATTTTGTGTCTCATAAATAGAGATGTAAATTTTCCGGAAAAAATAAGTGGCGGAAAAAAACTGGTTTTTTATCGGGTTTTTTCAGAAAAAACAGAAAAATTGATTTTTCATGACTGTTTTTCCCAAATAAATTATATTTTCTTAGAGAATATTAAATAATAAACATTTTTTCCCATTTATTTGTATTAAATAAAAATTATTTTTACTTTATATTACAAAATAAAAAGAAAATAGCAAAGCCTGCTTTTAAAAGTTTAGTTTTTTTTTCCCACAGCCTAAGAATTTTTAAAACACAATTGTTTGTTATATCATATCTCTGTTGAAATGATTTTTCAGTTACATGTTTAACTACCAATTGACCTAATGTAAGAACCTGAGCCAATATGTCTGCAGTTTGGAATGAAATAAATTATGCATTCCATTTACATAAGTATAGTTTTTAAGTAAATGATACTAGTTTAAAGAAATTGTTGCAGTTTTGTCATTATTATCAATATCTGTATTCAAAAAATTCCATTGTTTGTTTAAAAAAAAATTATAATTTTACATTATTACACTTTTTTCTGACAATTGTAATTTTACTTCCTTTAAAAAATATGTTTAGTTTTGGTATAGCTTTCCAGTCTCAACTCAAAGTTTTGATTTAGTTTTATAATCTAAATTCAAACAAAACTAAGTTTTAGTTTGGCTTACTCAGGTCTGCAACTAAAAAATAGCATAGGATTTATTGACTGTTAGATTTTTACTCACTGAAACCAGAATTTTTTTTTTTTTTTTTTTTTTAAGTTTAATTAAACGTAATTTTTTTCTTTTTATCTTGAAATCTGGTATTCTATTCTTGAGTAAGAAACCATATCATACAGCACGATAGAGCTGTATAGTAGAGCTCGGCCGCATCTCTAATGCTAAAGTCCAAAGTTTGCCTCTTAATAACTTTGGAACTAATCATCGGATGGCAACGGAATTTAAAAGGGGAAGTGTCCTACTCTAGATCTCAAAGTTTACAAAAATTCATCCAGATCCACCGATTAGTTTCGGAGATCTGGAACCCCTGTTTTGGCACTTTTTGCTCGTGAAACAAGAAAAAAAGAGAAACAACTCAGTTATAACCCGAACCAGGAAAAATTCAGCGACTTGTAATAGCTTGTTCGAAAGCTTTTAATTTAGGGATGTGCCTTTCGAAGGTCCGGTAAAAAAATATCAAAAATTAAGGAAGTGGCACTCATTTAAAATTTACATAACGCTATACCTTCCATAATTTAACATTATAGAAATCTCTCCTTTTTAATTGCTAATTCAATTATTTCTTCCGTGTTGCCACCAGCTAAAACTAAAAAACAATTCAATAATTTAAAAAATAAATGATAACACGTATTCTTGTTTTTTTTTATAGAGCAATAAAAATTTTGATTCTCCTGATACATTTTTGAATATTTGAAATCACCATCATTCGAAACAGAAAATACATATTTTTCATAAACATATATATAAACTATAACTAAATATGTGTTAAAATAGCATTGCACCTTTATTTGAGTGTTTTCGACGCCAAAACAGTTACTACAATACAGATGTTTCAATTAAAAAGAGATAATTTAGAAAAAAAATTCTTTTATATTTATAAAAATAACGATTTAAAAATGAAGCTATGAATATCTTGTGTAGATACCTATGGTCATAAGAAAATCTGCGTAGATACCGAGAAACTGCAGTGGGACTACCATCTGGGAGGGGGCGGTTCTGTCGCCAAATGTTGCCAAGTTCTCCGCCAACTTGGCGATATATCGCCAAATTTGGTGCCCAAAATTGAAGCCAACTTTGCGTTATTTCTGGAATTTCACCAAACTAATATGTTTACTAATAACGGTACTACTATGTTATCCCGTCGACCAATTTTGCCAAACTAATAGCCAAATTATACATATTGACATAATTTTTATTTAAATAATGAAAAAACAAATAATTAGTAGAATATTAATAAAAATACAAATAAATAGTCGAAATAAAAAATGACTTAATGACATTTTAAACACGTGAATTGTATTTAATGGCCTTAAATGTGACATTCACGATCATCCATTATTGGCATTTAATCTTGCGGTAATCTAGATTGGCGATAATTTTTTGGTCGACGGGATAACCTAGTAGCACCCTCATAACTTTAACTAATACTAATAATAGTTTAGGTTTGTTAATTGAAGGTGATTAATAAAGTTCCTGAAATGATCTGAAAAAGCTATGAAATCATATAAAAAACTGGTGGAACCAGAGAGAAAAGTCGAGCTCTATTTTAAAAAATGTTACAGTAAAAATTGGGAAATATTTTAATCTAAAAAATGTGCGCAGAAAAGAAATGGAATCAGATGATCTCTAAAGCTCATGAAATAACCCAAATTTTTGTTAGCTGAAAATGTCGACTGATCTTTACTGGTGCCTTATATTCAGAATTATATACTGTTATCCACTCAGAATGATTACTGAAGAAAGTAGTCAGTAGAATATATTGTTGTGTTGTCTCAAAGCTCCACAACGCTAAACGAATATAAATCATCAAGTAATAATTAAAGTATAACAAATATAATCAGGTTGTTGAGAAATTGATGTGGATAAATATGTGTGAAACAAATATTTAGTATATGGTTGAATCGTATCTGTTCAAGATTTTGAGTTTACTTGGAGCTTTTATCTTCCACTTATGAAAACCGCGGGAATGGAATTGTGTCCACTTTTTGTACAGGAACCGTTCTAATACTTCATTACAACAGCTTGTAACATATAGTTATACACCCAAATTTTTAAAGTGGTTATACATGATTGAAATACAGAGTTAGTTAAAAATGCCTCTTTTTCCCAGATTGATTTTAAAGCACCAGTAAAGCTCAGTCGACATTTTCAGCTAACAAAAATTTGGATTATTTCATAAGCTTTACAGATCATCTGATTCCCTTTCTTTTGCACATTGAAAATATTTCCCAAATTTTACTGTAAGATTTTTTTAAACCGAGCTCTACTTTTCTCTCTGGTTCCACCAGTTTTTTGTATGATTCAATAAATGTTTCCATATGGTAATTTCATATTTCTAAGAATGGAACTCAAACGTTATGAAAACAGAACACTACAAATAGAAAATGCTCGCTATTTGAGGAATTAACAAAAGCAGTTACAAACAGAGATAAACTTCTAGTGTGCTTTAAAAAACTACAAAAATTCAAAGTTTAATCAAGAGGGAATGTATAATTTGGAACATAAATACTTGTAATAAAATATGGGGGTTTTTTTCATCGCAGTTGTACTTTTCTAATGAAAACTGCCCATGTTTTTGCAACATTATTGCACATTATGGAAGTAAAATGGAGGTCAATTTTAGATTCAATACCTTAAAAAAACATTCAATTTATCAGCTATAACAAAATCTTGAAAAATGCAGCTTAGTAGTGCCACCTATAGGGCAATTTACGCCAAAAACTAAACAACATTAATATATATCAGGAACTGTCTGAATCTGTAGTTTGATAAAAATTCGCCCTTTAGTCCTTGAGACAGAGCTATTGTGATAATCATGAATAATGCAACATAGCAGCATCATCTATTGAGCGATTTACACCAAAAAGTAATGTGCATAAAGTTATATCAAAGATTAACTTAATCTGAAGTTTTATGAAGATACATACATTAATTCTTGAGATAGAACTATTGTGGAAATCATGAATAAATCAGTTGGGCAATATACACTAATAACTAAACATCTCAAATTTATATCAAGGTATAACTGAATCTAAAGTTTTGTGAAATTATGTGCATCAGTTCTTGAGATCGAGTGCCCATAACATTTTTGTCCCATACAGACTCACAGAGTGACAGATATTTTCCAAAAACTATCAAATCGTGTTCAGGACCTTCTAAAATGTTTAAATACACCAAAAGCTGGAAGTCAAAATTTTCACGAATTCAATGCTTACTTCTTGAAAAGATAGAAAAAAATAATAAATGCATGCTTCAAATTTTATGTTAAATTTTTCTTGAAAAGATAGAAAAAAATAATAAATGCATGCTTCAAATTTTATGTTAAATTTTTAATTTTACCATTTCTATTAATCAGCATATTATTGAAATATTTTGCATGTGAATTAATTTTAAAAAAGAGAAGTTGCATTTAATTATATATCTAGATTTTTTTCATGTAATCCTGTTTTTGTAAAATTCTGAATTTCTTGTATATATACTTATACAAAATATATTCAGAATTTGTGAGTAAGAAATTACTATTTTTAGAGTCCTATTTAGACATTTTTATTAAGATTATTTATGCATATATACAACTTGATAAGATTCAGCTGCTATATGGCATGAGACTTTTTTTCTTCAATCACTGCATTTGCGAAAGATTCAATTTGTAGATTAAACTTTTTTCTGAAATGTCTATTTTCAAGAGAAATTTTGCGAAGGGTCTTGTGTTTCAAACAAGAAAAAAAATGTGAAGGATCCTTTCAAGTCTTCTCAAACAGATATCTGCTCAGAGATTATATTACCCACATTAAAGTTTTCATGTGGGACACTCAACATAAAAATAAATAAAATAAAAAGTATGAGAATGTAGCTATTACAAAATTTTCACTATATTATTTCATAAATGAAATTTCAATTTTTCCAGTTCAGAAAAATTAAAAAATAAGCCTTCAGAAAAAAACCGAAAAAAAAAAAAACTTTTTTTCCCCAATTTTTCTGAGCATTCCCATCTCTATTCATAAAGCATTTTTGTGGGGGTTTCTTCTTCATTACTTTAACATCATTACTTTAAGTGGTGATTACAGCTTGGAAGACTAAAAATGACCTGGACAGCCAAAACAATTTGAAGGTAAAGAATTGACAGCATTCAGGGTTGGCATGATTTAAATCAACTGATTTAAATCAAGATTTAAATCTAGATTTAAATCAACTGATTTTTTTAAAAAAATCACTTGATTTCAGGGTTGGCGAGTTTTTGCCGAAGGTGGAAAAAACCGTGGAAAAAACCTGGTAAAAACCGTCCCGGCAAAAATAGGTTTTTGCCAAAAAGATGGCAAAAACAGACTGTCCATTTAATTTTTTCCCCAGAAAGAGAAAATAATTTCACGAAAGAAAAAATAAACTGCATACTTAATTGAAGAATCAATATTATTCTAAATTTATTTTAACTTTTAAGTTAAATAAGAATAATTATGCACTTTATGAAAGAATATTAACTTTTATAACAAGATTATAAATGAAATAAATTCCAATTTTATATAAATGAAAAGAAACTTCTTTATTCATGTTTATACAATTATTAATAATTTACATAATAGAACTGTTGAGACTGAGTAAAGCACTTATGTTTATAGTTTATATATGTTAGAAATTCGAAGAAACAGTTATAGTAACCTAAATTTAATTTAATATAAAATTATATTTAAAGCAGAAAACTATTAAATTTCAAATTTTTCAGCAATATCTTCCTCACAACCTAAATTTTGCTGTTTTAGTATGGCATAGGAGTAAACAAGTTTTGAAAAAGCATCTGTTGATAGCTTATTTTGAATTTTAGTTTGCACAAATGAAAAATTTGAAAACAATCTTTCAATAGCAGCACTACTTGCTGGCATATTTGAAGGTGTGCTACTAATGAACAGAAGTTTTTTGAAAATGCACAAGCTTATTCAATACTTCTCTACTAATTACATGCACTGACACTATTAATCACTTCTGCAAAATATGAGCTAGGAAAGGGTTTTTCTTTGAACTTAAAATTAATAATATAAGATATAAAATCAGAATTGATTTTAGATAACCATGCTTTACAGCTTTCTTTTTGTTCATAATTTAGAAGTTCATCTCTGTACTTTCGATGTAACAAATAGGCTACAAGATGACATGGCAAAATCGCTTGTTCAAATATCTTTTTTAGTTTTGAAAAATGTGGTTTTAACTCTTCATTTTTCAAAAAATTTAGCCATACAGACAAGCATCTGCTATGGTGGGGGAAGGGGGAATATAATACAAAAAGATAAAGAGACAACAGGCTACTTACTGAAAGTAAATCTAAATAATTTAACATTTTGTTCTTTTCTTGGAGAGTAAAAGTGACAGAAAAAAAATCTAGTTTCCTAATAAGCCATAACAGTTTTTTCAATACATAATTTTCAATTTAATTTACTTATTTTATCTTTAACAAACTAGTTTCATCAGATAAATAGCTATAAAATAGTACCAAAGACTTAAATATTTACATTCCTTAAGTCTCATGACATAAAACAAAAATAACAAAATTGTATAAAATCTTTTGATAATTAAAAAAATATATACATATTAATGACTGATAAAATACTTTACTTACAGGGGTCTGTCTAGACTTTTCTCACAAGGTACTTTTGTTAAATTGGGAAGTTTTTCTTGTCTTTGTGAAAATTCTAGACATACTTTTGTGAATTTTAAATTATTAGTGTTTTCAGGTTCTAACCTTCACATATAAAGGAACTAAGTAATATATTTTTTGGTAAGTTCAATTGTTTATTAACAGGGCAGATTTTATTTTTAAATGGTTAAATTTGTGAAAAGTTCGATTTGAAGGTGAAGCATCTATTTCAGGGACAAATAATTTTATGAAGGGTCCTGTTTGAGGTTAAAGAATTTTGTAAAGGATCCTATTTTAAAATAAATTATTTTATGAAGGGTCCTTTAAAGGACCTAAAATTTTCTTAAACATATCCCTGAATTAAGAAAATAAAAAATTAGGTATGTAATTTTTTATTTTGTTCTTAAATTCTTAAGTAAGAGTGAATCCCACCTATTTTTTAAAGATTTAAATTATTTAATATTAATTAATTAGCAAATTAAATTAAAATATTAAATAGTACACTGTTAAATTTAATTGTTTATACCATTATTATTCTTATTAGCATGCAGATTTTATTACACATTAAAGACAAATAGGTTTTTTCCATTTTTGCCGGTTTTTTCCATTTTTCCCCTGGTTTTTTCCAGTTTTTTCCACTGTCCTGGCAAAAATACCTTTTTGCCGGCAAAAATGCCAACCCTGCTTGATTTAAATCAGTTTTTTGCAATTTCACATGAATGCACACATCAAAGGAAAATTTTGGGTAAAAAGTTAGAAAATGTATTAGATAACGATAGAATTACAAAATTTAAAGCAAGATATGAACAAACTATTAATGGCTGTCATTTTGCTGGAGTTTTATTAAGGTTCTTTCTTTTAAATCAAAATGAAATGAAACTTAATGTAAGAAAAAATAATGAAGATTTGGCATTCATTAAAGAAGATTGTCTAAATCTTCTCACCACTGTAGCACATTTTCAAGCAAAAAACGGCCCATTCCAAAAATTACCATTGCTTGAGAAAAAAGTTTCTGATATTATGACAGATTATGATTGGCGGAAATCCTTTTATGTGATGGGAAGTAAAGAGAGAATCAGCAAAATTGAAATTAAATTTATTTACCAAATAACAACAACCGTGGCTTCATCTACTGGAGTAAAAAGACAATTTTCTTCTTTTGAAGTAGTTCATTCAAGCCTTCATAATAAATTAGGAGTAGACAAAGCTTCTAAATTAGTGTTTTTGTACAAACAATTAAATCCCTGATTTTTTCCTATTTGCTTAAGAAATATAGAATTAATTGTGATTTTCATCCTTTAATAAATAGCTTACATTAAATGAATACAGTAGACTTCCTCAAATCCGCACAACTTGGGACCAGAGGTTGTGTTGGTTTTAGAATTTTGTGACTTTCTGGTCATGGTTTACATGGTTGATTTACATGGTTTACATTTTTAAACAGTAATTTGATTGTAATTAATAATGCAACTGAAGTTAATGAATGCTTATAATATAGTTAAACATTAAAACAATTATGTAAGTTAATAAACTATAATAATAAAAATTTAGATAATTAAAAATGATTAAAATATTGAAAGCAACAAAGATGAAGTAAATAATCAATAATGTATAACTAAATATTTATTATAAAGATGAGATGCATTTTTTCCTAAATTATTCAATGGAACTTGCCCCATAAAGGTGCACTACTAATTCACATCAATATCATAAAATATAGAAGTTTTATTTCAGGTTTAACCAAACTCAACAATTAAAAAAAACTTGATGAATGTATAAATGCATTTTGCAAAAAGATTGTGTTCACCACTGATATTAGCAATACCTTGAATTTTTTTTCAGAAATAAATTTATTCTTCCTTCACGAAAAAGCATGAATTTAGCAATATTAATGAAAGTTATAGATTAAAATATACATAGAATTTATATAAAACTAAAAAAGTCAAATTTTGTCCCTATACGTGACCTGAGAGCTTCATTGTTTACATCTGTAAATTATGCACGGATTTTAGAGAGTTGTGGATATTAGCAGGGGTGGGGAATTTTTCCATATTCTTACCAGTCAAGGAATTATTTCACCAGCCCACAAGATGCAACACACACGCCGTTGAAAATAGTTAAGACAAAATCGCACGCGATTACAGACAAAATTACTATTAATACAATGCACTTTCATAATTCTTTTTTTTTTAATATTAGGAATTATACATAACAGAGGTAAGATTAATATTAGATAGAACTTAATGCCATATTTACACTGTAATAATTTGGAAAGTTAAAATATCTAGATTAAAAAAGTGTTTCTGATAATGTGCCTATTGCCCACAGTTTTTCAAAAACTAAAAATGCACTCGCCTTGTGAGAAAATCCACTCGCCAAAAGCGAGCAAAATGATGTATTTCCCCACCCCTGGATATTAGGGCAGCAGATTTGAGAGAGTCTACTGTATTTAATTTGTTTTTTAAATTTTGCCAGTTTCTATTCATTTACAACATATTTAAACTTATTTGTTATTTGGTATGCACAATTCAATTACAAAATAATAGAATGGCTTTGAATTAAAGCCTAGATGTTTAATTTTTAGTACCAATCAGTAACTAGAATATAATATTTTCTTAAATATAAAGTTATTTCTTATATTATTTTTATAAATTATAAATATTATTTATTCTTTTTTGGTTATTTATTATAAAAAACTGCTTAATGTATTGTAAAAACATAAAAACACAGTAATTAAATATAGGATTCTAAAAAAATCAAATAAATCCGATTTAAATCAAAAAAATCTGATTTAAATCAAATAAATCCGATTTTTTTGATTTTTTAAAAAAAATCATGATTTTTTTCCAACCCTGACAGCATTGTTCGATCAGGATTCATGTCAAACGCAGGAAGAACTTGCAAAATCATTAGAGGTTGATCAAACAACAGTTTCCAAATGCCTCAAAGCAATGGGAATGATTCAAAAGATGTCACATTGGGTTCCATAAGAATTGAAAGAAAGAGACGTTGAAAGAAGAAAAACCATTTGAGAAATGCTGCTTCAAGGACAGAAAAATAACGGATTTTTGCATCGGATTGTTACTGGTGATGAGAAATGGATTTATTACAAGAATCCTAAAAGAAAAAAAGCCCGGGTAATGCCAGGTGAAACAGGTCCATCACAATTGAAATGAAATACTCACTGTGCAAAGGTTATGCTGTGTATATGGTGGGATATGAAAAGGTGTTGTGTACTATGAGCTTCTGAAACCTGGTGAAACTATTAATGGAGAACGTTATTGACTTCAGTTGATGTGTTTGAAACAAGCACTGGCCAGAAAACTACCAGAAAGTGATAACATACTTAATAAACTTATTTTTAAACATGATAACGACCAACTACATGTCGCAAAACCGGTCAAAACATATTTGGAGAATGTTGGATGGGAAGTGTACCCCACCGCCATATTCAACAGACATTGCTTCTTCAGACTACTACTTGTTTGATTGCATGAATAATGATTTGATTGGACAGAAGTTTACTTCTTCAAAAATATAGAAAAATTGATCTCTAATTGGATTACTTGAAAAAGTGAGGACTTCTTTTGACACGAATTCGTAAATTGCCTGAAAGATGGGAAAAAAGTAGTGGGTAGCGATGGACAATATTTTTGTTAATGTATTTATGTATTTTGCTTTTGAAATAAAGCTTTAATTTTTTATCAAAAACCGCACAAATTAATCCCTAGACCAAATAACAATAATTAGATTATATACAGAAACAATTTTATCTGCATGAATATTAATACAGTCAACTCCTGTTTGTACAAATTTCTAAGGGATGCCATTTTATGTCCTTACCATTAATTAGAGTCTATTGGGAAAAAATATTTCCACATTAACTTAAATTATGTTTTAAGCAGAGATGCATCAACAAGAGTGCACTGTTACTAGTTTTTATAAAGCAATTACTTACCCAATAAACACCGGTATTTTGAGAAACCTAAAATATAAAGATAATACATTAAATATCTAAAATTGAATAAAGACATAAATCATTTAGAAAATTTAATAATGCCATAAACAAATGTAATGTTTTTGAGTTAACATAATGCACTTTACAGAATCAGAAATGAGATGTTTAGAAGCAAAGTAAATTAAGTCCTGTTTTTCATTAAATCAAACTTGAGATGAATGATTACTTTATAGACAAATAACTTGTTAGGTGCCATAGCAAAATCATTTGTTTGTAGGTTGAAAATATGGGTAAACAGAATAGCCATAGTCTCTTCAATCTGAATGAAATGCATGAGATTCTATTAATTTTACTTCCAAATATCCGTGCATAATATATTATGAACAATCAAGTAAACAGTTACAAAAAATAAATAAATAAATAAATAAAAAAAAGATAATACCTTATATGTTTTATTACAAGCTGTCATCCTCCCCCCCCTCAAAAAAAAAAAAAAAAAAAAAAAAAAGTAAACCGCTATTTGACTATAAATAATGCACACCAAACTTTAAAATTTTCAGCATGAAAACAATTTTTACAACATATTTACATTTTAAATAACATGATACATTTTTAAAACAGAAATTACAGCTTATTCCACCAAGTAATTTTTGAGTACTGCTAAAAGAACGAACCCCCATTGAATTTGTTTGCAACAACAAATGAATTCAATACTAGAAGCTCCAAACATTAAATCACATTTTCTAAATTAGTTGACAAAAGAACTTTCTGTTTGGTATTCTCTGATAACATTTACCAAAAAATCCATATGCAATGTCAAAATTGCGCACTTTAACGAAAATTTGAGATTTTGGTACAACTTTAGCATGAAGCTTTTTCAGCTATTTATTTAATATGAATTGAAACAAAACATAATTTTCAATTGAATAAATATTTTCATTTTGTTCCTTGACAATTAAAATGTATGTCATTTTTTTTCTGACTATATTTGATTTGCTTTGATTATGAATAGCAGAAATATTCATTCACTATAATAAAGTTCATAACTTTGAAAACAAATAGCATTCAAACATTTTCAACAACAGTTTATGTACACACAATATAAAAAATAGGAAAATCTATATATTACGCTAAGGTATGTGGCACAAAAATCATGATTATTTGTTAATTGTTTAATGGCAACTTTCATTCGCTGCAGTTATGGGGCTTCAAAATATCGTTATTTTTGTTTTTGTTTTTTTATTCTATTAGCTTATTCGCACTTTAATGAATAAGCCAATTAAATAAAAATGAATAATAGAAACATAAATTATAAACAGCCTTTAAATAAAAATGAATTTTAAACGTTTCAGTTTCAAATTAAATTTATGTTATTACAAAGGAAATGAGTGAAAGGATTGTATTTTAAACAAAATTAATAAAATACAAAAAAAAAAAAAAAAAAAAAAAAAAAAAAAAAAAATTGCCATGAGTAAAATATTTGGCGATGAGCCAAATTAGAATACTGAGTGCTTGATTTATTAGCACAGATGTCATACACACCATATTAGTGGGATTTTTTTTTTCTGATACTAATTTGGTGAAAACTTCATTTTCAATACCAGTTACATGCATATTTTTTAACTCTTTCTATTTTTTTAAAAAATAAAGAAAATAATAAATAGGGATGCACCGAATAGTGATTTTGGCCAAATATTTGACCAACAGGTGAACTGAATATTGAATATTCGGCTAGCCAAATAGTAATTATTGGGCCGAATACTGAATATTCAGCCAGCCAAATAGTAACTATTCGGCTTTCAAAATACTTTTTTTATTTAAAAGTTTACAGGTATTAAAATGTTACTTTTTAAAACAATTTTACATAATATTTAATAAAAGAAACTTACATTTTGATAAACAAGAGGTTTTTTTTTTATAAAAACCTTTAGTATTGATAAAAATCTGCCTAGAGTTATTTAAGAAGCACAATTATGAAACTTTTTTAATTAATAAAATTCTAAATTTCATGATTTCTTCTATGAATTAAAACAAACATTTTAAAATCAATGAGAAATAATGAAAAAAATGGTCAAAGAAAAACTTTAGTCTCTTAATTGCCTTTTTTCAATAACTTGGCAGATTTTTTCGATAGAAAGTACAAGTACTTTCAACTTAATTCTGAATAAAGGAATATCTAGCTCATAATTCTTTTCTTATTAATGATGGCATTTTCCATCCTTCCCATTATATCATATTTTACAGAATTCAAAGCATGTGAGTTGAAAATATACTTCTTATGTCTTATTTATTGTTAATGCAACAAATGAAAACACAAGTTTGACCTAGAAAGTGATGAAATTCAATGTATTTATGACTCAATAAGTTCATTATGATTATGGTTTTATGAACAAAAATTGCCAAGATAGATAGCTATTACTATTCTCAAAAGATTTTCTTACTTGTTTAATGATTTTTACGTGGAAAAAGCAAGAAATAGATTATTTATTAAACAAAATGTAGGAACTTGCATTTGCATATCATTTATTCCTAAGGAGAATCCTAATAAATCACCATTTTAATCCTTCTCATGGTTAATTTTCTTAAGTTATACTTTACAAACAACATAAGTAATGTAAAAACATTCTACTTTTTTTAAATATGATTTTCTTTCTAATTATTTAAATATATTTATAAATTGACAGTTAAAAGTAGAAACTGTGAAAAGTTTTTAAAAATGTGTTTTAAAAGGTTTTATTAAGTATTGGATTCAGCCGAATACTTCGATATTCGGCAGGCCGAACAGTTTGATATTCAACCAAGCCGAATATTGGCTTAACCGAATAGTTTGATATTCGGCCTAACTGAATATTCAGTAACATGGCTGAATAGGCCAAATACTGAATATTTAGTGCATCCCTAGTAATAAATAAAAAAAAGTTTAATTAATAATTATAAAACAAAACAATTTATATCATTTTAAAAAAGAAAACAAAAGTAAATAAACAGTTTATTAAAGAATAAATAACAATTATTGGGTTATCATGGAGGCACATATATATATATATATATATATTTTTTTTTTTTGTAATTGCGCCAATGTGGTGTGTATATGACAACTGTGCCTAATTTTTTAGCAGAATCTTTTAATTTGGGAAAAATTTGAGTAATTAAAATAAATTATGAATAAAAGCAATATGATTTAATGGTTAATATGCATTTAAGGGAGACCAAACTGGTCGACAAGGGCGGCTAGTAGCTCTAGAATAAGTAGAATACATAAGGGAAAGATTCATCACATTACCTATCTACTTCAAAAAAATTCTTATCAGATTTTTTTTTTTTTTTTTTTAAATATATAATAGACATTTTCAAAACAATATAATATTAAACGATTTTTTTACAAAATTAAACTTTTTAAGGTATATCTATGCCATGACAAGAAATTTCATACATCATAAAATGGTTATGAAAACAAAGCTTGACTTTTTTTTTTCCTTTAGAATTCAAATATAAATACAAATAAACGAGAGATGATATTTCTAGAAGAGCAGAAGTAAAGTCTCAAGTGAAGTTTTTTTTCTATGATGTTATTTCCATTGATGCCATATTTTGAAAAACCTGTTTTCATCAAATTTGATTTATGATCAAACAGATTAGAATCAGTCGAGTCTGTATGTTTATTTATTGAGTTGATGCTAATGATTTGCTGAAGAAGATTATCATTTTAAAATGAAGATGTTTATTATAGATTCCTTCATTAATAATCCTCTGGGATTACTTACATTAATTCTATAATTTTTTTTTATGGCCAAGAGGAAAACCATCCTATTATAAAGACTTTTTTTTAAGGGAAGTCATTATTTATGTTAACTTTACTAATTATATTCTAAGACTGATAAGAATTTAAATTTCATGTATATTTTTTCTCCACTTGATTAAAAAGAGCAGATTAGGATTGCTACTATTCTTTTGAAATACAATTACTACTAAAAATGTTATACTATCTAAACAAACACTAATTTTATCGCAACAAAGAGCTTGACCGTGCAATTGATAATTTTTCTTAGATCCAAGTCCTTATAATGATTTATTTCTTCTACATTTGTTCGTCCTCAAACAATGTTTTGCAGGATAAAACTCATATACTATTAGACAAGGAGGCGGCAGCACAGACAATCACCTCATCAATTTCACAGACGGAAATCTAAGATTAGTTAAATCTCAATTCACATATTACAACACAATTGGTCTTCAAGTCATATCTTGGTGGAAAACACCTAACAATCTGATTTTAGCAGAATTTGACTCATAGGTTTATCATTATATTTTCCTGCTCCCAATCCTCCACATTTTCATACTTTTCGGTGCAGGAAAGCACAATGGTAAATCTACGAGTCAATCATTAAAATCGGGTTTATCGGTATCTTTGACCAAGATATGACTTGTCAGATAGATTGCTTTTTAATATGCGATTTGAGATTTAACTAATTCTAGATTTTCATCTGTGAACTCAATGAAGTGATAGTCTGTGGTGCCACCTTCTGGTCTATATCAAAAATATATTTTTTTAATGATTGACACTGTAAGCTATTTCTTACAAAAGTGAACAGTAGAAATTTGTCTTTATTTAAGACTACAGTGGATTTTCAAAATCACAAAAAATCATCAAATTGTCGAATTTTCATTTTTAGCATAATAACATTATATGAACTCCCTGCTATTGAACACAAAAATAATTTTTCAATTTTGACTATTTTTACTGGAGTTAGAAGCATTTTTGTCGAATCAGCTGATTGTGCCATGCCCCTTTGTTTACTTTTTTGCCGATTCACATCCATAAAATTTAGCCTAGATTTTAGTTTTACCATACAAAATATTATTTTGCACTGAAATGATCAATTTTGTGATTTCGCAAAACAATTCTTTAACTGTAACTTTTAACTGTTTTTTTAAGCGTTTGTTTACAATGTATTTAGAGGAATTGCTTTTTGTCCCCAATCTTTTTAGCATAAATTAAAAAATATTAATATATTTAAAATATTAATATATTTAAAATATTAAAAATATTTAATATATTTAACAAAAATTTGTACAATAAGAGGTATTTATACCATGAATATTTCTAGTAAAATTTGAAAAAATTTCATCAGAAAATACAAAATGTTACTTTGGAGAAGATTTTTTAAAATTCAGATACTTCACGTCCTTTGCATGAATTACTGTCAAAGCCACATACAGTCGACGCTCGTTTTTGCGAACTCGTAGGGAACACTCAAATAGTTTGTAAAATAGAAAATCATTGAAAATGACATGAATATGTACATTATTTATGTCTATTTTTATCAATATCCCCCCCTCTTCATAGATGATGCAATATTTTAAGATTATTTACTCTGAAATAAAGTTATATATATATTTTAAAAATAATAAGAAATTTCAAAATACAAATTTATGCACAGGAAAAAAATTAGCACTCAGAAGACTATGTTATTAAGCTTTGAAAATATTATATATGAAAACATAGACTGTATTAGTACTTAATGGATGAAAATACATAGATAAAAAATTAGGAATGGAAATAATCACTTATCTCTTTTTGTTTAAAAATCACATTTTGGAAAATACATGTTTCCATGTTATCTATGCTTGAAATTATTTCGCAATTATTGTTCGCTTCAAAAAAGTGCCTTAGCCCTGACAACAACTGAGCTGCTTATTTGACAGTTGGGCGTTGGATTATTTCATTTTCTTCTTGTCACAAATCTGAAAGTTCTTCTTCCTTTTCACTTATTGTGTCAGCAATAATTTGTTCATCTGATATTTCTTCCATACAAATCACGTCTGAATCTACACTCAAAAAGTCCTGGAATGAAATTTCAGGCAACAGTGGATTTCTTTTGCGGAGTTCATTTATGAGTAACTCATCTCCACTGATATCATCGGCTACATTTTCTTGGTTTCCATTAATTAAGGCACTAAAGACTGCATGTTGAAATGCTTTAGCTATTGTAGTCGCTTGAACATCATTCCAAGCACGTATTGACAAATTCATTGCATCCAGAACATCAATTTCACATGGCTGATTCAGCTCCAATCCCATGACTATTCTTTGCAAAAGCACTCTTCTATATATGCGCTTGAAACTATTAATCACAACCTGATCCTTCGGATGTAAAATTTAAGTTACACATTGGGTGGAAGAAACAGATTTAAGATCTGAGACTTGAATGTGAGCTGAACAGTTATCCACAATTATCAAAATTTTACGTTTTTCAAAAACAAATTGACGATCCGAGTACCTTAGCTATTTTCATAAATTATCCAGTCATCCATGCATTTTGGTTAGCATGGTATGCAGCTGGTAATTTGTTAACATTTCTGAAGCATCTAGGCTTCAAATTTTTTCCAATGAAAAGCAAGGGCAGTTTTTGTGTTCCATTCATGTTGGCTGCCAACAAGATTGAGATTCTCTGCTTAGCCTTTTTGCCTGCACTACATTTTTCACCTTTGAAGGTAAGTGTCTTTTCCAGCAGAATCTTAGAAAACAGACCTGTTTTGTCAGCGTTAAAGACATCCTTTGGAGCATATTCAGTTAGCAATGCTTTTAAATCGCGTTCTTTCCATTCATTTGCCAAAGTATCATTTGCTGTTCCACTTTCACCGCACAATTTTCTGAAACTCAAACCGTGCCTAGACTTAAATTTTTTTAACCAACCGTCTGAGGCCTTGAAATCTTTGATGTTCAGCTTCAAAGCTAAGGGATTCGATTGTTCTTTAAGGAGATTACCATCTATAGTAATGTTCAGTCCTCTCATTTTCCTCATCCAAGAAATCAAAGCTTTCTGCAATTGGGGATGTTTTGCTTCTCTGAAATATTTACGAGAGGGATTTTTATTGGTGCTTCTATTTCCGACGATTTTCTCTCGAGATTTTGAAATTGTGGAGAGACTATTCTTTGGAATTCCATACTTTTTCGAAATTTCGGTCTTACTTAAGATTTTCTCATCTACTTCTTTTAAAATTTTCTTCTTTACCTCAACGGATAAGCACATGCGTTTCTTCAACTGCGATATACTGAAATTCTGTAATGTTCTGGCCTAATCTACCTCTTGATTCACTAGTTCAGAAGATATGAGAAAATAGACGATTAAAGAATGCAATATTTTAAAAGATTTCGTTTCCCCTTTCAACAATACACCTGCTTGTACATTTAAGTTCAACTCGCCAATCAGAGGCTTTCCAGACACGCGCCTTTAAAATCAGTCATAATAAACCACGTGACGCTAAATAAACTTATTGCTATGCTCCCTCCCGAAAGCGTGGAGGGGGGGAAATAACACATTCTTGAAATGCACCTGTTGTTTTTTGCACCTGTTGAGAGTATAATTGACGTTGGCACTTCTTTTTGGTATTAAAAAAATGCAGAATTATAAAAGTTAAGTTCGCGAAAAAGAGATTTTCATAATTTGTAGTTCGTAATTGGGAGTGAAAATTTACATAGCGTCTATGGGAATGCATTCGGGACCACGCTCTAGTTCGTAAAATCGCAAGTATTCGCAAAAAAGAGGTTCGTAAAAACGAGCGTCTACTGTATTTTATGTGAATTTACCATAAAAACATAAAACACTTACATATAAGCTAGAAATGATATTATATCCCTTAATAGCTGAAACTGTGTCAGTAGGAAAATATTAAACAATTGTAACCAATGTAGTTACTAAAACCTGTTTTTCTCAGAATGAATATTTTCGATGTTTTCATGATTTCAAAATGTTCCATGTGAAATTCTTTATGCCCAGTTTTTCTGATTTTTTGTTTAAAATGCTCTTTATGTATATGTTAACAAATGTTACTAGAAATAGAAAGAATTTCTTTAAATGCATGTAAATTTTTTAAATTTCAGTTATATGAAATTTTTAATGATTTTTTAACAGAAAATACAAAAGAATTAAGTTAAAATCATTTTTTTAAATGTTTTACAAGTAATATGCTAAAAATGCTTAGTAACATTTGTTAACACATACATAGAGAGCATTTTAAACAAAAAAACAGAAAAATTGGGCATAAAGAATTTCGCAAGGAGCATTTTGAAATATTGCCCTTTTTTGTTAATTTTAAAAAAGAAAAATCTGTATCTCAAAAACAATTGAATATATTTTTAAAAAAACTGAAATAAAAGATATATATATTATGATTATTTTTAGAAAATAAAAAAAACATTCATTGAAAATTAAAAAAAATTAGTTTTGAGAGTCCTTCCTTAAGAGAAAGCATATAATTAAAATTGCAAAGCATGTAAATACTTGCCCTTTGCCCCATGTAGAAAGGTATAACAGTGACTCTGATGTTTTCAGTAGTCTCTTTATGAACATCTGACAATTCTAACCAAGGGTGATTTTTTTCTTGCCAAGCTCTAAGGGTTTCTCTGGCACTGAATGGTGGATCTAAAATGAGAAAAATTATCAAATATTTAAAAAAAAAGTTACAAAAAAATTGATGCTCACAAGTCAAGATATGCAAATGAAAAAATGCTTCAAAGTATTTATCATTTTAACATAGCATTTACCAGTATTTATCATTTTATGTTTCGGCATTTAAAGTGTTTTCACAAATTTAATTGGAATATCAAGTAGCCTCTATGTTAACTTGCACCGTATTGCATAACCATGACAGATTTTTTTTTTTTTTTTTTTTTGTTAATATGAAAGTGAAGATGAGTTTTTTTCTGAGTTGATAACAGTCCCGAGATTAATTTTTGAATATGACATGCCACTGACAAACCAGATTTAATTCCCTCTTCCTCCATTAATTTGCAATTTTTTAAAAAGTTCTTAAGGGGAAAAAAGCATAAGAATAAAAGCAAATTTTAAAGCATAAGAATTGTAATGCTAAAGCAAATAAAAATAAATTGAAAAATCTTTGTAATTGCTGTAAATCTTATAGTTTGTTAATAGTTAACTGTAAATTTAAAAATCAATCTAAAAGTAAATTTAAAGAATCTAGTAATGTTGAGTTAAATGTACCTTTTCAGAACATGAGAGACTAGCTTAATTGAGGATTTCTAAGGATTTTTTTTAGATAAATTTATCCAATTTTGGCCAAAATTAGGCACTAGTGGAGTATTGCTCATTTTTGTAATAATGGTATGGACTATTACTCATTTTCATAATTTTCTTGGGATTTTTTTTTTATAGTGAACAAGAATAGAATTTGCCCCAAATATCATTCTTTTTGTGAGCAAAAAATTATAAAACATAGGAAATTGAAGAAAATGTTTCGTTGATGTATTATAATGAGTTAATTTAGAAATCAGATCCAGATATCAGTTAGAAAATGGAAAAAAAAGATGACAGTTTTTGTGACAGACCTGTTGACTTTGAAAATAATGAAATACATTTGAGGAAAGTGCACACACATCTGCAAGATGTTGAATACAGCTTTCAAGTTTGTTAGCATTACTAATGCTTTGGAAGCTTGAGTAGATACTGAAAGTGCATTTTGAGCCTACCATACGAGTTTGTGTGATACAGTCACTAGATGATTTTTTTCAGCTTGAGGTATTTACCTGATATTTGTTTATTTATTTTATTTTTTTGTGTGTGTTGTGTCAAATAATATCAGGGATATGTTTAAGAAAATTTTAGGTCTTTTAAAAGAATTTTCACAAAATATTTTATCTTAAAACAGGACCTTTCACAAAATTCTTTATCTCTAAACAGGGCGCTTCATAAAATTATTTGTCTCTTAAATAGACCTGTCACAAAAATTTTTCACCTTCAAATTGAAATTTTCACAAATTTAGTTATTTAAAAATAAAATCTAGCTTGTAAATAAGTAGTTGAACTCACCAAAGAGCATATTACTTAGCTTTTTTATATATGAAGAGAAGAACCTAATACATTAATAATTTAAAATTCACAATTTCAGAAAAACAGGACTCTGTGTGAAAAGTTTGGACAGATCCTTAAATATTCTATAATCATTGTACTTGGTTAGATGATCCTAAGCTTGGCTGAGGAATTTCAATTAACAGGACAAGCAGTCAATATATCAGTGACAAGAGAGTGACGTTGCTCCAGATAAAAATGAAATAAGAAGCTGTTAAAGGAGAACAGGTTGAAATTGACTAAAAAGGATTTCTGAAGTTGCAGTAATGTCTTTCTCAATGACATAATAAAATGTAAAGCAAATAAATTAAAAAAAAGTATAAGAATTCTAATATTAAAGTACATCAAAATAAATTGAAAAATTTTATCTAAATCTTATAGTCCTTTAATAGCTAACCGTAATTTTAAAAATCAGTCTAAAAGTGAATCTAGTAATGTTGAGTTAAAATGTATTAATGTTAAATGTACCTTTTCAGAACATGACAGACTAGTTTAATTGAGGATTTCTCTAAATTTTTTTTGAGGCAAATTTATCAGATTTTGGTATTAGTGCGACTATTGCACATTTTGGTAATAACAAAAATTTATATTTTGATATTGAGTTTGTAACAAACATGCTGGTGTCACTTGCATTTTGAGAAAAGGAGAATTCTGTTGAAAGAAAAGATGCAGTAAAATTTTTTAAATGAGGTATGTGTAAAGATGTAAAATACAATCAAATATGGTGAAACTTTTTTAAGATAAGAATCAAGGGACTAAGCAAATTTCGTATCTTATTTAGGTAATTTTACACAGGTTTCTTTTTCAAAGGGCAGCAGATTGTTCTTATCTTAAGTGGGACTGTATATTAAATGGGTTTATCTTAAACAAATTTCACTGTAATTATTAAAGATGTTTCATAAAATTCTAATTTATATTGAAATCTCTTTGTCAAGTACTAAATGTGGAACAAATATGTATAAATTTCATTGATATTAATTATTTTCTTATTTTTTATTGTTTATAGAAACCAACTGCTTTATTGAATCAAATCTTTAACCAAAAATAAATTCATTTAAAAGACAACTATTACAAATAAATTCTTAAAAAACTACCTTTCGTTCAAATTGACATAACATCTATTCCATTTATTAATTAACTTGCTAACTAAACAAATGCTTTGTTGCAGAAAGAAATAGATTTTGTCGTGTTTTTCATTATTTTCAATTGATGTATACATTGTAGTTTACACGTTTATCATTAATTCCATACAGGGACTATAAACAGTAACTAACTGAAATACACAAAAACAAATGCACTTATTTTAAACAAAATATTTCTTACACAACAATTTAAAACAATTGTTATAAATTACACAGGAAAGTGATAAACAGAAAAATGCTTAATGAACAATTACAGAAAGATTGACATTTAAATGTGATATTAAAAAATAATACCTTTATCAGGATCATACATTAAAAATTTGTCAAACAGTTCATGAGCAATTGGTTGTTTTTCTGTGCTAGCATAAGGAATAATATCTTCATGAGCAACATAATCTAAACCTAAAAGAGGAATAAATTGTTTCAATTTGATTTTGTCAAATAACTACAAACTTAGCAACACAAATTTACATGTTTTAAAGGAAATTTTTCACAACTCAAAATATTTGAATTTATGATGTTTTATAAATCTGTTCTTGATATTACAATGAAACCTTCCTTTAATGAAGTTTCATTGTTACACCTAAACATTTCAATATGAAGAAATTTTGTTAAATAGAAATCAATTTAATTTCACGAAATTTACTAATAAAACACACACAATATGAAAAACATGCTTAAAATTAATGTACTTTAATTCAGGCATTATTTGTTTATGTAATGTAGCCATATGGAAATATATATATATATATAATAATGAGAAATTATAATAATGAGAAATCTTTCAGTTAAAAATTACTTTGTGTAGGTTTCTTATAAAAAATATATGATTGACAAAAATTTTTGGATATTCAAACAATCCATCTGTAGCATATCTCCTCTATTACTGGCTCAGAGTGACTGTGTGAGAGAATGCTGATAGCAAATATTTATCATAGTGTGAAAAAAATTGTTTTGCTTAGCACCACGAAGAATGGAAATAATTGAATGTATAATTTCATTTTCATACAATCCATGGAAACAAATTCTTATATCCATCATAATTTTAACCACTCCGTTTGAATGCTGCATAAGCAGAAAAGTGAAATAAACTTCATTACATACAATACATTTTACATAACATGAAAATTAATTTACATGTTAGCGGTGTTCAACGTCAAAGTTCCAAAGAAAATTTCGTTAAGTAGGGACTTTGTGAAATGGAAGCTTGACTGTATTTCCTTCTACAATTTAATAAAGTTTAATTTCACATTTCAATATAATGTAATAAGAATTCTTTTTAATTTCCTCCCAGGGATGATTTTTAATAGAATTTTTTTTTCTGAAAGTTTACAGCAGAGGAAGAAGGGGGGGGGGGGGCAGAAGGGGTAATTACCCTTCTGGTATCAACTATGCGTTTTTCAATAATCCTTTGATTTTTTTTTTTTTTTTTCATGATCTTTTTGGCAAAATTTATTTTATTTATTTTATTTTGTGACTTTTTGATGAAATCTGCATATATTTCCACATTTTTTTTTTTTTTTTTTTTTTTTCTTTTTTTTAATGAAATCTGCATTTTTTCATGATTTTTTTGGAAAAATCTTGCTCTAATATTTTTTGATTAAATTTTGATTTATTTGCAATTTTTTGATGAAATTTGTATTTTTCCTGCAATTTTTTGACAAAATTAACAATTTTTTTTTTTTTTTTGCAAAATATTGACAAAATGGATTTTTTTTTCAGTGACATTCTAGATAGCTCTTCTTAAAGTCATACAATACAAAGAAGTACTATATTTTGGCAAGAAGCTATTTACTCTTTTAAATAAAACTTAAAAGTTTTAAATGTCATTAAATTGATGTGAATAGTTTTGAAAAAAATTAAGATTCTGCAGTTTTATGTAATTATATAGTTTAAAAATGTTAAACTTTTTTTAAAAGTCTGATTAGAAATTTAGAAAACAAAAATGTTTACTAATTTAATACAATGCATTAATTTTTTTTTTTAAGTCTCAAATCATAGTTTTAAAATATTACTAGAAATAAGATTCAACTTATACATGAAAATACATTTTTTTACAAAATTTGGCTTAAGAATCAATTCTTAAAAAATAACTAAGATATTTTAAATAATCTTAAAATGTTCCATTAAAAAATATATACCTGGTATGGCATACAAAGAGCGACTGTTATCTTGATTACCCAAGAATGTAACAGCTTCAGTTTGTGTTCTCTGCAAGAAAGTTAATTTGAAACCACACATACACATAGTTTAAATTTGATTTTTTAAGAAAAATATATGCTATATAAATTATCTTTGAAATGAAAAAAATATCTAAAAAGTTTGAAAAATTACACACACACACACACACATATATATATATATATATATATATATATATATATATACATATATATATATATATATATATATATATATATATTCAATTATATTTCCATTCAACTTTATCTTTTTTGTTTGTTATGGATAACTATTATTTTTACTTACTTTCAACTCCTTTTTGTAAAATATCTTTGTTCCTTGTTTAATAATTTGGTTTTTGTGTGCTGGTAGCCCCAAATACGTATTATTTTGCTATTTCATGGCAAATACGTGGATGAAACCGCACACTTCATTTGTAGTTCCAGAGCATTTGGGGCCTGATGATTCTGCTTTTGGAGCTACAAATTCTATTTGCATTCATTTTATTTATTTATTTTTTCAGATTTACTCGTTACACTATTTTTTTATTTTTATTATAATTCAATTCAATTCTTCGTTTTGGTTTATTGTTTTATTGATAAAATCCATTGGTTAATCTTGTCTACTTTAAATGGTATTTTATATATATATATATATATAAGAGGATAACCTGGATAAGAAATCAAATAAAAGTTTTTGACATCCTTGAAAGAATCAACCAGCTAAAATGGAAATGGGCTGGGCACATTGCAAGAAGACAAGACAATAGATGGAGCACAAATATACTACAGTGGTATCCCAGAGATGTAAAACGACCAAGAAGACGACCACAAGTAAAATGGAGTGACGAAATTAGAAAAGTGGCTGGTGTAAATTGGATGACGAAAGCACTAGACAGAAAACATTGGAAAAATCTGGGGGAGACCTACATCCAGCAGTGGATCGAAAACGGATGATGATGATGATATATATATATATATATAAATTATATATATATATATATACACACCCACAATTCAAATAGTTAAATAGCTACAGAAATTAAAAATTTTGTACCTCTGTACTTTCTCATAAAATTTTACTAAATAAAATCTGTCACTAAACAGTGTATTTCAGAACCAGTATTGTTTAAGTATGACATTTATATTTTGCAAATAATATACTGCACTAGCCAAATGTTGAATAAAAATCTAGGTATTATGGTAAAATTTTATCTATTTTCAGTGACCTACTTTTGTGAACAAATTTTCAATATTCAATAGTTATTAAATAAAAAATGTGTTATTTAAATGTTTTCTACAAATGATTGTGGGCAGAAAACTCCTACAGTACTATCTTTCCCTGAACAAAATTCAAAATTTCTTAAATGTGAGGGTGATAGGGAGGGAGGGGGGTGTGAATCACCTTAGGTGTGATATATCTGAAATCTTGTGATGTCTGGATTTTATTGTATTCCCCCGCATTAGCAGGCATGTTGGAAAATGTGAGGTTTCTCTACTGGAGGACGGTTGATTGTTTTATTTTAGTTTTTCTAAAATTTTTTATCATTTTACTTTCTGCCTCTTTCTCTATATATTTTGATAGATAGTTCAGTGATTAATAGATTTTACTCATCTTATTATTATGCAAAATTTTCATATATGACGTTCCTACTCCAGGATGACGACATTAATTAAATTAGTATATAAAACTACTTTTTTGATGTAAGGTAATCAAATATTTGTCACCTTATATATTTACATAATTATTGTATGTATTTTTTATTATATATATAAGAATATTTTTGTTTATATAATAATTCATGAGATGATCTATTTCTGCATTGTAAATATTGAATGGGTGCTTGGGAGAGAGTTTTGTGTGAAATGGTATGAGAAACATGAAACACGTTTTTATTTGCTTATATATGTATAAAAGGTAAATTATTATAAATGTGGGGAGATATTGTATTCCTACTCCCCAAGAGAAATCCTTGCTACTGAATGCAGCTAATCCACAATTTTTTTTGTTTTCAAATATCCCGCTTTTTTCGGCATGCCAGGAAAGACCAGTTACTAATATTTAAAAATCTAGTCTCCCTCGAATTTTGCAGCATGCTGGCTAATGTGGGGAAATACCACATCCATTTTCTGATTAGCCCATGTTTAATGTCCAGAAATAGAATACTTCTGTTGCCGCAATGACAAATAAAATATTAAAAATTACAAAAAAAGATTATCCCAAGTTATTTTTGAGTTATTAATTTATACAGCTTTAATATTGCAATAATATATTTATAATATTATATTGTAATAATATATTTATAATATTATACACAGCTTTCAAACAACAGCATTTAAAAGTATATTTCTTCCATACAACGATCTAAAAACTGAAAATTTGCGATGTTTAGAAATTTCAAAAATCATAATACCAAAAATTTTAAAACTGAAATTTCATTTAAAATCTGTTTATGATTAGTCCAGGAATATTAATGATTAATTCATGGTGTACATAATATATGACTCTGTTATTATGTAAGCCACACTTTGATCACCATAAAAATTATGTTTATTATTATTTTTTTTAATATAAAATTTAATTTATAAGTTAAAATTTTAGCCCTTGAAAACATAATTTTCAAAATGGTCATTGTAATTTGTTAAATTACTTTTTTTTATACACATTATAGTCATATATAAATAAAAATAAATTCATTTCATGCATAAAGAACACGTTAAGTTTATATATATCTTTTTAACAATATGTCTTTTCAGTACATTTTTCTAAAAAACTGTTGAATATATCGCCTTAAAATTTGTTGTGATGTCATAAAATATATTACTTGAGAAAAACAAGCAATTTTCATTTTTGCTTAAGTAAGATAAAATTAAAAATATTTTACTAAAAAACTATTTTTCTAACTATTATAATGGAAATGAATGATTACCATAAAAGAGAAAGAATGCGGGTCTCACTATTCTTCAATAAAAATACTTATCGTTAATTTGCACCATGTTTTACTAGCCAGCATGCATTTTCTTATAAAATTACATTTAAAAACTTTTTTTACATCAGCAAAAAAAAAAAAAAAAAAAAAAAAAAAAAATCATAGTCGACTAGAAAAAAACTTAGTTATAATCGATTTTTAAGATTCCGGAGGTTTACTATAAAAGGATAAAATAGCATTAAATTTAGAGTTTCATCCAGGTTTAAAAAGGGGTAGGGCGCTACTGTTCTGAAAAGGGCACTTTTTACATTTTTCAGGGCACTTTTTTAATAATTAAGGGCACTTTTTACATTTTTCAGGGCACTTTTTTAATAATTAAGGGCACTTTTATAGAGTTGAGTCTAGAATCTATTGGTTCAAAAAATAGTGGAAAAACAGAAATTTCAGCAAAGAATCGAGAAAAAAATATAAAAATTTCGTCAAAAAATTGAAAAAAAGTAAATTTTGTCAAAAGATCACGAAATAACAGCTGATTTTGTTAAAAGATTGCAAAAAACAACAGATTTTGTTAAAAAATTGCAAAAAAGTGGCAGATTTTGCTTTAAAAAATTGCGAAAAAAAAGACAAATTTCGTGAAAAGATCGCGAAAATGGCAAATTTCATCAAAAGATAGCGAAAAACTGCCAATTTTGTCACATTTAAACATGAAAAACACAAATTTTAAAAAAGAAGCGTGAAAAAAAAGCACATAGTTCTGAACGGAAGTGGGAGGCGAAGGGGGTAATCTCCCAGAGAGCAGAAATTTAAAGGGCGAGAAATTTATACTATAAATGTCATTTTTGGGCTGTCACAAGAAAAGTTGGGAAGGGGGAGGGCGTCAAATTCTAATTATGCCCCAGGTGCAATTTTCTCTTCGCACGCCCCTAATTGTGAATCAGGAAATCTGCTTTTGGAGCAATAAAAACACAATTTTGAAGCAGGAAAAGTAGTTTTTATAACAGAAAAATTCTGGTACAGTAAAACCTCCATAACGGACACTCCCGAATAGCGGACACCTCTATTTAGCGGACAGTTTTCTAATCCCCACTCCCAAAACCTAAAATTTTGTATGTTTAACCTCTGAATAACGGACATTCCGAATAGCGGACAGTAATTTTGGCAATAAAAGATGAAAAATTATTTTTTAACGAGAAAAATAAATGACAAAAAGTAA